>CM032064.1:17601539-18062304 GCA_018831715.1 Matsumurasca onukii
TGACTGCCCCGCAGCGAGTGCCAGGTACTCCCCATCATACCCAAACACCGCCATGTCCTAAAATTCATAAATCTATTCAATTTATTTTATTTTAACATTACCTTGCCGTTATTTTTTGGTAAACTTGCCATTTTTCAAATCTAAGTGCGGTCTCGTAAGAGGATGTGACATCCACTTTTATGAAACTAGAGGCAGGGAGAACTTCCGAACTGGGAAACACAGAACGGCAGTTCATGAACGTTTACCTTCTCAGGTAGAAGTTCAACTAATCAACAGGTTACCAAATTCTATTAAGGTTAAGAGCTTAAGGCTTTTCAAACTCGTTTGAAAAAGGTTTTGACCACCGAAGCATTTTACAACCCGGACGAGTTTATGGCACATGACTGGGAAATCACTAACTGACTACTGGATTGTAGTTGTATAATTCGAATGAATGAGAGAGAGTGAATGTCAAAAATGTATGTCTGATTGGGATTTTGATGTTAGAATGTGTGGAAAGTTTTAGCTTTTCAAAAAAATTGACGTTTGTATAACTTGTAAACTGTTAACACAATAAACTATTTATCTATTTATTTACATAGCAAATAATGGTTTACAGAAAAATAAAAAATTTTTTAGTTAATTATTTTACAGCCATTTTACACCCCATGATAAGATACATCCTCATTGCGATGAAATACTTGTCAAATGTATCCTTTCATGATATCCAGAGGTCAAATAGCTTATCTACAGCTACGTCAAAACCACAGCTATGTAACTTTGTGGACGTAGCCTGACCTGGCTACACATTTGGCCTTGTTGTATTATTCTTCAAACATCATTACGTTTGTTTACAGTAACCTTTATTTACATTTTATATGAAAATGTGTTGCGAAAGCATATAAATAAAAACAATTATATCACATAAGCTACATTGACATGTAACAAATAAAATGTATTAAAGACAATTGTGGATACTCAAAGACGAAATAATTACCCGTTGTGCAACAAATTTCAAGGACAGGTTTTAGTGAAAGTATTAGTTTCCAAGAATTTTATATGGAAGCCATAATACTCGTACAGCAGTCATATAGATTCTAGATGATCATTGTTTATTGGACCGAACGAAAAATAGTGCTTTGATTGGTCTGCGTTTTTGGTCGTAGTGTTTAAATATTATATGTATTCCTCTTGATTTTAATATTAATCTAGTCATCGTTTCCAGGGCAGATCGTCGTGTCTGAACTACCCGGCGCCGACGTGCGTGCCGAGCGGTAACGCGCCCAATCCTACTCCTCACCCTGCGAGCTGCGTTTAGACGGGCAGTCCAGTTTCCCAGGCAGGAACCAAGCCAGGAACCAGTACTTCCAGTACAAGCGGCAGTTGGACCAGCAGTACGTTCAGAAGGCGAGAGAAGGCTACAGAGATCATCCAGCAGTGCATCCTCGGCATGATATCCCATGCCGAGTGCACCGCAAGGAGTAGGCTCGCCATGAGAGTTCTGCAGGAAATATGCCGGCGAACAATATTCATAAGGAACTAATCAATTGTATACTACACTTTATGGCTCATTAATGTTCAAACTAAACAGTGATTAACTCGTATAAGGTGGTGAAAGGTAACGAGAATAAATACATTATCGGAAGATCCAACCAATTGTCAAGGCTCTTAAACAGAAATGTTCGTCTTGCAAGAGGTTATATAGGTTTTGTCTTTAAAATGAACAGAAAAAGCAGAATCCAAAATAGTATCCAGGGTAATCAACCACTGGTTACTGTAAAAGTTAAGGTACAGCCCAGACCTCCCAAAGGAGGTTCATGATGATATCTTCATATAAGATCACTTGTAGACACTGGCACTCGAAGGTGCTTGAGTTTTAATATATATTAAATAAAGGAAATCACGACGGTAGTTCAGTTTTATGAAAGCTGAACAGTTTCAAACTGTTTGTCAAAAGCTCATTAAGGAACTTTTAAATGAAAACTTTGTAACTTCCCATATACAACCAAAGATTTTGATTTTTCAGATTTGTGGATTAATCCTGACATACGTAACAAAATGTAGCTTTAATTCTTGAAAACTTGAATTTAATTGGAACAAGAAAAACTTCTGAAATAAAGGCAAATAGCCTAGTATACGGAAAATTTCAACACCCAAACATAAATAAAGCTTAATATTTTATAAATAATTATATAGGTTTATAAATACTAAAATATCTCAAGAGGTAGCACTTACGTGTACTATTATTACTTAAACACTCTTCCTGTAAGGCACGAAAGCACTGTTGTCAATATAAGTCAACTACGTATTCAATTCACTAATATAACTCTAATCGCACTTATTTGACTGATTTCGGAAGCCTTTATTCATTTTAACAAGTTGATACATACAGTTCGATCATGGATATTCCCATTTTACAGTAGGATTAACATTATTCACCATCAATATGTAATTCATACAAATATACAACACATAAATCAGATAATTTGACTAGTTTCTAGATCAAAACTTACGGTTTACATTACACTACTTCTAAATAACTTACTTTTATATTACATTTAATAAATGCGGCTAGTCAATGATGGTAACCAGTGTGCGTACTGTGATAATTGAAAACCAAATATTGAAATAGGGATGTAAGAGAGTCAAACTGTAATTGGACATAGGGACTTTCCATATACCAACCTTACACACCTAAACTGAACCGTAAACTTGAATGTTGGTGGGTTTCAACAGCTCTTGGTCAATAAGAGAAAACTATTTCGATCAATATAATTGCTGTCCAATCAGCGGTCAGAACGCAATCTGTGTAGTTCTATCTTCAGTTTGATCGAATTTAACAACGGATTTAATTCCCAAGTCTAGTTCTTTACTTGTCACCCTGTATTAATATTTCGTAGATAAATCAACAAATATCTAGTTAGAATAATCAATTTTACAATGCTCAAAGTGTGTTTAATTATTTCACAATGATCATCTTTAGTTTCATTGTGGTTTAATTTATGACGTCTTAGCAGAGTAATACGTATACAATATGACTCGACTACATTTAAACATTTTTGTTTGTTAACATTTAGAAAGGGAAATAAATATGTTACTATAGGAAAATCGCATTTATCCATCTTTAAGCTTTAAGTGTAAGTCAAGCTAGTTCTGAAAATTATGGTGTTATAATAATGGGTTCACATTATACTATGTGTTATAATAATAATTATGTTACAATGATCATAATTACAAGTAGAGGTTACAGTTAAATACTTTCCAATCAGTTATAAATATTTGATGGGTTCTATATACACTTCTATACAGATTTTGTTTTATCTACGAGTTAAACAAGTCTTTTATACTACAATGATTGAAATAAAATAATTAAAAATTGTTATTTTTCGGTATTTGGTTAAATTGTTTATTAAATGATTTAGGGTCGATCCTTAAAATTAGTAAATTGCAGTACGTAAAATGCCAATAGTTAATAGAACCGTTGGTTGTTAGACTTTACATTGTGATTTTAAAACTTTCTAGTCCCTTTAAATTAAATATCTGAATGAGGCTTTGGTTGTTTCACATTTCACGTAATAATCAGTTATTACCAAATATATTTTTCACAACGAAGGTTTTATATGTTTAGCCTTTTCCTTCCTTTTACCGTTGTTTTGTGATTAAACGATTTCTGCCCAAAACGAACTTAGAGTATTTATACACTTGTCAGATCGCTGACAAACCAGATGTATGGGATGTGCCAGAGAGAATCTCTTGATATATTTGACAAGTGGCTTAAATATCCCGTAATGATGGAAGAACACGGAACGTTCTTAAAGTAGCTCCGAAGTATGCAATAACAATGGCGAGGAGCTATTCCTGGCAAGAAGTTATATTTAGGTAGCAATAACAACTTGATTTAAAAACAAAATTGGTTCTATGATATTTTTTAACTCCTGAATGCATGTTGTATTAAGATATCCTTTTAAATGTAGTAAATAGTAAACGAATATTGTCTTAAATTATCAAGGAAAAGTTAAACGAACAGTTTAATAATGAATGTTTTTGTTAAGGCTGTTTTAGCCTCAAGGTACAATTACATCAATTATCGAGTTTGTCGAGCTAATAAACACGAGTATATCAGATAAAAAAACGTTATGCTTTATTATAATTTTATAAAATCTCATAGCTTACAATTTTACATTGACGTAAATACACGAAAACAACCAACTTTCAATGATACAACAGAGTGAAGTATGCACAACGCTTTAATGACCTACTTAAATAGATTTAATTGAAACCAAATAATATTTAAATTTTAAATTTGAATAATTTATCTCAAATGAAATTAGGCCTGTGAATCCTTGCCTGTCAAGCATATAGTCAATCGTCAATGTTGTTGCATTGTTTTTAGCATTACCTCAAAGTTGTTTTATGCTCAAACGAAATAGAAACTTTACAGTGTTTAATATTGCACCTTACTGAGTTTTCACTGTAATACAAATGCACATGTGAGATAATATACATTTATACTGTTATTTTTAGGTGTAAAATACCATTGTTATTAAACGTGATTATTAAATTGTTTTTTTGCTGGGATCGAAAAGAGCTTTCCTTTTAATATGTTTTACATATTTCCTTTACGTTTTATGACATTGTAATTCGCTTTAGGCGTAGTTTGTTGGAAATTCGTTGTTAAGAAAAAATCCTGTTACCAATAATTCTACACTAAATTATTTTATAGTTTGTCATTTTACTTCATGTTGCCCGTTAACGGAGATTAAACCCTTCTGTATAAAACCTTTCTTAAAAAAAAAAGAAAAACTACCGACTAGAACCTTATAGACTCTTTTGCAGGAAAGGAGATTAAGATCACTAATGAAAAGTTGATGAGGAAATCTCTTTCAGTCTTCAGTTTCCCTTAATTAGTCCACTGACTAACCGCGTTGAATACTGCTGAAACATTATCACTGAACACAAAACATTGTTGTGTACCAATACAGTACTATTAAGATTACACTTATAGTACTCGGTTATGCTTTTCAACCCTTTAAATAGTTACATAATTGGATGCAGCTAACTTTTGAAACAGAACTTAGAGAAAACTGTGCTTGAACACACTTCAGGTTGAACACAAAGATCTTTTCCAAATGATATTACAGATGCCCCAAGAGCTTATGTACTCGTATAAGTCAAAATTGCTTGTAACTGTTATATTCTACTCTCATTCATGTTATGCAAGTAAATATTATCATCCATCATAAGACCCTTTTTCATATATTTGTATCCGTTATCAAACTGGCGTTTGCCATATATACGAATATATAATAAAAAATAAAGAAAAGATCTGAAAAAAAACAACATGGTGAGTGAGGAGAACAGAAGATGTGGTACTAACAACCTTCAAACACTCATAAAAAATATCCTTTTTACAGCATGCGTAGAACAAATAAACCTAGAACAGATAATAAGTCCAAATAACAAAACGCACACAAATCAGAATAATTTAGTTCTTCCTGGCTTCACACAGTTTACACTAGTATAAAACATCTTTATAATACGAAATAATCTAACACAATATTAATATACTGTAAACTATGTAATCTTAAGTATGGTTTTCCCTTAATTAGTTTTCTAGAGGGGATAATTTGTAAACTGCTCGTACAAACTACTGCTCGTTTTTTACATTACTCTAAATGCTGTTGTTTAATACTCTTATAAAATAACACTGTTGCAGTAGTATATTCTTCAGTCTTTATAGTTGCATTGTACCCAGTGTGAATGCACCGTAGAAGGATGGTTTGACCATGTGGTATTGACAGTCCTATTGACAGGCAGGTTAGCCAACCACAACTGAGAACAGTTGTTAAACAATGTGGCTTCCTGACAAGGACTTGTCTATCGGTATACACTATACAGAACCGCTTGTATTTCACCGCTATTTACAATCCTAAAGTGGGATCAGTGAACAATCCATAACTGATTTATGCACTTGGGCAGGGCATGGAAATTAAAACCCCAATTTTGATTCACATTGTTACAAAATAAATTTTACTTATTTATTACGCCTTACAAAAACATTTTTTCGGCTATACAATTTAATTCATATGAAAAACTACCCATTTGAAAGACTAATTTTATTTAAAATGTATTAACAAATTTATTTTAACCTATGTACTAAGCGCCACCAGTAGTAACAGTTACTATCAATTAACTCAAAACCCTATTTACAAAAAAAACACACACAAAAAAAACACATAATAGAACTGGTGATGACAGTTGACAACATGCATAGTACGAATTGAAAATACGAAATTCAGACGTCCTTTGGATAAGTACACATAGGTCGGAAGGTCTGCCTGCATATCAATAGTTGGCCACTTGACGCGCATCCTATTCAAGAAACTAATATGACCCAATTCGATACCATTTCATTATAAAATAACAAAATCAGACAATATGACCGATCAAAAGCAGTGGTATCATACCTCAAGAACTATGTCTAACATGTGCTAACAAAGTCGTTTGACCAAAGCTTAAAACTGCGCGGAGTATTTATCATTGTCCCTTGAACACCGTTTGCAAATATGTGTGAGATCAACCGAACTGCTGGAAATCGCTGACGAACTACGATTAGTTGAAGGTTCGGGTGCGTCATTGTAGTTTTTGACAGCAACAATTATTTTAGACGGTTGGTTCCGTATAATCAGGAACTAGTGATGTGATTGGTTGGTAATTTTCAACAACTATCGAGTCGTTTTCCCGAATGAAACGTTTATTTACTCAGCAGACGTCCGAAAATCGTACTTTAAGCTGTCTTGAGCAGTTTGCAAAAACTCTTCATGAACTCTTCGGTTGGAATAGAGTGAAGTAATGTCTGGACACTGATTCACCTAGATGGGCAGAATACTCGTATATCCGCGAAGTCAAGTGAAACTGGGACTCATCACTCTTTGGTGGTAATTTAAGTGGTGGCCAAAGAAATTTCTAAAAACTATGTTGTAGCAAATTTCAAGTTGTGTTTAGTCAGCAAAGCTAAATGCTCTATTGTTCTCCTCAATGCATAATCACTAATAACAATGATACAAAATGGCTTAAACGAACTCTGGAAGCGTACGCGACTTAAACATAGTTTGAGATTCATAAGAACAAGCGTGTTGTAGAAACAATCACTATCTGGTTATTTCCATCAAATTTCTCTAAAATAAACGTATTTTGTCTAGTACAGAGGCTACATTCAAAAACGCTTATTTCAAACTTTCCTTTAGTAGAAAGTAATCCATTTTTCAACCATCGCTATTAGAAGGCAAGTAAAATAAATAAAAAAAAAAAAGAAATAACAATTAAATGTAACAATGAGCGGAGCCGAAACGTACAAAGGAAGGCGATGTCAAGAGTGTGCCGAGTGAGATTATGTGGAGTGCACTTCGTCATTTAGCAAGCAAATTGTGCCTCCATCTGGCTTCAAAACAATGCGTTACTTCACCCAGCTTTCAAACATACCATGTGGAGGACAATGTTATTGTGTACTGTCGAGAAACCATGAACCTTTAACTTGACTTTCAAGCTTTTGTCGTCACTAAGATCTAAGGCTTCCGGTTTACACCGCGTCACAGTTGAAACATAAGTACTGCTAAATGTTTCGACCTCACTGTGGAGAGACATCCTCAGTAGCTGGTTGACTGGCTGGTATTTCTTCTGTAAACTTGCAAATCGGTGGTGGTATTAAATATTTTGAAATGGTCAAACCGAAAACTTACAACGTTAGTTTTATTTAACCAAGTACTTTAGATTTGTTTACAGTCATATTCACTTTCGACGAATTATTAAATCCCGTTTTCGTTTAGAATGTTCAGGAAAATCAGTTCGATAGTCAATGTGTGTTAAGACTATGTAAATTAGCGGCCTTTAAGTAAATTTTGTACCCGACTAACCCATAGAAATATTTCATCAAAATTAAACCAAAATGTTAAGAAATTGAGTGGTTAGTGTTGAATGAGGTAGACTTTTTAAATAAGGCAGGACATAAGTGTGTGTGAGGTGTTTATCTAAATATTCTGAAGCCAAATTAATTATTGAAAGATTATATTATAATTAGTTCAGTTATTTGCATCACCCGAAGATGAGCTCAGCTCGAAACCGGTTGTGAAACAATAAAATATTCAGGGTACTAAGTGTTTTAATTGTATCACTTTTGTTATAATTTAGTTATTCTTACACGAATTTTATATTCTAGTTTCGATCATTAGACATTCGAAAACATGAAACTGCTTACTTATTTCAAACATTTGGACAACTTCATATGTTGTCCGACTGCATCTTAAGTATTTTGCATTTTGAGGTCAACCATTATGTAGTTTTTAAGTTGTAACCTAAACATAAAATAACAGCTTACAAATGCAAAAAAATAAAGGAGTTAAGCACTATTATTAATTTTATTTTAAAGTAATAATTCGTTGAACTCCTGGAAACCTTACTTGAAAATTGACTTGACAAAACTTGTTAAACACTTAATATACAAATATTGTTGGTTCAAATATTTGTTAACACTCTTGTGACAAAATGTTCACTGGTACATATGTTCAGTTCTGTTCCGGTTCACGTGCAAAAGTGTAACACTGTTTGATCCTCTTTCAGTTCATTTGCTCTGTGTATTTGCCAGAGAGGGGAAAAGGGGACTTTGCATCAAATATGAAAGGTTTAATGTAAGCCCTATGTGTATCTCGACAGAAATTCAGACACACATGTTCATTTTGAATGAGAGCTCTACTAGGAATATAATAATTATAAATTAGTTAAGATTAGCTAATTGCCGTGCTAAATTTACTATTAACGTTCTGCTAGTCGTTTCAGGTTTAGTTGTATTTGGTAAGCTGGGAAGCCAACTAGCAATTAGTGTTCTCAACCCTATACAGATTGTTTTAAGTCTAAGGTAAAGCAATAATCAACTATTTTACAAATGTTATTATCATTATCTTAATGCTGAAGGCTTTCAAAACTAGTCCAAAACAAATAACAATAACAAATCACGTATTATAGCATAGACGAGTTTATGGCACATGACTAGAGGTCTTGGACTCGCGTATGAATGAGAGCGAGAAATTGAACGAAAATGTATATTAAAACGGTAATTGTTGTGAAGAAGCAAGGTACACTTTAGCTACATATAAAGTACTGACGATTGCATAGCACTTTCCAACGTTTTCACAAGAAACTTGTTATTGATTCACTGCTGTGATGACGTCGACGTTGCTCGGGTTTGCCTAATCGATGCAGCACTTAAAGATATGTGTTATTGCAACACAGGTTTAGCTTTTGTTACGTACTGGTCTTAGTGTGAGGGTTGAGTGTTGCACCTGGACATGTACAGTGGATATGTAGCTACACTGTATACACGGTACAGCATATCCTCCCAATCCTTCGTCACCTACAAGTTACATTACCTTGTCTGAGTATATTCAGCTCTGGGTGTGAGGAGATGGCGGAGAGTGGCGGAGGATAGACTGGAGTGAAGGCGAATTGTCATGGAGGCCGGAACCCTACAAGGAATGTAGCGCCGAAGAAGAAGAAGAAGAAGTTTATATTCAGCCTGGGACTGAAGAGGTTAAATAGTTACCCCTACGAAAAGACTCTGTCTAATCACATGCAAGACTCCTGGGGAGTCGAGAAGTCAGGGACATAATGGTATTTTAAACAAAAATCAGCTGGCAAATATAATAATACAACTGGCTAACTATCATCTGTCGTTTAATAGCTATCGTAAATGATAATATCACTGAGTCAGTGTCATGCCGTTAGGGTTGATATGAACGTGGAAAACGTTATCTTATGAAATCAGGTTCCTAACAATTATCTAGAAGAAAAGGTGATTCATTGGCATCAATATCCAATAAAACAACTGGTCTGAATTTTCTTTTAAAAGTGTAATACCCAAAGCTTCTTCAAGAAATATACAAGTACGCTTTCCGTTCTCAAGTAGCAAGAGTAATATTTAGTCCTTTGACTCTGTAGCCAATGTCTTTGATCTTAAGTAAGACCTTTGCAGTCCTTTTCCGTACGATGACGTCAGCTCTAGATCTTAAGGGAGAAGATTTAAAATTATTGCTCCAGAAATGCTTAAACAAGGACATTTGAGTTAAATGAATATTGTGCTCATTCTAGGCCTGGAAAATACTGGGATTCAAAACCAATGTTATAGTTTTATTAATCAGACATAAATGTGCACATTTTAAAATGAAATCAAGCGTTTCTAGAGCTTTATGAAAAGGTGGAAGGTTAATTAAAATCTCGTTTTACAAGGAAAATAAACATGATATACACAATTTCAATTATAAAGAAAAGGTATTAAATATAATTTGTAACTACTATCTTTTAAAATTGTGTAGTTTGTCCTGATATTTAATCAAAATCGATGACATACAAATTAATTTGATAATTTAATATGAGATTTAATTGGGATTTAAAACTTATGTGGTTTGACATGATTGGAATAAAACATTTTGTTTATTTCACAGCATAGTCGAAACGTGTTAATAAAATCACTAAATCACTATTTGAGATGCCAACCACTCTCATGAGGGTATTTTAAGGCAATGTGTGTGGTGAAGGATGAGTGTGATGAGTGGTAGTAATGAGTTATGATGTGTAGTCTTGTTACAAACTAAGGCCGACTCTTCCTTAGAATGTCATTAATTGGCCCAATGACCAATGGAAATACAAGGACCAACGGCTTAACGTGACTTCCGAACCACGCAGGTGATGGTCTGATTCGTCTAAACGATGGTGGGAGTTGATGCGGGTTCATCAGGTGATCACTGAGACTATCTGAGCCGCTTTAGACCTACATCATCCTCAAAACCTGACCTCCATGAAGCTGGATTACCACTGTATAGTTTTACATTGTGGTTAATCGAAAAGTGTTTACATTAATTAAAACTTACTATGTTTCTACATTAAAAATAATCAAAAATACCCTTAAAACCATGAACGCCTTCATAAGGGCTAATTTAACTGGTAGAAATTAGTTTCTTAAAACTTCTTTGGGTAAAACGAGTGTTTAAGCCGTCTGAAACTGCACCCTGAACCGATCCAGTTTTTCTTTTTACCACACTGTGTAAATTTATTGTTAACATGGAGATCATAGTTGGGAAAAATAGATAAATGAATCCAAAGCTTCATGTATGAAACACCAACATAGCCAAACACACATTTATATACAAGTAATACATTAAGTTATCTCAATTTTGTGTGCAGAAACAAAACAATGCACATTTGTAATACACGGAGCTGCTGAATATTAAAGTGGTTTGCAGCCATTATTGTAAACATAAGTGAGTAATAAGGTCGGTTGATGAATAATCTATATTTACATACCGTTGATTGATTATTGATGCACATTAGCGGGATCGTCAATGGCGATGGGATAACCGACTCGTTTACAGCGATTGAATAATTAACTGGCAATGTTTGTTTGTTAATTTAATAATTGGTGGTTTACATTGGATCCCACATTTACTTAACTCGACTACGAGGTCACTTATAACTTGTTCAGAATGTAAAGGGATTTTCTCACCACAGATCAGTAGCAAGGAAGCAATCATCTAACCTAAAAGAAACAATAATCAGTGTTTGAGTTGTATACTGGGACTCGTGGCGTGGTCCTGTAATCCAGCTTCATGGAGGTCAGGTTTTGAGGATGATATAAGTCTAAAGCGGCTCAGATAGTCTCAGTGATCATCTGATGATAACCTCATCAACTCCCACCATCGTTTAGACATATCAGACCAACACCTGCGTGGTTCGGAAGTCATGTCAAGCCGCTGGTCCTTGTATTTCCATTGGTCATTGGGCTATTAATTAATGTCCCATAAGGAAGAGTCGGCCTTAGTTTGTAACAAGACTACACCTCATAACTCATCACTACCACTCATCACACTCATCCCTCACCACATATTTGCCTTAAAATGCCCAAATGCCCTCATGAGAATGGTTGGCATCTCAAATAGTGATTTAGTGATAGTTGCCCTAAAACAAAACATCTTAGGCAACTTGTACGTTATAATACCTCAATCTCGTCCAATTATATACTCGACAGGCGTTTTTGAAGAGATGTAGGGACAAGAAAATTACGCCTAATTGTGTGAAGTTGAGTCATGACAACAGGTCGTCAAGATCAGTTTCTAGGAAGTCTGTGCATAATTAATGCGCGGTTGAGTTGGTGGAAATGCAGAGATGCCTTGGGGATCACCCAATGAAGTACGTCGGCGTCTATTGATTGATAGCGGCAGCTTCGCCCAACACGTACCTCATTACGTATGCCGATCTCTCAACTACGGTTGGTACATCTGACGCAAGAAGGAAAGAGTTGGCAGCACTGCGACGTAAAATATATAAAAACAAGCTACTGTCACCTGAACCAGAATCAGCAAGTCCACTGAAGATGCTCAATTATTGCAATTGCAAAATTAGCGAAACGTTTGGCGCTGTATGTAGTTTATTGACGCTGTCTGTACCGGAATCCTAAGATAATAGGTATAAAATAAAATACTTATTCTTTGTAATTAATTATATGTCTACATAATATATTCACTGAAAAAAAAAAATACTAAAATCGATACTTTACGGACACTATATGCTTTTAATAGAGGTGTGACACCATACTTGACTATATTTTAGGAGTAAAAGGTAAAAGGTAAAGTTTGTCTTGTTTATCGAGGCAAAGTTAGAGTACAAAGTCCTCTCTGCCACTCAACCTCGACCTTTACCTAGCGTTACCGTATTAGTCGCATTACAAATGTAAGTGGTGACTGCAGGGATCGAACCCGCGCCACCGGAGTCGCGTGCGATACCAATCCGCCACGGATCCGCTAAAGTTGATCCGGGAGTACTTAACGTCCTTTGACTAGACACAACTCTTCATACCACTCAGTGAATATTATCGGGCAGCTAAGCAATGACGGGGGAATGTCAATGAAGTTGCTCTCAGAGGCGTTAGAGCGCAGCACTGTGCGGCGCATGCGCGTCAGCACGTCTCGGCGCGTCAGCTGCTGATCCAGTCGCCGGGGGAGCGCGTCAGCGTCCACAGGTGCAAAGTGTGTTAGTTCTTACGTGCGTCATCACTTTGGTATGCCTTTATACGTGTTGAAACAACTTGTTGGGAATCTGTGTGAGGATTTGGCTTAACATCTGATAGGTGGGTGTTTAGATTCTAAAATAAATTAGTGCTTTGCATGTTAAAAGCTTGTAGACGAAGAAAGCCAACATATTATTTTATTATTTGGAAGAGTTATTTTTATGTCAGCCACAGTATGTAGTGTTTGTTGTCATTACGCTAAAAATGAACCACTTTTATAGATATTTTGTTGTCAAAAGTTATTTGAGTCGGAAAACAATATTTTACAAAGGCAAGTCGTGTTGACAGATAATGCGTTTCAACAGATGGGTCGCTTCTAGCGATGTAGATTGCTCTGCACTAAATCTCTACTTAAAATAATGGGACTATGAATATTAGAAGTTAAATTTCTTGTCCTTAATGGTAAAACTTAAACACCTGTTATTACCGTTATTAAACCTTTGATACCAGGTTTGTGCCATTGTTCTATTCAATCTACGCTTTTTAATTTGAAACTAAACCCACCAACTAACTTTATCTTCTCTAACGAGTGGCTTTGACTTCCCCCTGAACTTAGGGGAAAATGTGTGTGAAGAGACTAAATTGAGTTTGGTATCAAATTACAAGGCATAGTTAGAAAACAACACAGAACTCTACCTAAAACCGGATTAATCTAAACGAACCTTAAGCGTTTCAAAGTTTTAAGCTTTAAATTTTTTAAGATTATAAACAATATTTTACCGTTCTAAGCTGTTTTAAACCCTCTTTGTGTATAACTGTGTAATATTGTCCTATCTTCTAAATGTTGTTGTATGAACTTTGTATTAGCATAATATGAAATATAAGACACATTTTCAGTTAAATAATTACAATGCTAGTAAACCACTCGTATAAGTGTGTTGAACAAAAACGACTTTAATACAAATCTAGCATTCTTACAATTCTTACAATTAGCAAAGGTACAAGTACTCAAATGTCTTTTTTTATACAGGTATTGATTTTATTTATAAATACACAGCGAATACAATCGAGTGTACATGGTTAATGCATAAGTAAGTTCATTTAAGTGTTGTCTTTAGATAGGTAGTCATTTTATTTTCTCAACGGTAAGTTAGATACGAGTACATATGTCCAAACTGAAAATGCATAGCTGTTTTACAGTTTGTATTAAATACGACCGTAAACATCTCTCATTTAGCCTCAATTAGTATTCCTAGACGCACTTTACTTTCTAAATATGAAAAGGAAAACAACTCCCAAAAGACTGAACATCGAGTCACTCTTTAATGAGAGTGGCTGGGTTTTAACACCCAAATAAGTGAAACTTGACTCTTTCAGAGTGGCCTTCACTTCTTCATTTTAGAGTGTAACTAGCCTATGACACATATTCGATCAATTTAATCTCTAAACAGATATTTATTCAAAAGAGTAATATCTGGATGTCTAGGATAGTACTTCAGTGAACTGGTGAAGTGTTTGTGTGTGTTTAAGAGCGATTCCGTGAGACTAAGTACCGGTACTTAGCACGACTCGGTTAAATCGACGTGTTCAACGTGAATGTGGAATGTCAAGAGTTAAGCCTCAGTCAAGACACGCAACACAACAGTCACCACTTGTAAACAATTATTATTTTGTGTAACTCAAATCAGTAATAGGTTATTTAGAATAAACTATAATCTAGCTCTTCCGGTTCACACTGCGTCCCAACTGCATAATTAGGTTGAGATATTCCGGCCTAGCTGTGGAGTACCTTCTTCAGTCACTGATTGTCTGAAACCATAAACATAATAATAATTTACTGTCAATATTTACAACCCAAAACTGTTTTTTGACATCAAAACTATAACACATATAAAATAAAACCTATTACCACTGGTAAGACTGTAATAAAAGTTAAGCTTAAAGAATAAGTATGCTTAATTTAGCTGCCAGTGAAATCCTGTACCCTGTAAAACAAATTTAGAAGCAAGAAATTTTTAATTTTGGTTTTAAGTTGATTTAAATCTATATTTTTTACGTGGTTTGATAGATTATTATATAATCGCCTATTATCACACATTTGTAGTATGTAGTAGGTTGGCCGAATTGACTGATTTCTGGTGTTGTATGCAAAAACAACAACGTTTGTAATATGTATAGGGATATATAGGGATGATACTGGCAATATGGATAAAGATTTGAATTCTTTGCAAGATTTTCGGTGTTTAACCTGGCTATTATTCTATTGCTTTCTCTTGGAGTACAAAAATAAAGAAAGCAATTAGAATAATAGCCAGGCTTGAATAAATAGTGCCCACGTTGATTTTGGTTTGAGCAATGATTTGAGTTTGATGGGATTTATTTTTAATTTTATAATTTTGGAACTTTATACTTTTGCAGAGTCTGCGTACAATGTTGGATTACGCTTCGTATTAATAATATATTAAAATTAGATTTCTCGTTTAATAATGATTGAATGATTCTCGAAAATAATTGAAAGAGATCAGCGATATTTATGATACGTTTTCAAACATAAATAGTTCAAACAATTGATTCGCCAATTTATCGATACCAAAAGCGCCTAAATCTCTTGAGAATAAACTAAACTGCAAATTAAACATGAGCCGGTAAATTTACTTATAACTGTCCAGCTTGTGTCTATTTCATACGGTACTTCAAGTTTAGCTAGACAATTATTTTAATTTAGTAAATAAACCATGTGAAAGTTTGATTTTTTCCTACTTGTCAAACTTAGTATTATCATACTACATATTATTAGTATTGATGGATCGAAATGAAATCTCAAATCCCGAGCTATTTTATTTTAAATGAAATTCGACACATGTAATCTTTAAAATTCCTTAGTCATAAATTAACTATTTAGCGTTTATTTAAATTAAGATCTAAATAAGTAGCATGCGATACGTTTTACAATCAAAGAGTGGTTCTGAACCCAAAAGCAAACTTTCAAAGCACTCTACAGTGTCAACTTGATTCACCAGATGAAACAACTTTCAAGAATATTGGATCTAGAAGCTCGGTTCAGACATACAGAATTTTCATTAAATCAAAAGCTCCACATTTTGCAGACATTTAAATTGAGGCAATACATTGAAGACAACATTTTAAAATGTTTGTGGATAGTAATTATTTGTTATTATTACTTTTTTCATTCTACACCTAAATTGTTTTAGTTAAAAAAAGGTTATTCCAAAAATATTTCTTGTTTCGTTTTAAATAATATAGTAATAAATAAATACATTTTATTCATTAATCAGTTACATCTAAGTTGAATGATTTAACATACCTGTTTGTTGTGTAGTTTGACCAGATAACTTACACTCTTCGTACCAGGTAAAACATAACAGACAATGTACCTTTGTTAACCTTTGTCAAAACAGGGTGGTCCATAAGTCAGTTGACCGACATGCATTCAATGAAATGCATGCCTGTCAACTGACTTATGGGCCATCCTGTATATTAAACACAAACACAGTATACTAATTTTATTAGTAAAGACAATGTAGTATGTAAATACTATATTGAAATGATTTAAACTATATTTCACTACGATAAACAAGCTTTAGTGAAATTAACACGCTTAACAAAACAATTAAGTTACTGTAGAAACAAGGTTTAAGCTAAGCAGACAACAAAAGCTTGTATGTTAAATTTTAGCTAATGTTATCATAGGCAAAGCAAATGTTGGAACATAAGCTCTTAGTTTATAGCTTCAACATGAGGATTAAACCTTGTAAAAGAATATTTAAATCAAATATGCATTATTTTATACACGATACTAGTTTAAACTAACATCATGAAAGCGAAAATTTTAATATAGGTGTAGTGATTTTAATGCTCATCTCACAGACATTATTTATGCAAAAAACATCAACTGTTTCAAAGTTTTTTTTGCAAAATGTCATTAGTGTTCAGATTGCAATCTAAGCTGTTAAGTACACCAGCTGATGTGAGTTTCTAGTCACGTGACGTGGTATAAATGACGTGTAGTGTGCTTGGTGAGCGTCATTATTACATCTCTGTTCAACCAATACATGAGTTCAATCACTGTCGTATACCCATTTGGAAAATTAAAAGGGTTTTATTAATTTCATAATGAGGATATTGGGATTCATCTTGTTTAACCTTAGTTACTATTTAACTATCTGTGATACTAGATGTCCAAACTTTCCCCGTAAAACTCTTCTAAAAACCACTGTGGTCTAGTTCTGTTGTGTCGGCCTATAACTATGGCTGGGACATGATCCAATCCAAGTAATTCAATTGTGGAGTTCCCCAGGGCAGTATTCTCGGACGTTTACTCTTCCTAGTGTACATAAATGATGTAAATTCAGCTCTTCCCATTGCAAAACCAATTCTCTGTGCGTATGACAAAATCCTTTTGTTTCGAGGTTCAACAGTTGATCTGAACCAACGAGTCGCCGATTTGATGACATCTTTTAACACTTATTTATTAAGAAATAACTTAATCTTAAATTCCGAAAAAACAGTCTCCATGAGTTTCCTGACAAAAAATAAAAGTTTTCCCCACTTCGACCTCTGTAGCTTCGGAATAAAGGAGGTCTTAGCCACAAAGTTCTTGGGCCTGACCTTCGATACTGGCCCCACTTGGTCTGCTCATATTACCGGACTATGTGGTAGGCTCAGTCGCATTAGTTTTGCCTTCAGACCTTTGTACCCATTTCTAACTACAGAAAATCTCCCCCTGGTATATCATGGTTGTTTCTCATCACTAATGTCTTACGGTGTTAAGGCATGGGGTGGATCCTCTTTTTCTTCTAAAGTTTTCATCGAACATAAGAGAGCTATAAGAATTATAAAAAATAATTCACCTTTGAGTTCATGTAGAGGCGTCTTTAGACAGCTAAATCTCCTAACTTTTCCTTCCCTCTACATTCTCAAAGTCATAAGTGCCACCGTCAATTCACGATCCCATCCACAAACTGTTGGTTCAGGGCACAGGTTCCCGACACGTCATGGAGCTGATCTCCGCACCCCAGACATCGCTTGGCTCTCTCCCAAAGAGACACGGTGTGCGCTGGTGCTATATTTCCTAATGCTCTACCCCGATAATTAAAATTATGTAAGGGAACACTTTTTATTCGGCGTCTAAAAACTACCTCATTGATAAAGAGACTTATAGCGTTCAGGAGTTCCTGTCTGGCTGAACCAATTCAGTTGGTTGCCTTTTAGAGGATTAACTAAATTTAATGTAAATGTAATAATTTAATGTAAACTTAATTTATTTGTGTAAATTATATGTCTATTAATTTACATAGCCCAGTATTTATTTATTGATAT
Organism: Matsumurasca onukii; assembly: GCA_018831715.1. Lineage (NCBI taxonomy): Eukaryota > Metazoa > Arthropoda > Insecta > Hemiptera > Cicadellidae > Matsumurasca > Matsumurasca onukii. The sequence continues at coordinate 17,619,910 of CM032064.1, forward strand.
AAGACACTAATGTCCATAATTGTGTTCATTATTTATTACTTCTATTTATTATTATGACGATTGAGATGTGCATGCATGTACTTTATTAAATGAAGATATTAGAATTTTCTTTAGTAGTTTAGTCTTTTACAAAAGATAAACGACCCTCAGATGTCAAAATAGTGCTTACGTAACTTGTTATCTACTGTATAATGAGGTGTTTCTGAGACCTTCGTTAGTAAAACAGTAGTTATTTAAATAATTAGTGTCCACGTTCGATGTTAATTAGGAAAGTGAATAAAATACTTTACTTGTTTACCATAAACAAGCTTCAAAATCTGTCTTTTATGAAGGTCCATTAAATTATGGTTATTACGGTCGTTAAAACAATAGGTTTGAAAAAAAAACAGTAAAAATAATTTGTTTAGCAGATGTTCAGTGATATTCTTGGTTGTTTATAAATGGTTTAACGTTTAATGTACACATAAAATAATTCGGACAATTTAATTATAAATATACATAAACGTGAAATACGTTTATGAGACCTAGTGAGGATTACACATAATTCTTTCTCAACGTAAATTGTAGTTTTTTTAAACTCTTGTCATTGAAAGTATAAGTTAAAGTAAAACATTCAACCGCCAAAAAGACATGTTAAGATAAATGCTCTAAACGAGTAAATAATTTAACTAGCGAACTATCACGTTACTTAGTCTACCACACACGTTTCAACTCTGTGCGACAAAACTTACAGTACGAAATGCAAATACAAAACATTTGACAGGAAAAACTGAAAATCCTTGATTGTAATTCACTACAATATTACAAAATAATACTATTTGGTCTATTGCAAACAAGTCATTTCGAACAGTTTAAGAATAACATTACATACTAGTCTCAAAAGAGTGAACAAATAAAAACTTGTGATGATTTCAACTCCCTACCAAACCCCTTGTAAGATGTGACGGTCATTCAAAGTTGCGACATTTGAGCCACTCTCCCGAATACAGCTGGCCACCGTTTTGTACAAGGTTGTCCTGGAACTCTAAAAATGCACCTTTAGTAATTTATTTACTTGTATTATTAAATGTATTATTTGAAAATGTTAACGTTATTCCTAAATTTGAAGTTAAGTTCGACATGTCTTAATACACCAAAGGAAGTATGTAATCTTTATGAACATAATGGGTTTCGTAATTTGGGTCACATTTCCACCGATACAAAAGATATGTCCAACATTATCTCTTTTGGGCCCCCTTATCCAACTTGCCTACCCATTAAGTTCACCTATATTATTTTCTTAATAATAAACGCAGGTGTAAATAACAATATTAATAATTATTAGAACCACGCATTTTATTACAACAACCAAAATACAATTTCACTGACATTTCTTTATATGACATAAATATTGATTACTACAGTAAAGCTTTGTAAAAAACCCGTCTGATTTTATAAAAAAAAAAAATATATTTGTTATGAGGTTGATAAAGTACATTTTAACTGAACCAAGACATGAAACATAAATCATCAATTAACAAACAGCCCAAGCTTACCGTACGTTTACAAGAAAACTCAATTTCCTCTCGGCAAATATCAAAGGTAAAGTCGCTCTAGTCAGTCGTATTTTCCACGAATGTCAGAGAAAACTTAGAAATCCTTTCAACGATTCACATTTTCCGGTGCTCAGAGATTGTATAAGAGTCATACTTTGGGCTTCGCGTCGGCCCAAACTTTATTCATGTATCAAATAAATGTGTTTTGACGTCATTCTTTTGACTGCCTTGAATATCTTCGGTTGACATGTCTTTACAGGTTCAATAGACCTATTTGATGTGTTCGATGTTTCATTCATATTTGAAATGAATAACAGGTTCTTTCTTTCCAGGTTTTTATTTAACCTGTTTTCTAAATAACTTTGTAGTTAAATTTTGTGTTTGTACATTGTTACCGTTATTATTATCGTAATTGTTTGCTTTATAGTTTAATTCTGACCATAAAGCCATAGTTTATATCCCCACCCAATGCATATACGTTAGCAACGTTATAATTCTAACTTTATCAACCATAACAATAACAATTTATTAGTCAGTTTACAAAAAGAAATGTGTTGACTATAAAACACACAAAAACAGACTATAACCAACAACTAACATAAAAAAAATGATAAAAGGTGTTAAAACCTATGGTACCGGGACAGGCCGAGTCGAGGTGTAATAATGAGTTTCCTTTGGGAAATCCTATATTCATGCCGTCAGCTTGGTAAGGCCTTTACCATTGGCGGGGCCGAGCAATGACCATGAAGTGATAACGAAATACTGAGACCTAAGGCTGAAGTGAGGCAGTGAGCTAATGAACCATAGTTACAATGTACACACTATCAGAGGGTCTAGACAAATAGAGGTAATGTATTCCTTCAGTCTAGATCATCTGACGAAGAGTACATGATGAATCAGTGACAATCTTCAGTCACTGATTGGCTGACACTGTTTCAGCCAATCAATGACTGAAGATATTACTCCACAATGATACCAAAATATTTCACCCTAATTATTATGATATTTTGTCGCGGTGTGAACCGGAAGAACTAGATTATAGATTCATGTTAAACTCTGCTTAGATCACTACAGCTTGATGTCAATCGTTTTATGTTCGATGTTAAACATTTGGGGTTTCTGCAAAATATTACTTTTGTTGCAAAAGTAATTTTTTCAACACATATTGTAAAATTTTGAAGTTTTGTGACTAATATAATGTTTGTAGCTAATGTCATTTAAAACGCTGTTCAAATAAATCCTCAAAGTCAAACCCATTTGAACTGCTCACGTATTGTATAAAGATGATGTCCCGTATAGTATGGATGTGGTATTCTGTACTGCGGAGTCCCTTAGAGAGCGACTGCAGTGTCGTCCTACTTTAGATAAGGGTTAACGTGCTTCTTCAATGTTCTCTCAAACTTATGGCACTGTACGAGGTTTACTTTAGCAAACCCAGTGCCGATAAAGATGCGTCTTTACTTGGACAACATTTCTTTATTAAATTCAAACTGGTTACGTAACATCCATTTGTAAAATGGGGTACTCATACAGATTTCTCAACAGGTACAGATTAGTTATTACTTTTTTTGTACATAAAATCACTTAGCATTATTATGTCATAGTAGTTAACATATTGGTGTATTGCTACTACACCATCTGGTCCATCTATTTATGCTCTCGAATTTATAGAAGTACTTATATCTAAAATGTGTATCTAAAGCATGTGACTGTAAACAGCGTCTTTCAATAAAGCTGGAAATTTACAAAATAGTTTAAATTCCGTCAAAGACTTATTAGAGATCTTAATTAGTCTAAACACTAGTAGCTAATTTATATAGCCTTGTATCCCCACCCGCGGCCGCTAGAATTCACGGTTTGCGGCTGCGTGTCGGCTTTGTTTATTTGTTTGATGTGCATTTGAATACTCTCTATAAAACATAATTTAAGAAAATGCACATATTGAAATCTAATTAAATTCAGAACGGCTTTTAGGAAAAGCTAAATCACTTGTCATTCTAACGTTTTACATATTTAAAAGTTACAAAACGTACATGCACCTTTTAGGTAAAAAATATAGTATTTTCAAAAGTTATACCATTGAAATCTGAACCTTTCCCCTTCAGAAGGTGTACAACTCTTTATACTTTAAGGTTAATTTGAAAATATTCGTCACACGCTGATATGTGACCTACTTGAAATATTCTTTAAAAGAAAACATAAAAATAATAATCCCACATATGAAATCCAACATGGTGATCACTTTTATCTTAAATTGATCAAATTTTGTTTAGTATTAAGTCAAAAGAAACACATTTAATTTTAGGTTAAGATTATCTGTGTGGCTGCTCTGTATTTGTTGTGTTTATTTAATTCAAAACATATGTTTTCATTGTTTATTCATTTTCATAACAACATTGTATTTTTGCTCACTTCATTGTTTATGTTTGTACCAACCGCTTCATGTTACCCCTGCTTTTTGTAAAACCTGCTAATATTGTAAACCTGCCTTTTTTAAATTGTATAATTGCTTCTCAACTCTTTTAAACCATTTGTAAACCTTTTAATCACTAAATTATTAATTCAAACCCATTGTAAATTAGGTAAGTCTTTAATAATAAATTTTGTTTTGTTACCCTGTACACCAAGTGTCTTATTTACAAACTGGTATCTTTTCTGCATACAAAATACTTAACATTCTGGTCCTTCGTCCGCGAATAATTGAATTTAGCGCCTTTTCAAAATTAAGAATCATTGTTTTTGTTCCTAATTCATTGTTTACTGTATGAGGAAATTACCAGTAATAAGACTCTTGGTTAGGGCAGCCACCTAGACATAGGTAAACCAATAGTTCTTAACACATGCTTAAAAATACTTATTCTAATTGTAATTTTGCTTTTCTTTTCAATTCAAAGATTTTCTTTCAAAATGGCCAAGTCACTTAAACTAGTAAAAGCAAAAAGGAAAACCTTTTCAGTCAAGTTCAAAAAATCTTTGATATGACCAAACTGCTTAGTGATGAAAATGTTAAAAAAGAATTTGTAATTTTGCTAAATCTGTAGATAAATTACGATTTTCAAACACACTTGATTTGTACCATGAATTAGAACTAGAACAAGATGATGAATATGATCCTAGCTATGCTTCCTTAAATTGCCTTGATGAAATGTGTAATATAATTAAATCTGATTTGTGTAAAATAGAAAATAAGATGAAATTAAAACAAAAATCTGAACCTGAATTAGTTTCTAATCAATGTTCAATGCCCCGCTTGCCTAAACTTGAAATTAGTGAATTTGATGGATCCCCTGAAAATGGCCTGTCTTTTATCAAATGTTTACAACACTAATCCATGAAAATACTACCTTTCTGATCTTGAAAAATCACCTACCTAGTGTCATACCTACAAGGTTCCGCTAAATCTTTATGTACTGGAGTGTTACCAACTGCTGAAAACTACAAGACTTTGTTTGAATCCTTAGTCAAACGCTATGACGACAAAGACAACTTGCTTCTGCCTACCTATCAAAGATTGTAGACTTCAAGCCGATCCATCAGGAGTCAGAAAAATCTTTAAATTTCTTCTTAGAAACCTTTGTGGAATCTGTAGCTGCTCTCAAACAACTAGAGATACCAGATCTTCTAGACTTTGTATTTGTTCATGTAGCTTTGAAAAAACTTGACCCAGAAACTGGACGTCAGTTTGAAATGGCTCGCAAGGAAGAAATACCTACTTTTGAAAATCTTGTTGATTTTGTCAGACAACAAACTAAGATTTTGAATAGGACCAAACCAACTGTTTTTGTTCCTAAAGTAACAACTGCTAAACCTGCTAACCTTCCAAACAAAAGTACTCATTCTTTTGTTGTACAAAACTCTGAAAATAATGTACACAAACCTGCTCCTAAGACTGCTTGTTTTATGTGAAAAAGGTAGTCACCACTTGTACTACTGCCCAGTCTTTCATGAGAAAACAGTAAATGAACGCTGGTTTATAGTCAAAAGTAAAAACGCTTGCTACAACTGTTTGTCCCTAAATAGTCACAAGTCAAATGATTGCCAATCCAAAACTGTTGCTCTACTACTTGCAAGAAAAGACATCACTCGCTTCTGCATCGAACTGAAACCGCTTCCCCAAGGGAAAACCAACCCAGACAACCTGCTAACTCTACACCTGTTGACCATAAAACTCATGTTTCAAAACCTGCTCCTGAAGTTTCTGTCCCTGCAGGAACTAGCCACCAAACACTATGTTCATCCTCGCTTACCACTGACTCGCATACTACTATGGTTCTTCTCGCTACAGCTATGGTCAATGTTAAAGACGCTAAAGGAAAATCACACTCACTCCGAGCTTTGATAGATAATGGTAGTCAATCTCATTTGATCTCCACTCAATGCGCTAAGAAGTTAGGTTTGAAGGAAACTGCTTTCACTACTGTTGTGAAAGGCGTAGGTTCTGGCAAACTACTTCCAAAGACATCCATGTCGCTGACCTTCAGTTCTCATGTTCACCCTGCTACAAGTTTCAAGATATCTGCTCTGGTAACAGATTTTTTGGAAGACTGCCTACCAAGTACTAACGTGTCTCTAGAAAACCTTTCGCACCTGAAGTATTTACCGCTCGCCGATCCTAATTTTCATGTCAAGGGAAAAGTTGATATGTTGATTGGAGCTGCTCTATGGCCTCACCTGCTCAAACCTGATGTTGTTCATGGACCTCCTGGAACTCCTGCTGCTTTAGAAACTGCACTAGGATACATTGTAATGGGAGAAATTGTCATGCCTACACGCACACAAAACTGCAATACGCTTTGTGCTATCCTAGATGAACCCAAACTCGACCACCTGGTTCAACGTTTTTGGACATTGGAAGATATACCTACAAACAAGATTATGTCTTCTGATGAAAAACAATGCGAAGACTTCTTTCAGAAGACCTGCACCCGGCAAGTCAATGGTACCTTTGCTGTAGGATTACCATTCAAAAAACCTCCGACGCTGTTGGGCTCGTCAAAAGAACTGTGTATTGCAAAATACCTCGCTCAAGAAAAAAGGTTGCTACAAAAACCTGATGCCTGTCATGCAAGAGAATCTGCAGAAAAACTACATGTCTTGGGTCTCGAGTGTCAACAATGCACCAACAGACGCTCATTACTTACCACACCATGGAGTGTACAAACCTGAAAGTACATCAACGCCTCTACGAGTTGTTTACAATGGCAGTGCTTCTACTAGCAACTCAACAACTTTGAATTCAATTCTACATGTTGGCCCAAAACTCTACCCCGAAATCTTTGATATTCTTTTAAGGTTTCGACTTTTCAAGTATGCTGTCACAGCTGATGTAAGCAAAATGTATCTACAAATTCAAGTCTTGCCTGAGTATCGCAAATACCAACGACTAATATGGAGATTTTCGCCAGAAGAAGAGCTGCAAGTATATGAGCTGAATACTGTCGTCTTCGGTCTAACAAGCTCGCCATTCATCGCTCAACGGGTGATTCGCATGCTAGCAGATGAAGAAAAGTCAAAGTATCCTCTCGCTTCAGATATTGCCCATCAAGACATCTACATGGATGACTTAGTTACCTCAACTAAAGATGAAAAAACTGCTGTTAAAATCTACAAGCAAATGAAAGGTATGTTTGAATCTGGAGGTTTCACACTAACCAAGTGGAGTTCAAACTCAGAAGACCTAATGAAGATCATCCCTGAAGACTTGAAGCAAAACAAGAACCTAGATCTGGAAAAAGAAATCACAACTAAGGTGTTGGGAATACAATGGTCCCCTTCAAACGATGTTCTGGTATTCAAAATTGCTAAGCCAGATGAACACTGTACCAAACGCAACATATTGTCCGTAGTTGCTCGAACCTTTGATCTACTAGGACTTATCGCACCAGTTTTGATCACCGCCAAGATTCTAGTTCAAGACCTATGGAGTCTCAACATAGGCTGGGACGATGAACCACCACCTGAAATCGCAGTAAAATGGAAAACATTCTGTGAAGAACTTCCTCAGTTATCTACCTTGCAGTTTTCACGTCACGTCGGGATTGAAGAAGAAACACAAACAAGTTTAATTGGCTTTGCAGACGCAAGTAGTAAAGCGTATGGTGCTGCCGTGTATGTACGAACATGTAACGCGAAAGGAGATGTAGAAGTTCACCTGTTATGTGCTAAGACTAGAGTTGCCCCTTTAAAGCTCAAATCGATTCCTCGCTTGGAACTTTGCGCTGCGCTCTTGCTGTCTAAACTGATTAACCACCTAGTTAACATGTACAGCAAAACTCACACCTTTGACAAAATTATCGCCTTTTCTGATTCAACAGTAACCCTACACTGGATAAAATCTAATCCAGCAAGATGGAAGGTGTTCGTCGCAAATAGAATCTCACAGATTCAGGAGAACTTAAGCCCTGTTCACTGGAGACATGTACCTGGAAAAGATAACCCTAGTGATTGCTTATCTAGAGGTTTGACACCAAACGAGCTGCGAAACCATAACTTGTGGTTTCAGGGACCTTCTTGGTTGAAGCTTGATGAAGAAGATTGGCCTTCAAGAAAACATCCCGAGGCTCCACCTGAACCTCTGCTCGATGAAGCCAAAACAATCACAACAGTCACCGTGACTGTTCAAGAACCTTTCCCGCTAGACAATGTTTTGGTACGAGTCTCATCGTACAAGAGCCTGTTGAAAACTACCGCCTTTGTCATGAGATTTATGCAAAAGAAATCAGTGAAAGACTCGCCGCTTACCCCTGACGACATGAAAGCTGCTGAAGAACTGTGGATAAAAGAAATACAAAAGCGTCATTTCAGTGAAATCACTGAAGCTTTAAAAGTTGGTAAACCTTGCCCTAAGAATCTTCGTCATTTAGACCCGTTTTTGGAACAGGATTTGCTTATGGTGGGGGATAGACTAAATCATGCAGACATTCCTTACAGACAACGTCACCCTATTCTATTGCCAAAGAACAACCGCTTTGTTGACCTGTTGATATTCCACCAAAAACCTACACACAGGATATTTCCTCCCAATCAATAACCATCTAAATGGACATTGTTTTATTTGTATATTTTCATGTTGTATTTAAATTTGCCTGTAACGTTTTGTTTGTATTCTTTGTTTCAATTATGTTTAATTTGTTGCTATTGTTTTCCAATTGTTAATTTTGAACTGAAAACTCTTTTCAGTGGTGGGGGTATGTTTAGTATTGTCAAAAGAAACACATTTTAATTTTAGGTTAAGATTATCTGTGTGGTTGCTCTGTTTGTTGTGTTTATTTAATTCAAAACATATGTTTTCATTGTTTATTCATTTTCATAACAACATTGTATTTTTTGCTCACTTCATTGTTTATGTTTGTACCAACCGCTTCATGTTACCCTGCTTCTTTTGTAAAACCTGCTAATATTGTAAACCTGCCTTTTTTTAAATTGTATAATTGCTTCTCAACTCTTTAAACCATTTGTAAACCTTTAATCACTAAATTATTAATTCAAACCCATTGTAAATTAGGTAAGTCTTTAATAATAAATTTTGTTTTGTTACCCACACCAAGTGTCTTATTTACAAACTGGTATCTTTTCTGCATACAAATATACTTAACAGGTATTGTGCAATAGTTTTATGTGAACTGAGCAAAGTTGACTGAAGTTATGAAAAATGGCAATATGATTAGTTATTATATAGTAAGGATGAATTTGAAACTCACGGTGGAGCTCAGTATGGTCAGTGACACACTGCACTTACTGCACTTCTGTGGTCCTGGTGTTCTCCGTGAGTAGAGATGACTGTTTCTTCAGGAGGGATCACACACGTTGACCGGCGCGGGAGAAAATTGCGTCATCGCAGCGGTATTAATAAAAGTCACTTTGCGGAGTCTGGATGGAACTGTCTGAATGAACAGGTAGCTAGGCGATGAATGCAAGCGTAAGTGGTTGGTACTATGACAGAGGTTTGGGAGTGGAGGTTAGTACTATGACCGTAAGGTGCTGCTGTCTAGTGGATAGTAGTAGTTGGGCTATTGCAAGTTTGATAAGGAAGATTGTATTTGATTTGAGATGGTACGGAACAGGTATAGTTTGGAGTATGAAACTCAAAAATGTTTTCTAGTATTTTTAGACGAAAATATGTTTTTATCTCAGTAACACTTAAAGGTTCGAAGGATTAAAGCTACATGTTGTTGGAAATTTAATTTTACATCAAAATAGTGCCATAAATGTGCTATTTCGGTTCGAAATAGTGCTTATACAGTGTGTTTTTTTTTAAAACGCAACCCAACTTTCAAACTTTAGTAAGTCATTTGTAAACGCTATAAGGTCGTAAATTGTACTATTGTTTTGTTCACTTCAATATCTATCAGATAGTATGTATTTTTGCAGTAATATAGTGGTTTTGATTTGCTAATTTGATGCTATAGTAAAATAAACGCAATCACGGTTTTAGCCAAGATCAAACATTGCTTATTGTTGAAGAAATCTTAAGAAGATAATTTCTTTTTGTCAAGAGAATTTAAGGTCAAGTTTACAGGTGTAAATATTCCAAACAAATCTAAAATTCACAGATTTGTAAAAAAAAGTTTAACAAAATAGGTTATGTAGGAACGGAAAACATAGAGGGCGGGCTGTACTGAATAAAGAAATGACGGACAATGTTAGGGTTGAATTAGAAAATTCTCCTAAAAACCTTTCAAATTTTGAAACAACAAAGCAGACAGCCCACTAACACCTGGATACTTGATTTTAAACGCATCTTGACAAAAAATATTATCTCTCTTAAGTGTTCTTCAACAATACACTCTTTGATCTTTGCTAAAACCGTGATTGCGTTTATTTCAATATCAAATTAGCAAACCAAACTATATTACTGCAAAAGTACATACCATCTGATAGATATGAATGAACAAACCAATACAATTTACGACCTTATAGCGTTCGTACAAAATGACTTACTAAAGTTTGAAAGTTGGGTTGCGTTTAAAAAAAAAACCCTGTACTACGAAAATTATGCAGCAAATACACGGTTTGAGATTTGTTGAGGTCTTTACTTATTACATAGAAAATTTAAGGGTGTTCAAAAATATATTTAAATGGGATTACAATGAAGTCAAGATCTATCAATCAACGCAAACTGGGATTAAAACGATCGCCGCGTTCAAAGTTATTCGTGAACAGCCCGCTACGTCAAACAAAGTTCACCGCAGATCACTTGAATAACCTCCTCGTTTCTCTGAAGTCGGTTATAAACGTAACTATATTTCTAATTCAACAAATGAACATCATTGAATCATATAAACAAATGCTATTCTGCTAAAGCAAACTTTTGTTTTGTAATATTTACAATTTGAACCTTTTGTGATGATCAAAGTCAGACGTAGGGCAAGATCGCGAAAATCCCAAGGTCGACGACATACGTGTTAAAATGGGTTTAAGCACGAAGTCCTGGTCGGGTCCCTTCGAAGCACCTGGTCTCGAGGGTTCAGCAGTGATATATATTATCGAGCACTTCCAAGATAAATATCCAATGGGCCTCAACCCGCCACCTCGTCCTCTGGTTAGTGACACGAAATGTGTAAACAGGAGAAGGGTTTCACCCTCAGACCAGTTCAATTACTGTTGTTTACGACCCTGGAGGATGACCATCGACAAATTCATTACTATAGCCTCCACGTCGGATGAAGATACACCCGGCACGGACAATCACCAATATCGACTTCGCCATTCAGTGTATCGACCAGAAGGTTCTAGGGGATCGCAATGACTTGCTGACGACTGCCGAGGCCACCTCCTTGAGGACCAAGGCCACGTTTCTTCTGCTAGGAAGCTGATGACACTTGCCATCGGTCACACTCAGTTCCGATGTCAGTAGGAAGACACCAATTGAGTCCACAAAGGCGACACCTCACCTCAGATCACATCGAGCCGACACAAAGGACCCTAATTTACTTATCGACAAGAATTTAAGTGACGCGAATTATTTCCTTGTTCGTGACGCCCCGAGTCAAAAGTGGCTGATTGATTCACTTTACGGTCGAGTTTGGAGTATCGTAAAACTAATCTTCTCCTGCAAGACTGCGTAGGTGTATAATATTTCCTTGTTTGTCTGAGGGCTTTTAGAATGCAATAGGTTTGTGATATTAGACTTGATCCATACCTTTAACCCATATAATACCTAGTGCTGTGCTTTTGATTCCTCAAAGTTAAAATTATTTAAGATGGCAAAATTTTGTTTTTGAGTAAATTTGTTGTTGTTAAACACTTGGTTGGTGTTCCTTACGGTTCAAAAGCTGGGCCTATAAATCATCCACCATTTGGTAATTGTGTATATTCTGTCTGTATGATTGGCGTGGTAAAATGTCTTCACTAAACAGGTTAGTAATATATTATTACTTTATTATTTTACGCTTATTAGGTTTAAACGTTATAATTACATTGTGTTGTAAAGATGTATAATGCTTTTGTTATTATGATCAAGTATTAGGTGTCCTAAGCTCACTTTATGTTTGTGCCCAATAATTTGAACAGATAGTGGTACATGGCTTGTGTAAATAGTATTTTTATAGGCCACGATAGAAGTAGGGTTGTTTTGTTCAATGACAGCTAATACATCTTTGGGAACAATAGTAGTATTAAGAATTCTGAAGTACGACATCTTTTACAATGGTTATGTGACCCCGCAAAATTTGAAAAGGTCTGTATCATTGACTTTGTTCAATTTTTGGACAATTGTTAGGTTTTTATACACACTTGGGCTCTTGTTTGCCGTCTTTATAAAAACACGTTTTTTATTCGTTCTTATCCATATAATTTATTTTATTTTTTCAGTCTTACTGTGGATGATCTTGCATTTTGGAAGATAGTGATGATCTTCAAAACGATACAGTTTACACCCTTCCACCAGCTAATCATATGTTGAGTGATTAAGATAGTGGTGATGAATCAAATGGAAATGACATCAACCATCTCTCTGGCAACCAACTTTAGCGGAAGGGCAACTTCTGACAACAGTGATAACCAGAAATGGTTTAGAGGAGGTAACACTTGGTTACAATGATTCGAAAGAAAGTGCCAAGCTAGATGATAAGCACTGGTACCACCTTCCTTTAATTTTAGTTTCTATACCTCGTGAGTCTATTGACACTCATACAAAGGAACGTCGATCTACTAGCTCAGAAGCTAAATGCTTTTGTTTCACTTGAACAGAAAGTGGCAGTATTATCCAAAAGATCCCTCCTATCTGAGTGTGGATTGGTCTATGGTAAAAGATATACTTTGAAGACACGGGGAAAACAACACATCCATAACAAACCGATCAGGTTTGGTTTCAAGGTCTGGTCATGTGCAAGCTGAGCCATACCAAGGGGCTTCTGTGGAATACTAGCCCCTCTATTGGTTGTGGTGGTCTGTAGTTGCTAATCTTGTTGGCAAACTTCCTCAGATAGTACCTACAGCTTATTTATAGATAATATCTTACATCAATAAATCTACTGGAACATCTAGGTAAAGGGAATAAACATGACGCTGAATTAATAAGTGACAAGTAGAACATGCTCCACTTCCTCATACAAAAGAGCTAAAGAAAATGCCAAAGAGAGCTATGTCCAACTTACAGAGGAGAAAACAGGCATTAATTTAGGAGGTATAACGACAACAATGTTGTGACAGTAACTTCCAACAAAGCAGAGTCCCCACTTGGCACTACATACTCGGTGGAGTAAAGAACAAAAAAATGAAAATCAGTGAAACAACTAGCCTGTATAACGCTTTACAATCAATACATGGGAGGTGTTGACAGGCTGAATCAAATGTAGCTGCCTTGCCCAACATCAAAATTAAAAAATGGTATAGGCAACTTCTTTTTCCCAATTTGGTGCAGTGCTGACAATGCGTACCAGCTGTACAATCTAACACCAGCCGGAAGAAAAGGCTCTTTAGAATGGCTCGATTTCATCCGTAACATTGTTGGAGTCTATCTTGGAAGTACGAACTCAATAGCCATAGGAGACCAGTGAAACCTGTCAAAAGAATCCTAAATGAGTTCGGTTGACAACTTTGGACACTTGATCGTTTCTAGTGCACCCAGATTACATGTGTGCCTCCAAAACACTACAAACAATGTAAAGGTGTGATGTTGGCTGCTACGACAACTGCTTTGAACAGTTTCATTCATTACAAAAAACAAATGTCAGGCGCTTCCAAAACATTAAATATTTTAGAATTGTCTTTTGATTTATAAGTTGACCCCACCTTCGGCCAGCTGGGGCTTCCCAGACCCCCACTTCGGCCTGCGGCCTCAGTTCGTTCCTTCGCTCACGGTTCTTCGGCTCTCGGTTTATGCATTCCTTCGCTAATGACTATGCTTTTCAGTTAGGGCATTTCCTTTTCAAACTATAGGACTCTCCAAGCTGCAGTGCGAAATAATTATAGTTTGGTTTTATACATTTTGTCTTCATTGTTTGTACCAGTTTCACCTATCAGAACAAGACGCTCTTCGTCAGGATCTAATTATGTCATTGAACAGGTACAGCAAGTTAAATCATTACAAGTATTGGTTTTTGTTTTATTGTATCTAACTTTAGGTAACAGGTAGTTGACTATCTGCCGCGTGAACAATTTACAGGTTCATCATGACATCTTTGTTGTCACATATTTTGCAGGAGAGCAGGGTTGTAACTTGTAGGCACTACCTACGTATAATTTCTTTTGCGGGCATAGCTCTTTCTTACAGCTCAGATTCCTTAGCTTCAGTTCAAAACGAAATTCAAATGGATCTAAATTCATTACGTTGTGGTTTTGATAAAAAACTATATGGTTTTAAGTGAAAACAAAATTCAAATTTTTAGTCTAAAACCACTTTGCATTTGATTTTCCTTGTAAATTTCATTCTCTAACATGTACTGATAATGTTTTTGTAGCTGTTTAAAAAGTAGATCAGACAGAAGTTATGAAATATCTTGGATTGTTTATTGATTCTAAATTTGTCATGGAAAGAACATATAGGAAAACTAAACGTGGTGTATAAATGTGTTCGTACGTTTTACTTTTAAAAATTTGTGTCCCGTAACTGTAGTTTTGAATTTGTACCACGCTCTTGTTAATTCTAGACTTAGTTGCGGCTTATGTGTTAGGGGAGGAACATACATTTCATGAACCTTCTTACTAATTATTTTACAAAAGCATCTTGTTAGAGTTAATTGCTAAAACATCTCGTTTAACACACTCTTGGCCTTTATTTGTTGTAAAATAAAATTCTTTATTACAGGTCACCTCTACGTTTTTTACCCCAGGTTTTAAAAGAATTTTTACAACATGTAATAACGATACAACAATTTTGATAAGCACTACAATCTAAGAAATAATTTGACGTTCCTGTTCCAAATCAAAACTTACCATCAACAGTTTTACTTTAATAGTGCTCTAGATTATATAATATTTTAAGTCATAGGATTCTAAATAAGCAAAATTTCCGTTTATTTTCTGTCAGCCCTAAAAACTGTTGTTTAACATTAGAGATTTATTGAAAGTGTGTTTAGTTTTTGTGTAGAGTTAAGTTTAATACTAAGCTATTTGTCTTGACTGCTTTTGAATGTTTATTTTGATATGTGTGTACGTTATGTGTGTTATGTGTAATTTTGTTAGTTGTACATGTATCTTACAATACCTTTAGTTAAACTATGCACAGTAAACTTTTAAATCCAATTGTATAATATAGCGTTTCTTTTAACATTTTTACATGTTTGTCCGTTCACTTATAGAACAACAGTTGTTTAAGGATCTTTAATATGTCTCAACTCAGATTTATCTAAGAGATTTTTTATTTTATACTGTTTAAAATTGTGCATTATTTATATTGCGAAAGTATGCAATTGCAGGTTCATCTTGACATCTTTAAGTCATATTTGCAGGAAGCAGGTTGTTGTTGTTACTACTATTATTAATTGATGATTATAGATTTGTTTCTATACTTGATTCAAGTGGTGTTTGTTGAATCACGCTTGTAATAAACAAATCCATGCTGATCCCCAGAGTTATGTCTGAATTTGAATTCAGAAATGGAATATTTTAATATTTTACTTTTCCAGCAGAGAATATCACTTTGGTGGTCAGTGCCATAGGGACCATGTATCGTATGGCTCAGTACTGTTTCCAATAGTCTGCCATAGGCCTTCTCAGCGTCGGTATATCTGCACGAACGACCTTGTCAATGTCTACATTTTGCATAGATCTTCTTCCTTCTACAATAAAAAAAACATGTGAGTGTGGAAGGCCACGTTTCTTAAATTCAATAACATAAAGTAAGTAAACCTGTTTGCCACTCCATATGTATGTTAGTAGTTCTAAGAGTCTCAATCTAAAAACACGACATAACAGACTGTAAGACAATTTAGTACCGAGAGGGTTTGACTCAAATATTTCCGGCCACTTTAAATCCTATGTAACAATAACGAAGTAGGAAGGTTTTCCCATCCTGGCCACAGGCATTGCGTCAATATACTTAGTTGTTATAACGCTGAGAATTAGTAAAGGTATTTGGAAGGTGTATACGATCAGGAACCGAGCCTGAAACCTTCGCCTTGAATGGTTTCATCAGAGTTGTGACCACTCTGACAGCCCTCTGGCGATCGTTTGCAGGTAAGTTTTCCAGAAGCTCAGTTAATGCATTGGTTCGCAATTATTCACTCATATTTCTAGTTGAATATTGCTTATAAATCTCTGTCTTTCCTCTTCTCCTCGGCAATGCATATCTACTAACCATTTCGCCGACAGTCTGCCCAGCTGGGAGTGTCCTGGCTCACCCAATAAAAGCCGGTAAATATTACTTGTAACAATTTTCTACCTTCATTGTCAGTTATACCGACATTCCAGCTAGGCGTACCAAGAGACTAAAGAGTGGATATTGTAAAGATTCGTAGAGGGATGCCGCATATTTTTAAATAAACCAGATTTTCCAGGAACTTACCAAATAAACAAAGACTTTCAAAATCCCGTTAACCTACTAACTATACAAAAGAACGTTGTTTTGATAAACAACACAGAATTGTAAAACAATTTTATACTTGCAATATTGTTTAATAAACCTACGGTTTAAGAGCGATAGCTATCCAAAGGTCAATTATCAATATTATTCTTATTGGAATTTGTCACACTTTTTAGAATTTTGTTATACCTGGTTTCAATTGTCTTGTCTTGTGTCAATTACGAGTACTTTCTGGACTTTTGAAGACGAAACTAATAGATTTTTACCTGATACAATAGTCCAAACACACTGAAAATGTAGTTTTTACAGATCAACTTTAAGGTGTAGTATCATTTTCCCCGTTAAAGATAGAAACAAGTGTTAAATACAAAAGTTGTAGATAACTTAATTCCACAACGACATTTTTCGTCAAATTAAGGATCCGACCACTTTTTAGGCTTTACGGTCAAAATAGCACACCTCTACATACCCAATTATTTATATCAGTGAGTGAGTGAGTCAGTGATTACGCCGTTCGAGCTTCGAGCTTTATAGTATAGAGATATTTTTTAATAAACCTACGGTTTAAGAGCGATAGCTATCCAAAGATCAATTATCAATATTATTCTTATTTTCCAGTTGGAATTTCGACACACCTTTACTCACCCGGATTTCGCGCTATTTTAACCCCCAAAACGGGCCCCTTAATTTGAAATTCTGATTTTTTGGAATTTTCCAGTTGGTTACATGCCAAGACCAACCTACATGCCAAATTTCAAGTTTCTATCTCATCTGGAAGTACCCAAACATTTATGTCAGTGAGTGAGTGAGTGAGTGAGTGAGTCAGTGATCACGCCGTTCGAGCTTCGAGCTTAATAGTATCAAGATATTTTAATAAACCTACGGTTTAAGGCGATAATATCAAAGATCAATTATCAATATAATTCTTATTGGAATTTGTCACACTTTTTAGAATTTTGTTATACCTGGTTTCAATTGTCTTGTCTTGTGTCATTTAGTGTCACTTAGTTGATTTTATAAGACGAAACTAATAGATTTTTACCTGATACAATAGCCCAAAAACACAGAAAATGTAATTTTTTGGTACAGATCAACTTTAAGGCGTAGTATCATTTTCCCTGTTAAAGATAGAAACAAGTGTTAAATACAAAAGTTGTAGATAACTTAATTCCACAACGACGTATTGTCAAATTAAGGATCCGCCCACTTGTTTAGGCTCTACGGTCAAAACAGCACACCTCTACATACCAGTTTCGCGCTATTTTAAACCCCCAAAACGGGCCCCACATTTGAAATTCTGATTTTTGAATTTTCCTTGTAGACAATTTAATTTCATAGAACAATTTTTCGTCAAATTTAAGATCTGACCCTTATTTTAGGCTCTACGGTCAAAATAGTACACCTCATACCGGATTTCGCGCTATTTTTAAACCCCCAAAACAGGCTCCCAATTTGAAATTCTGATTTTTGGAATTTTCCTTGGTTACATTTCAAGAACAATTTACATGCCATTTAAGTTTCTATCTCTTCTGGAAGTACCCAAACATTTATGTCAGTGAGTCAATTGAGTCAGTGATCACGCCGTTCTAGCTTCGGCTTTATAGTATAGAGATTTAAATAAATAAAGTAATAATTTAATACAATATACTTAAACAATTGTAACATTGTTTTAACTGTGTCTAACCCTTTCCCAAACAATACACTTGCTTTATATCACAAAGTGACCGTAACCAGTCACTTTACTCATTTGTAACGCCCGAAAATTGGGCGCTGTTTTGTCCTCAAACTGATAAAGCCAAAGATTTTTGTATTTTTATGGTATAAGTAAACTTTAATAAGTCACATGTAACAAGGTAGAGGTGGTTTGAATACAATTTTAGTTGGGCATATATGGGTTAACTCGAAGTAAGAATACCTTGGAGTGTCATGTGCCTTTTGATTCCTCGATGTTTGTGAACTTTGTTTCAGAGGATGGCTAAATTGATATGCATCCTAATTATGAAGATATGCTAAAAGTAAACACAAGGTAAACTGATAGACCAATATTTTTTGCCAAAACTATGTTTACATATTATTTATACAGGACAATTCGTATCCTCTCCACCTCATCTTTTGCATGCTCGAAAATGTTCAAACGCTACTACAAAACAGGTGATTAAAATATCTAAAACGCGTGGTCGAGCTTTGCCCTCCAACCAGAAATTTGGATTTTCAGTTGTTAGATTCAGTCAAAACTCCTATCATTAATGACCCCGAAGGCAATAAAAATAAAAATCAGTAACATCCTCGAAACACATTTACACGTCATTCCTTCGCTATTAGGCGGCTACCTGGTTTCCATAAATAAAAACCGGAAAGAGGTATGGTTTAAGGTATTGGACCACGGGAGCCTGAATTTTGACACAAAACGGTCGGGTTTCTGCCATCATAAATTAGGAAATAATCCGAGTACTCTCTAAAGCGGCACTTTGACACAAATGAAGGGGAGGAAGCAGTGGTAAAGTGGTCGTGTCTAGTGAGGATGGGCGAAGAAGTGTTGGCCGACGCGGCTCCTGATGGATCATATGACACTCAGGTAAATGCAGACCAGTAGAAAATAGCTGTCGCCTATTGAGTCGCCTTTCGACACAAAAACTCAAAGCACACAATACAACAATTAGATTGACCAGTCTGGTTTTAGGTAAAAGCCACGGCCGACCAACTCGTCATAACCACGGGACCGATACAGCTTACATTTCTTAATCTTTATAATATATAAACAATTTTATTTTATTAATTTAATCAATATAACTTGGTTTAGCCAATCTTTACCTAAGCTTGAAATTGAAGGTTGGTTGAATTTTTGCGAATGTAATATAATAAATTAGAAAACTAGAATAGTATAACTCTTTTAAATTATGATATACACCTACATTTTTGTTACAAGAGCCTTAACATCTTCCGTATTAAATGGTATTAACGTTGGAGTTGTAGGCCCACGTGTGAGTGGTATTATTTTTAAGATGTAAATGATAACATAGTAATTAGAGAAATTAAACAATATTCATTACCGTTGGATGCTTGTATAGTGTAAATGTGTATAGTTAATTATTGTTCTTTATTTTACTAAATTCTACATTTATTCCAATACTATGGCTCAAGTTCTCTAACTATTTTGTTGTTTCATGAAGTTTTTTTATTGTTAAAAACTAGTAGGATAAAGTCTGTGAAATATCCGTTCAATTTAAAAAGTTGAACTATATAACGATTTATTATTTTATATACCTGTACCACAGCTCATTTGACACTAATACGTAAATGTATTGTGTCAGATGAAAGAATATTACTGTGTAAACAAGTTCTTGTAAATGTTAATTGGTTGAATCGGCGATTGCAATAGGTAAAGTGGAGGACCTACATTGCAAGCACAAGAGATGCTAATACCCTGTGCAGATAATCGGCACTATTAAAATCAGCAAACATGTAAGATTCAAACATAGTTCATTACAAGTACAGTGGTTCTAAGTTTTAATTGAGTATGCATATGAATCGATAATTGCAATGAGCCAAGCGTTAGTAATAGGGTGTATAACGTGGTATAAAAACCCAATCTGGAAAACAGTCTAGTTTGTAGGTTCTAGTTTGTAACAAGACTACGTCTCGTCATCCATCAAAACACTCATCACACCTACCATCATTCCATATTCACCTTAAAATACCCCCAAAGAGGGTCAAAGTATCAAAGTAGGTGCGGTGCGTAAGCGCTCGGTGTGACGTTTGGCCCCAAACAAAATGGGCAGCCGTTGTTTTTTCTAAAACGATTATATGTCACTACCTAGAACCTGGTCTAGTGTCATCGCCGCCCTTGCATAGCATTTTCCCCACTCTACCACGATTTCCTTACCCCTCTCGCAGCCAAGTTGTGTCAAAATGCCTACTTCGTCCATATTTTGGGATTTTGACTTGCTATTGTGTCCTTGTTGTGTCAAAACCCTTAAACCCGGACCACACGGGCATCCCCAGATATCCTGTAATGCGGACTTTACAGTTTATCCTAAGTTGCACGTTTTCCACATCTCACGTAAAAGAGGCCTGCAGTGAAGTCACGATTACAGAGGCTACTGAACTATAACAATCTCAGACGGACAGAAAGATAATACTACACATTTCTGATGAACCTGTCAACAACTACTCTCTTAGGAATGTGGACGAATTCAACGCTTGTCTCGCCTGGGTGGAGGATTAACCCACCGCACAGTCAGCAATCTCTCTTGCCAAGTCCGAGTCTATCTGGCCCTTGTTACTGAGAAGAAATTTTGCGAATTGGCCGAAGGGGTACCACCGACAAATCAAATGGTTGAAATCACGTGTCAAGCTCGGCGAAGCTCCCCTGACAAGTATACTCGTATTGCTGGTTCCGGACGCCAGGGATTACTAGGGGAGTGAGAGGGAGAGGGAGAGGGAGAGGATAGTGTAGGTGTACGGTGTAGGAGGGAGATGGAGACTCGAGAGGCAGTGAGTGTCCTGGAGTCCTGGAGTTGGTGAGCTGCATGGTCGGTTGTGAACGTTGTGAGCGTCAGTCTTGTCAGTTCCGCGGACTCGCGAACTCAGTGCTCGTCTACTGCGCTCTGCGCTTGCGTACTGCTCGTCCTCACACGTGTGTACGTGCGTAGTGCTTTGCCGCTTCCCGCAGTGAACCCCACGCTTTGTACAGTTTTAATGACACTCCCTACTTGTGTGTCCGTCACCTACAGATGTCTATTTAATTATGGACTTGCTGTACTGCAAAGTAAACCATTATTTTGGGTTGAAGATATAATTAAAACAACTTTTGAAACAATGGGTGTGTGGCTAGTAATTCTTACACTAGGCACTAGCTACAATACTCGTTGATATAACGATCATAAATAAGGTTAGTTACGGTGATTAAATGAATCAAACTGTGAAGAATATATATTCGCCATCGACATTCTTTCAAACATATATTTCATTTGAATACATTACAAAATGGTACGTTGTAAATATTAATTTAATTTCACCTTACAGAGGATAACAGTTGAATAGTTTCAAGAGAGTAACCTTAAGATGAAAAAATACCCTAAACAAGCATTCCCGTGATCTTTAGCCGGTTTTCTCAGACTTGTGCCGGGAAAACAAACGTGATTGTCATAAATAAGACAATTAATGGTCCGCACAGCGTAGAACTCCTCTTCATAAATTCAACACTGTGAACAACGTAGTGAAACCATTGACACGACGCTCACGGCCAATCAAAACGGCCCATTGGCCATCAAAACTAATTGAAACGTTCAAAATTAGTTTTAGCATATATTCCATGTACAGTTAAGGCATTTTACAGAACCTGTTTGAAGCACCGCTCGGTTCCCCCTCAGGGTAGGTGTTGGTATATTTTGCACACTGAACCTATGCTCGTTACCTCCTTCCCGTTGCAATAATTGGCGTCAATGTACGAGTATATCATGCTTATTAACTAACATAATGTTTTTCAACTTCGAATCTCTTTATTCGCTGTTTTTAAATAGATAATGGATACAAAACGCTTTAATTTTATCAACATATATAACTATAACTTGCAATAACAGAACAGAACAAATAGGTGTAGACCCTATCATTATTGAATGTGTTGAGATACCATCACAAGAAAACACCGATTGGTTGAGTGGTTGAAAATAACATACCATAAATTATAAATAATGTAAATAGTTACAGAATTTATTAAGAATAAATAAATGTACAACTATTACTTCATGTTATTCTAAACAGCCATGTATGCAACAATGTCAGAGCTAAACAGCATAACATTTGATACAATTATTGTCAAATGAATTCTAATTTCAGAGGAAAATAAAAGGACTACCAAAAGCAACAAGAGAAACTTTACAATGTAGTAAAAAACTTGAATAAAACTAAAAGAAAGTTACAACATTTGTAGTATCAAACAGCCAAGATTTCCCTCTTTTCAAAATTGCTGTACAAAAATTTTATCACAGATGCAAGGGATCTTCTGGGAGACAATATGTTCCTAATCAATAGTTGTTTTCTTAAAATAGGTTAAAAGAACTCAGTTGTTTAACCCTCCACGCCTTTTATTATCATTAGAAGCCTGAAATATATATAAATATTAACAATATAAGTGTTTCTACATACTTGAAATATATTGCTGGGATCAATTTGTGAATTAAATGAAGAACCACTTTTCAACAAGGCGCAGCTAGGACTGTTCACTGTTTAGTCCTCTCTTCTATTTAACCTCAACATAAATACATACTGTATAATGTAGAAATTAACTAGTTTTAAAATTCAAAACCAATATTTTAATACATTTTATGTGGACGAGGCCTTTTATCATCCAAGATGTTATCATCGGATCCTTAACACATAATATATCTGATCACATAATCTACATACAGCATAATGTATCTGAAATAAATATACCTATTACTGTAAATTATTGTTTTTTTGCGTAAATAATATTTACGAAGCATAATATTTGATTATAAGCGTACATGTATTATATAGATAAATGTAATGGATTTGTGTGCTAATAAAGAATGCCTATGACTAGTTAAATTCTTTCAAAACATACTTCAAAGCGTTTTAACACCTTTTTATGGTTTTATGCGTACAGTTTGTTTGTGTTTAACTGAATGTTGTACTCGTATGCAGGTAAATTGTAAACACGTCTGGTATCGAAAATAAATGCGCGAGTGAAAAAGGTTGTAATACTTTTTATACCATCCCTTTAGAAAAT
Organism: Matsumurasca onukii; assembly: GCA_018831715.1. Taxonomy (NCBI): domain Eukaryota; kingdom Metazoa; phylum Arthropoda; class Insecta; order Hemiptera; family Cicadellidae; genus Matsumurasca; species Matsumurasca onukii. The sequence continues at coordinate 17,643,161 of CM032064.1, forward strand.
GCATCGTATTAGGCTAGAACGTGTCATTTGTTCAACAGCATTGAAAGGTAGGCTATATACGGTAAGTGAATATCACAAAATGGAATAAAATGTTGATTAAATGTTAAAATATGTAAAACCAATTGTTTTGTTCGAACTAATTTAACAATAGTGCTTATTACTGCTGGAAAAGGTCTTCCCTTATGATTTATATTAATTGATATGTTTTATGGTTTTTATAGCTTAGGATTTCTGCAAAAAACTCTAAGAGGTTTATATTATAAAACAAGCCCTGTGGTATTTTATAGTTAATTATGTGGCAACACACCAAAATATCCCAATTTAAGTATACGTGGTTTACAATATTGAGTCAGTTTTCCAAGTAGGAACCTGTTTACTTAGGAGATCGACATGTTTTCTCAAGGTAAAACTTTTATTTGTAAAATCTAGAGAAAAATGTACAGCTCACTTTTTAAGAACTTAATCCTTCACAATAATTTTTGGGCCCAAACCATGATATAATTTGCTTTACAAACAAGTAACAGCATTTGGTTTTGGTTCCGATATTTACACTTTCAAAAACAAAAGCACAGGTACGAGTATACTTTATCGAATACTTGGTTGGTTCCACTTGATGCAAGTAGGATAACGAGAGGGACGCAAGGATGCAAGGATACAAGGAAGCAAGGATGAAAGGAGGCAAGGAGGCAAGGATGAAAGGAGGCAAGTTTGCAAGAACGAAAGGAGGCAAGGGTGCAAGAAGGAAAGGAGGCAAGGATGCAAGGATGCTAGGGGGCAAGGATGCAAGGAGACAAGGGGGCAAGGATGAAGAGACAAGTTACTGGGACAAAGAAAGAACAAAGGTCAAGAAGGAGACAAAGTCTGGGGATCAAAGGATGCTAGGGGACAAGGATCAAGGAGACAAGGGGAACAAGGATGAAGAACAAGTTCTAAGGACAAAGGAGGTAAAGGTCAAGAAGAATCAGAAGGATCTGGGATCACAGGAGGCTCAGGGAACAAAGGTCTAGAAGAACAAGGAACAGGATCTAAGGATCAAGATAGGGGAACAGGATCTAAAGACAAAGGATCAAGGAACAAGGAGAATCAAGAAGGCTCAAGGAGGCTCAGAACAAGGCCATGAGGAGGCAAGAAGGAGGCAAAAGAAGGCTAGGAGGCAAGGAGGCAAGAAGGCTAGGGGGCAAGGAGGCAAGAATGCAAGGAGGCAAGAACGCAAGGAGGCATGGAGGCAAGGAGATAAGAACGCAAGGAGGCAAGAAGGCAAGCAACCAAGGAGGCAAGGGTGTGAGGAGGCAAGGAGGCAAGGATGCAAGGAGGCTGCAGACGGGAGCCACGTGACACCGTTGTCGCAGGCCATTGGCCACATAATGTACATTACACACTACACAGTGTCTTGATATTGATTTTGATGATGATTGGTTGGATGAGGTGCTCAGTGTTATCCGCTCTTCGTCGCTATACTACGAGATGGTTAAATACTGTATAATAACGAGTGCTAAACAAGAGCAGTTATACAGTTAAGTGTCCTCGTATCCTCCGTGGAACACACTCAAAGTGTTTACTCAAGATTATTTTGAGCATGTCCCTCCTAAAGTACGAGTACATACTTTTAGCATGATACTAAAACAAAACTTAAATAGTACCTAAAGCACCGACAGCTAATTTTGATTATAAACTTGTCGCCGCTCAATAACTATACGTCCCCATTGCTTCACCCTTTACTCGTATGACTGTATGCTTTCTTTAACACTAAAGCTCCAACCACTGAGAAAACCAACCACTTCTTTGTGGAATCCGACACAGCCGCTCCCAGCGTTCATCGGGTTTATGATAATTATATTTGGTCTTGGTTCATTTAAATAATTCAAAATCTCCAGAAATGAAAACCTCTTGTCTGGTTTATGCACCTATTTATATCTATAGCAGTGTGTGTTGCTACTATACTAGTAACAATTAGGCCCTTGTCAACTTTACTTGTATGTGAATTGTTTGGTAGTTTTATCAGCAACAAATAACATGTAGGCTGTTGAAGGAAGTGCTAACAACAATTTCAAGTTTGCTGGCTGAATGCTGGTCTACAAACTCTCTCCGTTACAATAGTTCGGACTGATTTTTTTAGATACAGTATGTTCCGAGACACTTTTTTAATACTGACATTATTGGGTAGAGTTTTTCTAAAACAAGTTTTCTACCAAAATTGATTTCTAAAACTTCCTTTTCTAAAATTTTGTTTTTCTGAGATTTATTATTTTCCTTAAGAAATTAATGTATTTTATTACTAATATTCATGTATGTGGTTGTGTAGCAACGGTGCACAGTTTAAAGATATTTAGGTTTTATTGTAAAATGCAGAAAGTCAAAATTCTTGTTTATCAAAATGCCAGTTGAGTTTATCAAGGCACGCAAACGGGATTTTTTACATATTGATGGATACAAATAATGCTTCGGCAAGTTGGCACAACAGAAAAAACATTAGGAAACACGTCCAAGTATGTATGCGTTTTTAATTGAACTGATATAGAAGCAAAGTGACACAACTACAATGTTAGAACAACTGGAGTTGGGTCACAGAATAAAGCCGAAAACTGACAACAACAAAAAGCAAGCAGAAGAAAGAGTTTTTCGGGTAGTATCAAATTACGAAGAGTACATTAAAAATGGTGATATATTAACTTACTTACGTACTTTATCACACTATATAACAATGTAACAAATAACATATTAATTACAAACAAGTGCCCATTGTGAATAAATTATTTTAGAAAATGTTTTTTAGAAATGAGCTTGACTTAGAAAATTGAAAAATTAGAACAACTTTTTAGAAATAGTGTTTTAAAAAAGTGTCCCTCTACCATTATTGAATTTCACAATATTTTTCAAATAACAACTTTTGACTTTGCTTTTACATTATGGAAAGAACCTTTCTCCTTGTTTATGTCGTGCTCTTACAAGAGAAAAAGCAAAATATACTACCTAATGCACGATAGCAACAGACCTGTAGCTTTAAATCCACCAACATAGGTTAGATTAGGTTAAGGATAGGATGATGCTCCTGTAATATATACTCACACTTTTAGTTCACTTTACACCAGTGTTCTATATAGGCCTACTCGGTGAACGTTCACGTTGTTTACTACCATTTCAAAGCGTCGTCTTAGATGTCAATGAAAGAATGAACTACGCAATTTTCACTCGGCATTGAAACTGGGAAAATTGGCATTTAGATTAATGAAAACAACATTGAACATAAAAGAAATATCAATATAATTGCGTACAACTCACAAAATTACGAAATTATTTGATTGGTAAATATACCTGAGCAAAATGTATTTTCGCGTGAACAAAACATTTTCCACTCTTACTCTTTGCCCGTCTTGCTGTGGGTCACATCTCCTCTACATATCTGTTCCAGCACATTCTGTAGCGGCTGTGCGCAGGAAAGCTCTGAAATTTAATTCAAATGAAACTATCTCGAGCCCAACAATCAGTACTGATGACTCAACTGGAAGCGCTTCGGCGGCAAAGACGAAGATTTGACCGATTGTCGGTGAACGGTGACACACGTGAGCGGAGTTACATCAGCGGGAACACAGGAGTCCGAAGACTCGAAGAGAGAGGGTTTGCCAAATGCGTGATGTTCGCTTCAGTTAAACGGCCATTGTTTGGTAGTGTTACACGTGAATTCTGCCACACGCAAGTCACCCAGGGCCTTTCCTCGAGTCCAGGAGCTTGTTAACTTCTCCCACCGCCACCAACGCACGGTAGTGATTGACTCCTCACCTCTTGCCCTGGATTTCGGAGATTCGTCTCTTTAATTCTCTATTGTTCTTTCGTCGTCACCGCTCTCTCGTGATTCTACAAAGGATCCTTCAAATCAAGTCTGGAGGCGTTAGGGTCATTAGTTGTCGGAAAGGAACCACTGAAATAACGAACGTAAATTGATTAATGGTATCAATACTTTCTATACTGGCATTTGGTCTTAAATTGCTTGAAAGATTTGTCATTAGGTGCTGCTTTTCAGTAACTGTACTACAGTAGATATTCTCTTAATTGTGCAATAAAAGACAATATATTATGAACGCGAGAAGACGACTGAATCGACTCTCGGAATTTTGACATGAATATCTCCAGCAAAGGCAGCTATTATTGGTGGTTTTCAACATAATTAATATAAGAGGTAAGACATCGTGCCAAATTAAAACGCTGGAATACTCCATTGATGGACGTATCAGGCCGAATTCTAGATCAACAAGAAGGAAACGTACCTGAAACCGAAAATCAATTCTTTGAACTTTCACAAATATGCGTGACGAACGACGAATGTGTCAGTGGTTATTGAGCAATGAGCATGTTTACGCGGTCTGCTGGACGGCTAGGTGGACTGTTAGGTGGACGGTGGACCAGATGACCGGAGAGCGACCAGGAAGCGACTCTACAGGATATGCTACAGGCTACAGATGAGCGTTTAGTAGACCGTTGCTGCACGGTTCTTTCACTTGAGTTCACTGCAGTTGGCCCTACTCCCTACTAGTAGATACGGCATCCAGCATCCTGCATCCAGCATCCTGCCTACCAGAGATAAGTAAGGAAATCTCCGAAATGTGTATGTGTGGAAGAGTGAACTATTGTTAATACTTTTTATACAGAGAACAATTATTTTAAAGTGAAATCGCACCAAGTACACAGTCTACCGAGCCAGAAGAAATAAATGGAGACGGATTTCTTCTGAGATAAAACAACTGTACTGAAATTCAAACGAGTTTTACTTTAATATTTAACTTTTAACTTTGCTGATTACCTGTCCTTCTTGCAGCCCTGAAACCTCAGAGCTCTACTATACTTGATACAATAAACATGATTTAGAACTCAATAAAACTACAAAAGTGCCAAATCATAAACTGACAAAGCTTTGACAGCTGACAAAGTATATTTAGATGAAAACAATATTGACGGACAACCCAAGTGTTAAAATATTTTCAAAGAACATGTTTAAGCGTGCATGAGCTAAATCAAGTGCAATTATTCATCATTACTTGGTGGAAAATGTTAGCAATAATATTAAACTCTGAGATCCTCCCGTCGTCAACACCAAACTTTAAACGATGAAGGAGACAACCCAAACAAGTATACCACCTGAATCTTTCAAGGAGCCATGATTTTAAGATAATGTTGAAAGGGAAGATTTCGAAAATTGGTTGGATACATAATTTACACATAATGGACACATAACCTGGTGTTCCTTTGTTTTAACAAGGTTAGTTTTGTTTTGTTAGCCAAGCATGTTTAACAAAACATTTGGTCAAAGCCCTTTAGACCTTCCTTAACTTATCGGTACACCATTCCACCAAACTGCCACAAATCCGAAGTCTGCACACAGTCGAATGAGCAGACTAAAGGGAGAGAAGGAAACACATCGGGCAGGCTGACAGGATTGGTTTGAGGTGGGTGGGAGAGTACTCGTACACTCGTATATCACACTCCGACACCCAACTCCGAGGGAAAGAATGACTTGCGTTATACGCTGGGTCTTGGTCCAGGCACAAACAATCGTGCTTATCGAAGTTGTGCAACAGTTCAAGCGAACGCCATAGTATGATCGGTTTCACTTCACTTGGCAGCATCCGAGAAAAGCACGCGCCATTCTGTTGTACTGGAGTCTCCATGTGGAGGTATAGAAATAAAACTACACAGTAGATTTTTCATTTGGCCTCAAGCACAAACAGTAATCTTGAAATAGCACTGAGTAACATATCAGTGAGTTCGGCCACAATAAGGGTCCATCAGAGCAGATTCATTTATGCTATCTTGCAAGGTACTGATCCGTGTTATAGTTTTGTAATCAATTGAGATTGAGTTGTTGAAGACCTCAGAGAGTACATCTAAATCTAGCTGGACTGAGGGAGATGTTCGAGTTTCCCAAATATTTAAGAATGTTTTAAAGGAATAAGTCCTCTTTCCGTAAAGGCTACTAAAACGAAAACCTCTCTCTCTCTCTCATAGCGTAGCTCAAATGACGAAATAGCCAAGCTTCTTCAAGGACTGCACAGGAGTCGATCTTCAGTAAGCAGTAACCAATAAACTAAGTATAGCTGTATAGGTAGGTGTTGAGTGTTAAATGTTTTCTTGAGAAATCACTGGGAATCTCATTGAGTCTGAATTTCACAATAGCACACACAAGTTCTGATTATCATAGACTACACGGAGTGTGGCACATATACTATTGGTGAATACAAGACTGGTGAGTGAATGGAGGAGGTTCCGGTATTGCGCAACAAGCCGAGCGTCACCATTTGGCCATGATGCAGATTCAGATCACACTGCGCACGCCGTAGGTGCACGCTTTACCCCAGGTAATGGTCCCCGTAACTGTCGTACCTTACTGTGATCGTGCTGCCGCTTGTACACAGTACCTTCAACCTTCTAGACTTAGACTCGCAGTGCGCGTGTTGTTAACAAGTCACAGACACACACGGACGATAATCCGATCGACACAGCTTTTTGAGCTTGTAGATTCGCTCCGAATTCCTCCCCAAACAAACTAGTGCGAGCCCCCCCGACTCGTGAAAAGAGTGCGATGACGATCGTGGACGGCAAGAGGACGAGTGATCGGTCACGTGTTCGTTGACGCTGACGCAAGTCTATCGGACGTGATCGCGGCGTGCAAATCGCCTTGTTTTTACACCATACTGTCAGGCGCATGGCCTATCTCAACGGTGCACCACCGCGACATTGGTGTCTCACGTAGAACGGAGAGAAACAGTTCTGCGACATGACAACTATATTATTGCAACCCGACATGTGAGTTTCCAAGGTAGCGTAGACTTGTCCACGGGTTGTTTTGCAATGGAGTCAGGTGGTACAGGATCTTCATTCATCAGAGCTAATCACTACATCCGTTGGACACTAGTAAACGGTGGACATCGGAGAGTAAGTAAGATAAGATTGACGCTGCAACTATTTTTAAAGATGACCAATGGCGAAGAACAAAGACTCTTTCATACTACGTTACAAACCCAGTCACCGCTGTTCAAACACGATGCTTAATGCTTATGCAGTATGCACCGAGACGGCCTGGTTCAGAAGCTCGGCACTGCCTGTGTTATGTAAATTGACGTATTTAACCCGAGAGATGAGGCTTGAGTGTTATGAACTGTCTGTGAACAGACGTGTTGTTACGTCGGCAGCATTGTGTTTGATTCATCGTCCATTGTTGCTGCTGGATGGCTCGGTAATGGTCGTGGCATCAGCCTCGTACGTCAATATGCCGCAATCCGACAACCTCCCTCGACTAGACTAAGTGTCTGAAATAAGGACCGTAATTGTGGCTACCAAGTTGCTGGAGAGGATTCTTGAACATCCCTAAAGTAGGTTAAACCTACTTTTAATTCCTCCTGAAGACTTAAAATCAATAACAGCTAGCCTTTTCTTGTGTGGAATTTCATGACACAATAATACTCGTAAATATAAGTTTCAAACTGCTTAGAGCTTACTAGTAGTGAGATGGCAATACAATCAGTTCTATATTTTAGTATAAACATAGAAGACCACTCGGGCAAAATTGATGTTTGATCGAGCAGTTTGTAGTTTTACAGTAATTAACTATACATGAATAACTAATGTTATTAAGGCGTTTGTAATGTTAAATTTTCTTGCCTTAGGCAAGAAATGTAAATATTAGCCGAATTTGCACAGTGAAAAGTTTACTGCTACTGTAAGCAAAGCGTGCGTAACATCAAAACACTATTTATTTGAACGTATGGATCGACCTGCCTTCATCAGCAACAAGCTTTAGAACGACGGTTTAAACATATCTCTGAGTCGCAGTTATTTGGCTAAATTAGCCTGCTTGATTTTTAAGATTGAAAATTCTGGGAAGGTTTGTGTTCGTGCACCCGACTGGTAAGATCATACATACTCGTACATACATATCTCTAGTGGTGCTAGTGGACCTACTTCTGTGTATGCAGGTTGTCATCTTCTCCTTCATTTCCTCCTCTTCATTTCCAAAACAGAAGATGAAAGGAGTTTAGGAAGGCCATAGTATATTTCTTTTAAAAGTACCTTAAACTTGATTAAATTTTCCATACCTTGAATATTGATAGGGCATTTTCGATCATGTCAAGATCTACAAACTTTGGATTGGTTTTAACAAGTCTTAAGTAATGAGAGATAGATGAATTATTTGATCTTTTTCTTGTATTATGATTATAAAATGACTGTATCAAAAGTGGCTGGCCTTTAAAAAAAATATTGTTTCGAAAATATAAGTTGACGATATTGTGATTGTATCCCTAGGTTTTTAAGAATCATCAACAAGAGGTCTGAGAATGAATTCCCGCAATATACTTTACCGCTTTATTTTGAAAAGTAAACTTTTAATTTGCGAAACATCTCAAAACATATCGACCCTTTCAGTACATTAAGTATCCCTTACATCGCATACCATTACAGATCTGTATTTGATCTGGCTAAATCTGGTGCTATGCTACAGATCTGGATGCTGGACCTACGAACATTTATTTATTCATAAATGAATTTGCACAAGGAAATGTACAACAAAGCGAATTCAATTTGACCCTTTACACTTAACCGTGTTACAAGGTTGTCAGAGCAGCTTAAGATGTTTGTTCGTTGTTCACTGTACGGTCTCCACCTAAACCTCCTTCGTGTAAAACTGCAGAAAAGCACACTCCTCCAAAATATCTAAAAACAAAGGCGAGTCGTGGAACGTTCACAGGTAGCGGTGTCCTTGTAGATTGATTGCATGCTGCGTACCGTTACTGTGCAACCTCTTCTCTTCTGCTCACGTCATCACGTGCGCCTGCGCGGTGCAACGGCAGTGACCTTGCGCGTGCGTATTGTACACACAACACACAGGCTATACATTATACAGTATACAGTATACCTTGCACCCATCAACAGAGTCATTGTATCCGAGTCGACGTACACTCGTGCACTCGTGGCATTCTCTCGTTGCCAAAGGCTTTCACGATCTTACCGTACTCCGCCGTACCGAGTACCAACAGCTGTTGTTTCTTTCACGCGTTCCGATACAGTACAGTTAATCGACAAACTATGAAAGTGAGCGTTACAAGATCGGAGCCGTTATATCATTAGAATATCGCAAGCTTATATTTTGTAACTGTTTAAACATAATGTTTCTATCCAAGATTTTATGGTTGTATTGTTGGACAGATTTATAGCTAGCTGGTTCTTCAGTCAGAAACTAAACACTGAGTTGTTAACCATCTTAAAAGTTATTAAACTGGAAAATATTGATAGTTTTCAAAACTAGGGCTAGTTACTTTAAAATGACTCTACTATATTGTTGAACGTAACCTAATAATAAGTTGACAAATCAGTTGCTATGTCTTGGGGTGGTGTGCTGGTGTCGAGGCAATGAAACTGAACAACAAGCGCAGAACAAACACGGCAACTAGGTTTCATACATAACACAAAGCCATTTTACTCAAAGCGGATTACTGTACGAGTATATTATACGAGTCACTATGACTCTATGAGCGGTGAATATCTTAGTCGTCATGAGAAACTCAGCTAAAATTCAACACCGTGTATATTAAATGGAAAGTTGTTGTGAAACACTAAGCGAATAGATTCATAAAATCCTGAGTGTCACACTTAAAAAATGTTTTGAAACTACGGATCAAACTGAAATATCATTTAAAATGTCTGTACTTGTAGGGCAATGTTAGGAGTTTGGACTATTCCTTTCTGAACCACACGCAGAATATTAAAGTTAAAACGTGTGACCCCCTTAGGAGGCCCCTCTACGAACCGACCCCCTTAGGAGCAGAGTAGAGAAATCAGATCTGTCCAAAGTTTACCCCTTACTTAAAACCTGCTTCTCGGATTCTTAATAGGTAGATCAACCCACGTATACGAGTATATCTAACTTGGCTACACTTCAGTCACACATTGTGGCAGACATCAAGCCTATTAAGAAGCAGAGGTTGATATCATGTACTTTCATTTCTCCTAAGCTTTTGGGCATTTTGAACATTTTAAAAGCTACAAGTGATTGGACAGATGGTTTTGACTTACTTAATACTAATAATTTTACTTGTAAAACCTAACAAATATCATCATGTCCTGAACTGATATTGTGCAATGCAAGTAACTATTTATTATCAGATTTCCTTTGGAAAAACGAGATATTCATGCCGTCAGCAAGGTAAGACCCAGGCCCGGGACCATGAAATGAACACCGATCCTGACCCCAGAACACGTTTTGAGATGTTTTCAAAACTTTATATACGTATTTATGTATATATGTGTATCATCCCTACAAGTCGCGTTTTTGTCCGGGTTTCAACAAATTTGGTACACATTTTCTTTTTGTAAATATCTCGGTCGAGTTCGTTAACCAGTAAAACCGGACTACCGGAACCCGCCTTGTGGGGAAGACTTTTCACTGAAAAGGGGTTTTAATGATCTAAAACAATACATTTCCTCCGATGTTGATGAAATTTGAATTAAATATTTATTTTATGAGGCTGTTTTCGATACATCAATATACCAAATTCACAAGCCGTTTCAAAAGGCGGCCAAAAAGTGAATATTTGCTATAACAGCGTAATGAAGTGTCCGATTTTATTGAAATTTAAAACGTGTTTTCCTCTCATGATATGTACGAGAGTATAAAGTGTTCGAGCGCAGCGAACAGCCTCGTAACGCCCGTGATCATGCAGAAGTCTAAGCTGAGGCTGAGAATGGAGCAATTAGAGTAACAAATTGCAAAGGAAATTCGTTTCACTCATGCCATTGTTGCTTTAGCGCTTAGCTGCCTGGTTGTTTAATATTTTAGCTTGTACATTTGTTAAGTTGGTAAACAAATGTAACCATGACAACTAACTAGTATTACATTAAAGTCGATTTATTATTGTGTAAGACAGTTGACCACTACCACTAACTTTGTAACGGTTAACTAAACCCCTGATGGCCTCAACCTTGGAGAACCCCACCAAAGTCTATTAGGAGATCGTCGATTGCTTCGTCATATAAGTAATGGGTAAACATTTACGGCACCGCTCGTCTCAGAAGTGGAATCGCTTTCTAGTCGTCCCTAAAGGCGTCTGACGAAATCGCGGATTCACCTTTCCGATTGTTCCTGACGTCGAATGAGCCCTGAGTTGTACTGGAATTCTAAGTACCATCAGGAGGCTGTGGCATTTTGACATTAGCCCGTAAACGTACGCTTTATGTGTGCCTCGCTAGTCGCTAGCAGTTCCGAGCTCTTCTCAGGTTTAATTGCTTATTTACTTATTACGAGTTGCGTCAACTGTCTAAAAGAATCACGAAACTCTACGTACTTTGTTCTTGTCGGTTTGCATATTTTATCTACCGTACTAATTCATTGCCTGTGGAGCAGGGTCTCCATTTCAACTCGGCTTCTCGACAGTTTGACCAGTTTTCTTGAAGCTCATCAACAGTTCAAACTCGAGCGGTTCTGACAACGGTGTGGTACTAGCTAACTCGCGCGGCATTTCTCCGATTCAACCCTCTCCAGTATTCTTCTACCTGTCTTTAACAGGTAATTATTACAATAATTTCTTTCGTGAACTGTAGATCTCACGCACTGAATAATCATTTGAGTACTCCCAAAATGGAACTTAAGACATAAAACTAGTTTTGACTTGATTAAACGCGAGGTTGAGTGGTAGAGAGGACTTTTAGTCCTAACTTCGCCTCGTTAAACAAGAAAAACGTTACCTTTGTTTTACTCCGAATAAAAGTTGCTGTGATCAAAGATTCGACTAAAACGTAAGGAATGTCATATGTGTGTGTGAGCGCGAGTTTGTAACGCAGTCGCAGAAGGCGTGTATATGTCACCATCTAGAATTCTGCTTACGTTTAAAAATGTCGGAGTAGAATTTCAAAATGACAGATTTGGCTCGTCAAACTAAAATTCATCAAGATAGATCACTTGTACCTTATCCATAATTTTGACGTCCTGTAATTTATCGTAAACCCAACCGTTAACGAGAGAATATAGTTTTTAACATTAGGGCAATCCGCATTTTTGACCATCTTAAGGTTATCTACGTCCGGGCAAGGACGACTCTCACCACCTTGAGCTGTACGTCCGGGTCACGTCCGTCGACGGTTGTAGGATGGAAACATGCTCTTCGGTACAAACTAACTGTAATTAATTCCATCACTACAACAATAGCGATAACATTATTACACATAAAATAGCAGCAGTATTCGTACAATATCGTACAGTGAGCCCGATAGCACTGAGAAGAGGCAGACGGCGTATTGTCCGTAGACGGCGCAATTCCACGAAAGGAAACTAGGTTGATGGTTGCATCATTGGCAAATCATATGTGTCTCCCCGGTGCTCAGACGGCTAAGTGACCACAGAGATGAGTGGATGAGCATGTCACCACCACCACCACCACCACCATCATCACCATCATCACCACCATCACAACAGCAACACACGGTGAAAGAGAGGCGACATTATCGCATCAAGTCCACGATGTCATCATGATCACCCCGAGTGACATCATAATGTGGTCAATCTGGACCGTGGAAACGATTTCGTATGATGTGGCACTGTTGATCGATCCAAAAGGAAAGGATGAAACAGATTCGAAATTAACAATATACAGTGAGTTATAGCGGACCCGTGGCGGATTGGCATCGCACGCGACTCCGGAGCTCATCACCCAGGTGGCGCGGGTTCGATCCCCGCAGTCACCATCGTACAATATTTAATGTGATAATACGGTGACGCAAGATAAAGATCGAGGTTGAGTGGTAGAGAGGACTTTGTATAGTTCTAACAGCTCAAACGACCTCTGATTGAGTTTAAATTTGGTATACATTTTATGTTATTTTAATAGTTAGCATAAGTTTATAAAACAAATTTTATTTACTTCACTGTAGACAAACTAATTTTCAGTTCAGTTACATAAAACATGCGAAAAGGCACCAGATATGCATAGCAGCGTTTATACAACACTTTACACGTGATATTGCCTCCAGGTTTTGAGCGCATGTCTCCGCTATATTTTCAACACATTTTCACATTTGTTGCGTCATTGGACTGTAAATTAGGCGTTTAGGTTCAACGAACCCTTTTAATTGCAATTCATAAGTTTTAATAGCTACCACCATTTTGAAAAAGTAATGTTAAAAACTGAACTCTTTTACTGTTGTAAGTTAGCACTATAAAAGGTATAACAAAGTTGAACTTAATCGAATGAGTCATTCGAGATATACAAATTAGTTAGTGCAAACACACACAGAAATACTAACAGGAAAGTCTGTTTGTAGTTTGAGTATCTGCTCTGTTAGTTTCGCTTTTTCTATCTCATAGATTCAGAGTAACGTTCGGTTTTGTTTACCAGAAACTTGCTACAGTCTATAATAAACAACGTAAATGCAATGACGTGCAGAACCGTACCCGAGACCGAGAACCCCGACACACAGAGTACGACTTCCGGTAAAGAAACTGTTCTTTAGTATAAAGCGCAAACACTGACTACTATAAAAGCCATGAGTATCTCATCCGAGTAAAACGGTGGAGTTTAAAACTAGAAATGATTTATTTATGTGGTAGTAAGCATAAACATGTAGTAAAAAGATTAAAACATGAACGAAAGGTACATTTTAATAGAGCCATAAATAAGCCCATAGCAAGTATTGAAGGGTACTAAATCGGCATGTCGTCGATTTTGTTCAATTTTACTACGACCTCGAAGCCAAAAATGTAATAAATAGAATGATTTATGACTATGGGCCGTTTTTTCAATTGCCCGGTTAGCAGCTGGTTAACTAACCACCGGTTAAGTTGTTTACAGTCTGCAATGTTTACATTTTCACGCAACGTTCAAAGTACTTAAATGAATTATTTGAAGATCTTTCATGCAATAAAGGTATAATTTTACCATTTTAATGAATTTAACGTGTACATAGTATGCTAATATAGCTAAATACAAACTGTAACACCAAAATGCAAAATAAAACAGACAAAGTAAAACTTAACCTAAAAAATATCCAGCTTTTCTATTGGTTGGCTCCTGTCCTAATTTTAACCGCCGGTTAAGGCTGAATTGAAAAACGGCCCTAAGTCTATATAACTGTATATTTATTGCTGGTTGTTGGAAGTACTGTTAAAACTTTTCTAACAATCTTCCTTCCTAGAAGTTTTTTGTTGACAATGGTAGAGTCTCAGAGTTTGAAATATTATTGTGGACATTTTCCATCCTTAGTAAACGTTTTGGGATATTTTTAACAATCCACGTTTGACAAAACAAAACAAAAAGTGTGAGGTATAATGATTTGTTAAACAAATTAATATCTTGAAAACACAGGAAACCACATAATTCTGGATATTGTACGCTCTTAACGCTCTTAGGGATGCTGTCCCTAGGCTTTAGTAATGCGGATCACGGATGACATCCGAGTGTCTAGTGGGCAGTGGCTCGATATACCAGCCACATTAAAGTGGCTCGGTACAGTTACAGTTAGGGTCTACGGTCAGGGCCCCGCAAGTCTCGCACTTTTACTCAGACAGAGTCCCAGAGGGCAAGGAATGCCCTTGAACCAAATGTTGGAAGTACAGCACAGTCACGCTGCCCTCGGGGCTCTGCCGCGACAATCGCTCAACTTTCCGCGACCCGGCCCCGCGTAGTAGTGTGTTCCCCAATCACCTGTCGTGTGTCATGTGTGTGCTGGATACTACAAGCAGCATTCCGACAATTACACGAATAATGATGGGCGGTAGAGGATGTGTGACAGCACATTGAGTGATCAGATACCGGGTACACGAGACAAAAGATTTGCTGAATATTGAGAAAGTCACTAGAACTTGATGGACCGCACTTGATTGCGAAGATGCGCGTGGTCAGTCTAATGTAATTGGTCGGTGACGAGGAGATTTATGGTGCCGTCTTTTCATTTCTTCGATGCCGTGGTCTTGCGGTCAACGTTCAATAGTTTTCTTTTTCATTTTTCGTCCATGGCAGAGGCAAAAATGATTGGATTTTATTTTAAGGTTTGCGGTAAAACACACTTGTTTTGCGAAAGTGATCCAAACCGACGTACCTGCTCCGGGAATCGAACCCTTGACCCTCCCACTCAGCCATGGACGGAGTGTAAGTGATAAATTCCACTAAAATTTAGTTGGTGCATCTGAAGGTAGTTTTCTTAGCTAGGATCCACTATCTTTATAAAAATTGCAGGAATTTTGAATCGTTTTTCGTATTCTCATATAGTAATGCCAAAGTATGTTAAGACGCTGTCATTACTCATCGCTAGTTTGTTCTTTCCTGAGAAATGTCCAAAAACTACCTTCAAGGACTAGAATTTGTAAAGCGTACAACTAAGAAGGGCCTGCCTTCGAATCTGAGTTACCAATCCAGTAAGGTCACAGTGACTTGTTAATTAGACACCGCTGGAACAATTGGTTCATTTGCCTTGTGAGTGCGAGTACCCGGTGGTATATTACTACGTATATACACACAACACAACACAGGAGGCAGGAGCAGCAGGAGCCGAGGGTCGTCCTGGAGTCACGCGCACGCTCATTTACGATTACAGGCTCTTCTCGCCTCTGCCCCCATAACCTCAGCTTCCTCGTTCCGTCCACACTGTTTATACCATTTCCACATCCACCTCCTCTTCTTTATTATGAACCATTGAAAAGTCTAAGGAAGTGTGATTCAGTACAGTTTTTCCTTTTCATTGCCATCCAGACACTGTAGTGCAGTCCAGAGAAATACTCAAGTTGCAGAGGTGTTAAATCAAGATAACTAGGAGCGAGAAAGATGGTACAGCGAGTTTGTCGGAAACTTAAAGAATAGTACGATATGCCAGGATAAAATATGATTACGTTTTCCATCGTTTGAGTGGACAAAATAGGGCGTCCTATACTAGTTAGGTATTATGTAGCCTGTTTTGAGTCCTTAATACCATGCTATAAGCTTTTTAGGCAATTTCCTGCTGAAAGTTCTAAGAATTTCCCTTCCATTGGCAATATATAAATTCGTTTTTTCTCTGTTCTCTGCTACGCCAGTCTTCTTCATGGCTGTGATCGGTCAAACACTGCTACGAGCAAGCAAATGGGGCTGGGTTCGCAGCGGGTGGGTGGTCGGCTTGCTTTTAGGCTAGCTCTTTTCCTAATTATTTGTTATATTTTAGGTTACTTTTCATCTGAAGACGGGTCAGATTCCAGATCCCGAAACGTCGTGTACTTTTAGTTTACTCAAAACGATGGAAACCGTCCGTAATAATATTTCAAACCCAGAAGTTGTACCATCGTCACCAACAAACTTCAAACGAAGCATAGTACAGTAGTTGGGACTAGATAATCTGTACAACACATTTTGCATTAACCTGTCAACTAGTAATTGTTAACGGTTGGGTGTAAATGTGTTTTTCCTTTTATTGCGTTACAGGCGCCTTCTTCTCGCCCCTGCCTTCAACCTCGTTCCTACTAGTAGGGTTCCCATTAACATTCGAACATTTCAAAATCATATCCACGACTCGTAGTTTTCTATTTTAAAGTGAACGTAAGAAAGTTCAAGTCAAAACAATCAAGTAACCAAAACAACCTTAAGTTTCATATATGAGAAGGAGAGAACATCAGCAAACTTAATAATATTTCTTAAATATCGATCGGTAGAATTAAATTAGACTAACCTTTCTTAGTGGAATAAATTGTCTCAAAGGTTGTTCACTGACAACAACAGATTCTATAATGTTTTGTATGTTATTTCATCAGGCAAATATACTTAATAAAATCCATTACCCACTGCTGGAGCTAAAAGGAGGTCGGGAATCGACTCCTCTGTACGAGTAAGTTGAATTGTCACACTCATTGTTAGAGAAGAGGATCGTTCACACTTTCATAGGTTAACGATTCATTTCGACACCCGTCACACTTTCAGACAAGGTCACGTTCTCACACGTCCGTGCTGACATTCCCCTCCGTTCACGAACTCGATAGCTTATTTAATCTTATAAACTAAGATTCAACACTCGTCGACCTGATTTTCTGTAACTAAAATTTAAGTATTTCTCAAAAGTGATATTTGTAATATTTGTTGATATTAAGTAATATTTGACGTTGTCATGCATAATTCGTTAATTGCCAATAAAGATCTTGAGTTTTGGTTTGATGGAGTGTCTTCATAAGCATAGTTAGTTAAGTGGTACTAACGACCTTTTTTCTCTTAATCTAGAGGTGGATTTTCCGGCTAAGGCAAACGCACTAATTTCCTTCCCTTTCCCTCATCTATAAGCTTAGTCATTTGATGGTTTTACTAATTAATATATGCATGGCTAAGTGGAATTACTTGAAACGAGACGATTGAAATACCTAACAGCATCTCGTCAAGATAATTTGGCCATCATTCTGCTTAGACCAGTCCATCCTTTTCTCACAAATCATGTTAAAATATTCCTTGTCTCCTTATCGATTGAGTAAAAAAGGCGACATTTGTACATATACATATCATATACATGATCATATTTTACTTGTCATGTTTCATTCTGCCTGGCACTGCTTTGCACTGACTGTATTTTGAAATGTTATGATTCTCGTTAATGTAAGTGTTCCTATCTTAATGTACTGTGGCATAATAACCTCCTGTTATTCTGCAAGCGATGTTTTTCATATGTGATTGTTTAAATATTGATCAATTGGATAACCAACTGTTGATCTACTTGTGAATTCGTTTCACTACACACTACACACTACACACACAGTACCCAGTACACACTACACACTACGCACTACACAGTACCCAGTACACACTACACACTACGCACACAGTACACACGTACACACACGTACCACACAGTACCCAGTACATTACCACACTACGGTGCCAGTACACACTACGCACAGTACGCGGTACACAGAATACGTTGTGCAGTATTTACACACTGAACACACTACACAGTACCAGTACTTACACACAGTACACACAGTACCCACTACGTACACACAGTGGTACGCAGAATAACGTTGTGGTACTAGTGGTGATGTATACACACGTGAACTCCAGTATTATCAGTACGTACTGGTACCCAGTAATACTACGACTAATTCACACAGTACCCAGTACCACTCCATTCCATTGCACACTACGCACTACCAGTACCGCAGTACCCATTCCAGTACTACTTACAGTACTAAGGAGTGATGTGAACGTGACACTTTATGCAGTACGTGTACACGACGTACGTACCAGTAACACACCAGTACCACACAGTACCCAGTACACTACACACGCGCAGTACAGTACACTTACGACATTACCCTGTGTACCCAGCATTTAGGCAGTGAGTACACACTACACACTACGCACTACACAGTGCACACACTACACTTCTACGGTAACCAGGTACCTAACACTACGCACCACATTCCAGTACACTACAGTACACACAGTTTGTCCACACATCAGGTCCTGTTGTACACACATTCCGTACTCACCAGTACACACTACGATTCACAGTACCCAGTACACCACACAGTCCAGTACACACTCGCAGTACGCGGTACGCAGAATACGTTGTGCAGTATTTAGGCTAAGTGTGAGTACTTGATGTGAACGTGTGAACTACGTATTACGCAGTTACGTGTACATTACGTACACACACAGTACCCAGTACACAACACTACAGTACCCAGCAGTACTACACACCAGTACGCGGTACGCAGAATACGTTGTGCAGTATTTAGGCTTGAGTGGTGAACGTGTGAACTGTACATATTACTACACAGTACCCAGTGTACGTGTACACACGCGTACCACACAGCGGTACACACTACATACGCAGCACACACCGGTACACAGTGCTACACACAACCCAGTACTGTACGCGGTACGCAGAATTATTTAGGCTACGAAGTGCAGTGATGAACGTGTGAACTGTATTATGCAGTGTACGTGTACATCAGCAACGTGTAACAACCCAGTACACAGTACACACTACGCAGCAGTACACACTACAGTACCCAGTACACACTACACACAGTACACACAGTACCCAGTACTGGCACACTACCCAGTACACTGAACACTACAAAACATTGTACAGTACGCACACACACTACGCAGTACGCGGTACGCAGAATACGTTGTGCAGTATTTAGGCTAAGTGAGTGATGTGAACGTGTGAACTGTATTATGCAGTGTACGTGTACATGTACCACACAGTACACAGTACACACTACCACTACACAGTACGCGGTACGCAGAATACGTTGTGCAGTATTTAGAAGCTGAGTGATGTGAACGTGTGAACTGTATTATGCAGTGTACGTACATACAGCGACGTACCACAGTACCCAGTACACACTACGCAGTACGCGGTACGCAGAATACGTTGTGCAGTATTTAGGCTAAGTGAGTGATGTGAACGTGTGAACTGTATTATGCAGTGTACGTGTACATCAGCGACGTACCACATACCCAGCACCAGCACACACTACGCAGTACGCGGTACGCAGAATACGTTGTGCAGTATTTAGGCTAAGTGAGTGATGTGAACGTGTGAACTGTATTATGCAGTGTACGTGTACATCAGCGACGTACTACAGTGTACCCAGTACCCAGTACACACTACGCAGTACGCGGTACGCAGAATACGTTGTGCAGTATTTAGGCTAAGTGAGTGATGTGAACGTGTGAACTGTATTGCAGTGTACGTACATAACGACGCACACACAGTACCCAGTACACACACTACACACTACGCGCAGTACGTGTACACAGACACTAGCACCCAGTACAGTACACACTACGCACACTGTACATCACACACAGTACACACACAGTACCGTACAGTACACACTACGCACACAGTACGCGGTACGCAGAATACGTTGTGCAGTATTTAGGCTAAGTGAGTGATGTGAACGTGAACTGTATTATGCAGTGTACGTGTACACATCAGCGACGTTACACACACGCAGTACCCAGTACACACTACGCAGTACGCGGTACGCAGAATACGTTGTGCAGTATTTAGGCTGGCGGAGTGAGTGATGTGAACGTGTGAACTGTATTACAGTGTACGTGTACATCAGCGACGTGAACCACACAAGTACCCAGTAACACACACACCCAGTACACACAGCACGCGGTACGCAGAATACGTTGTGCAGTATTTAGGCTAAGTGATGAACGTGTGAACTGTATTACGTGCAGTGTACGTGTACATCAGCGACGCACTACACAGTACCCAGTACACACTACGCAGTACGCGGTACGCAGAATACGTTGTGCAGTATTTAGGCTAAGTGAGTGATGTGAACGTGTGAACTGTATTATGCAGTGTACGTGTACATCAGCGACGCACCACACAGTACCCAGCACACCACGCAGCACGCGGTACGCAGAATACGCCAGCAGTATTTAGGCTGGTGAGTGATGTGAACGTGTGAACTGTATTATGCAGTGTACGTGTACATCAGCGACGTACTACACAGTACCCAGTACACACTACGCAGTACGCGGTACGCAGAATACGTTGTGCAGTATTTAGGCTAAGTGAGTGATGTGAACGTGTGAACTGTATTATGCAGTGTACGTGTACATCAGCGACGTACCACAGTACAGTACAGTACAGCACACACACAGTACCCAGTACACACGCAGCACGCGGTACGCAGAATACGTTGCGCAGTATTTAGGCTAAGTGAGTGATGTGAACGTGTGAACTGTATTATGCAGTGTACGTGTACATCAGCGACGCAGCACCCAGCACACTACGCAGTACGCGTGTACGCAGAATACGTTGTGCAGTATTTAGGCTGGTGAGTGATGTGAACGTGTGAACTGTATTATGCAGTGTACGTGTACATCAGCGACAGTACACACCACACAGTGCCACCCAGTGTACACACCACAGCACCATACGCACGTGTACACAGTGTGAACGTACGCAGTACGCGTGCACGTACACACGTACACACACGTACCCAGTACACACTACGCAGTACGCGGTACGCAGACATACGTACTCAGCAGCATTTAGGCTAAGTGAGTGATGTGAACGTGTGAACTGTATTATGCAGTGTACGTGTACATCAGCGACGCACTACACAGTACCCAGTACACACTACGCAGTACGCGGTACGCAGAATACGTTGTGCAGTATTTAGGCTAAGTGAGTGATGTGAACGTGTGAACTGTATTATGCAGTGTACGTGTACATCAGCGACGTACTACACAGTACCCAGTACACACTACGCAGTACGCGGTACGCAGAATACGTTGTGCAGTATTTAGGCTAAGTGAGTGATGTGAACGTGTGAACTGTATTATGCAGTGTACGTGTACATCAGCGACGTACTACACAGTACCCAGTACACACTACGCAGTACGCGGTACGCAGAATAGCAGTATTTAGGCTGGTGAGTGATGTGAACGTGTGAACTGTATTATGCAGTGAACGCACAGTACCCAGTACACACTACGCAGTACGCGGTACGCAGAATACGTTGTGCAGTATTTAGGCTAAGTGAGTGATGTGAACGTGTGAACTGTATTATGCAGTGTACGTGTACATCAGCGACGTACTACACAGTACCCAGTACAGTACGCACGCAGACACACTACGCACTGAACTACAGTACCCAGTACACACTACGCAGTACGCGGTACGCAGAATACGTTGTGCAGCATTTAGGCTGGAGTGATGTGAACGTGTGAACTGTATTATGCAGTGTACGTGTACATCAGCGACGTGTGTACCCAGTACACACTACGCAGTACGCGGTACGCAGAATACGTTGTGCAGTATTTAGGCTAAGTGAGTGATGTGAACGTGTGAACTGTATTATGCAGTGTACGTGTACATCAGCGACGACGCAACAGCTCTCCTTCCTTTCACCGCTCAGTCCCACACACACACACACACACACACACACACACACACACACACACGATATACAGCGTACACTCTAAATATACAATCCTGGACAGTTACAATCCTTAGAGTTTTACCGAATATTCGTCTTTTATCTACTGGGTTTCGCGAGGTCTCTGAGAGGGAAATCGCACAGTTGAAAATATTAACTTCCAGTGTTTCAATGGTCAACAATTATTGAATGAATCTCCGTCTGGATTACCGTGGGTTCTGTTAAGTTTAAACGACGATATTTCACTTTGCGCGTACCTGTTTCTAGCAAAATCTATCTAAATTTAACTGGCCACCTTGTTACTATTCAGATTTAAAGTTAAAACCTTATATTAACAAAGAAATCTAATAACTAAAAATAAAAAAATGGGTTTGAAAAATAAAATAAAAAGACATTGGTGAAAAGTAAACAAGTTCATTCGCTAGGTTGTTAAATGTCAATTCACAAAGATTTTTTGATCAAGTCTTAGTTCTATAATTAGAGATAATGATCAAACCGTTGCGATGGATCTTCAGCTGTAAAGTTAGTTTCGGTACTGAAAGACGACGAATCAGATTTGAACGCTTGCTTATGAGAAAAAAATCTTTCACATGCAGTGTGTGGAAAAGCGTCTTACTTTTTAACGATACAATATCAAACTGCAAGCTTGCTGCAAAATCATTACAAGGAACGACAAGAAAAAACCTTTGACGGGGCAAGACGTTTAGTAACTCTGCTGAAAATCAGGCTACAATTGGTAGAGCCACTCAATCCAAAACGATATTACAAACTTTAAACTTTGAAGCGCTTCTATTTTCAAACTGGTTTTGATGGCTCGTTAGAGACATTTGTCAAAATATGAAACATACTGTTGCATTATTAAAGGGTCGGCTATCTAATGACGCATAATCTACACCTATGGCGTCGCTCGTTTAAGGCCGTCAGAATGACATGACATCAGAATAAGGCTGAATTCGTCCGCCCAAGGAACACGCGACACCGTGCACGTACAACTGGCTAGACAACGGGCCTTCTTTCAACTGATGCGGCCTTAGGCCTACTGTCAATACAACCGATGGAAAGGATTTACGGTGGCTCGTTTATCACCTATAAAAATAATTTTTACATAAATAAACAAGATAAATTTGGAAACTAAAGGAGTTTTCCGACAACTGTATGGAACCCGATGTCTAAGGTAAGGTGTTCATAGTTTCACAGATACACTTTGAAATCGTCCAAGTTTCAGAGCTTTTTAACTCCATTTTGTATACTTAAAACACCTAATTTCGAACAAACTCTACATACGCGTGTCGGAAAACTCCTCTAGTTTCCAATTATATCATGTTTATTAATGTAAAAATTATTTTGAAAGATGAAAACGGACCGCCGTAAACCCTTGCATTGAAGGTTCTGGGGAGGGTGGAGAGGCGGAAAAGTCACTTCCAAAAACATCGGACCTTCTTAGGACTTGCCGACTTATAGGGTTGATGGCCACTGCTATGACCTGTGTTGCATTAACGTTAGCTAATTTTAACGTTTAGCTAATTGGGGGTTTAAATTTTTCGATTGTAATGGGACAAAAACATAACGGGTGCGCCAAAAAAACAGGGACAATTTTAATCTGTTATTTTTCAGCTGTTACGACAGCTGGCGAGTTCATTGTTGTGGCAAATGAATGTTTATTTATCGCCATTTTGAGATTAGTTAACATGACTCATCAGTGTTTAGTGCATCATCGTGCATTTGCAATAGAAACATTTTTTAAATGTAATGAATCGTTTATTTTTGTTCAACGCCAGTTTCGAGCTCACTTCAACATCGGCCGTCATGGAGCCATTCCAAATCGACAAACTATTCAAAGGTGGGTTGGTAATTTTAGGAACATGGCCTCTGCACTGAAAATAAACCCAGTGGCAGACCTCGGACAGTTCGAACTCCAGAAAACATTGGAATCGTCCGTGCGAGTGTGCTGCAATGTCCTCAGCGCTCAGCCCGTAGACAATCAACCGCCTTGGAAATGTCTAATTCGTCTGCCCACAGAATATTGCACTTGGACTTACATGTCCATCCCTATGAATTCTAAATGACACAGAAACTTTATGAAAGGGATTTCGATTCACGCTTTAACATGTGCCAAAGACTTTTGCAACTTGTGAACGAAGCAGACCTTCTTCAAGTTTTGGTTATGTCAGATGAAGCGCATTTTGAACTGTCTGGTAAAGTGAATAAAGAGAACTTTCGCAACTGGTCTCACGATAATCCAAGACAAATCCATGAACGAACACTTCATCTTCAAAAGTTACTGTTTGGTGCGGAGTGGCGCGTTTTGGAATTATTGGCCCATACTTTTGAGAATGATAGGAAGTGGCTGTAACTGTCAACTCAGCACGCTATGTGACCATGCTTAGAAATTTTCTGATGCCACAACTACGTCAGTTAGGAGTCAACCAACGCTCTATTTGGTTCCAACAGGATGGTGCGACATGTCACACGTCAGAGGAGTCAATGACAGTTTTACGTCAATTGTTCCCGGGTCATTTGATTTCTCGGTTTGGTGATGTTTCATGGGCAGCGCGATCCACAGACCTGACCTCTTGCGACTGTTGGCTGTGGGGATTTCTGAAGAGTTAAGTGTTTGTTTCAAAGCCCCAGACCATTGCTGAATTGAAGCACTGCATAAGACGCGAAATTGCTGCGATTCCTCGAGGTTGCATCAGGTATGCAAAAAGGATGGGAGACCTGCGTGAATGAAGAAGGACATCACTTGGGTGATATATATCTCGTATCTTCCATAAGTAGAAATGGCAATATAATATCTCTTTTTTAGTGATATTTGTAACATTAAACTATGTGTTATAATTGAGAAGTTTCATTTAAAAAATGTCCCTGTTTTTTTGGCTCACCCAGTATATTATTGGTAAATCATTTTAAATTACAAGAGTGTATTAACAAATTGATACGTGATTAACTTTTTTAAATCACATTTAGAACTAGTGTGTTCATGGAAGCGTGCTAATAGGATTGTCCCAATGGTGCGGACAGACCAGCGACGATTTACAGCCCCGACGGGCTGAATTTCAACTGCCACCCCTAAAAGCGAAAGTTCGAGGTGATCCGAATTGCCACCCCGTGAACATCGATGAGCAATTATCGTTCGCTTCACTCCACCGTTGACAGGCGGTCCTGACAGCTATCCGGTGCCTGACTCACCTGACAGTTTTGGAGTTGCGGGAAGGTGGTGAAAAAAATGATAACTATTAAACACTTATAGTTTTTTTTTTAATATTGTAGCAATCAAGTTTTTGTCTCAAGTGTTGTTTTCCAATTTTTTCCACTTTTCTTGTTTGCATTTCAAAACATGTGTGGTCTATACAGCTTAGGTATACAACAGCCACGGATTATAGCACAATGTTTAAAGTTGTGTTTGAAAAATATCTCAAAAGCTAGCATGGGACAATATAGTTAGCTGCTGCAAGGCAAAAGTTTGAGTAAAATTTCAATAATTTATAGGCATAAATGTCTAACTTTTAAACTAAAACAGAATGAAGACCCGTTCCATAAATTGTATTTATCGTTCAACCAAATAAACGCGGGTTTAAACGCCTTGGTGCATCATGGCTATCTTAAACAAAAACTCTGCTTGCAATCTCATAAACTGTATAACAAACTTGAAAATGTTAACAAAAATAGTAGGAAACCAATATTTACAACAACTATTGTACCGTAATAGCCTACAATTGATACATTATTGTTGAAATGTTCAAGAAACAACTATAATGGTTTGAGTTAGGGTAAATCTGGGAGAGTTGCCGCTGACAAAGATGTAGCGATGCGTAGGCGTACTGTAATTGCTCATCCATGTTCACGGGGTGGCAATTCGGGTCACCTCAAACTTTCACTTTCAAGGGTGGCAATTGAATCCACCCGCCCGACGGGGTGATAACGATGCCTGATGTTTACTAGACGACGAATACAGTACACATTTCTTACCTGAAATCCAAGTGCCAGCTAGGAAAATTTCATCTGTACACACTGTACCACTGTACCTTGTAGCTTTCTAGTGTTCGGACCACTTCTGTTTTTGCCCGTTATGTCAGAGCGCAGTGCGCATTATCGTATCGTAATGAGTCTAACATTACATGAACCGATAGTGGGCCTCCTATGTCATTTGTGTCCCGGCGTTTTTTACTTATTCCGGTGGCGATGCCGTTATACAGTATACATAACTCGGTGGCTACATAAAACATTGTGTACGTTAACATCTTTTTCTATACTCTTTTAGACGAATCAAAATAAACTGAACTAAAAATATAGTAAAATGCTTGATAGCACATGTTTAATAATAGGACCTTTTGATTACTGAGCACCAACTGAGAACTACCACCACCCCAGGACCAAATATACATTTGGTCCTGCACCACCCTCACCGCCCTTCACTCCCTTCACCTTTCACTTTCCTCTTTACTTTCTTTCACTTTACCTTCCCTTTTTTATTTTATTTCATTTCCTTATTTCTTTACTTTTTTTTCGCATTCTTTAATTTCCATTTTCTTTATTTATATCTGATTATTTATTTTACATCATTCTTTTTTACTGATTTTCATTTCTTTATTTGCTCACATCATCACCCATGCCCCTTACCCTCACTCCCTCACCCCCTCATCCACCTCCACCCCTACCATCACACCCCCACCTCGATACCCATATGGCTAAGAACTCAACAATACTACGGTTGCACAATGTCTGCCTCAGTTACGACAACTGATTATTGCTCACGGCTCTAATAATGGACGCAATCACCTTGCTTCCGACAACCTACCGGCACGTTCCATTCGGATCCTTCCCTCTGCGTATCCCCACCCCCCTCCCCTGCGAGTTACTCTTTATCATCACCGAAACCATCGAAATACCCGAATAATTTACTGGTCGTAAGATGGCACTTCTTCCGAGCGGAAGGGCTCATTACTCCCAGCCTACCCCAGCACACTCCCTTGCAGAACCTCTTCTTCTGTTTACGCTCCTCGCTTGTTTACTCTCGTTCTGTACACTGGTCAATAAGGTCAGCCTTGATACAGACATTCTTTCCTTCTGACCGGCTCCAAATTTACGGTTACTCGATATAATGGCCGTGTGCCGATCGATACTCACTCCACCGACGTGACAGCCAATTTTGCAGTAGTTAAAAAGCCTTTCTCCGCCTGGATTCTAGTTATCGACAGTCACTGAAACACTAAGGTCGTTGCAAAATTCCTCTCTCTTGTGACCCGATAAGATATTCTCGTGGAAAAGTTGCGAGTGTCGACACGATATACACTGCTTCGTTTTGTATTGTCCACGCTTTGTATGTTTGATATCCGGTATCATTCTTCTTAGTTCATCAACAATTTGTATTAAAATATGTTAAAAATCTATGATTTAAAGTAACGGTTATTCTTGTTTAGCATAAGATCTTTGCTCTGTAGTTAAATTTGTCCTTATTGATTTGGAGCTAAAGCGTTAAAAGTTCATAGAATAGTTGCGTCTGAAAACTTGTATTACTGAAATGCAACACAAGTTTTAATATTCTTAATATCCATACACATGTTCAATCATCAGACAGCAAATATACTTAAACAATTTAGGGACAAGTAATCCGTAAATAATTTATTCATCAAGCTATTTATTCAATGTTGCAATGAAACAACATAACAACGCCATACCAAACGAGTTTAATACGAAAATCTTTACAGTATAGAAGTTGTGATCAGGAGAATACAGGGAACAGAATCTTGAACTGACGGGATGTTGTTATGGAATACAAAATGCACGATATTTAATATGTTATGTTGGAAACAGTAAATTGGTCTAGATCTCTCTCTTTTAACGTTACAATAATACTTCGAGCGATTAGTAAATCCTGTTGGACAACCTCGCAGTTGAAAACAGCCCCGCGAGGTCGATGAAGCCGTGAAGCCCTGAGTTCTGGAAGATACGCGAACCCTGTGCCTTGATGTAACTGTCCACTGTCCACTGTCCACTGTCTTGTGCACTGTCCAGCTTGACAGGAATCAGGTGAATGAGGTTGTCACCGGTTATTGCGTAGAGGAACGCGTGTCAAGCTTCACTGCTTTACAGTCAACCAGAACTGTTCCCACCGACCCACTAATAGACAGACACTCGATCCGTGGAAGCACTCAGCCTACGCTCAAACATCTACATCTGCTTATGCTTACTTTTAAACTAGTGTAAACATTTTTTAAACTATTGTAAATATTTTATTTAGTTTTTAACTTAACTTTTACATGGTTCGAATTTTGTTCTACAATATTTATGCATGGCTTGGATTTCTATTTTGTATTGTGTACGAGTATATTGACTTAGCCTGTTGTACTGACTATTTAACGGCCAAATAAAAGACTTATTGACTTATCCCCAACAGATTCGTGATTCGTTCGCTAATTTACTCGTTTTTCCAAATGACGAGAGCTATGTATAGCAGTGCTGTGTTCGTCTGACTAAACATCCCGATAAATGGTCCCATAGATACTCTACTGACCTATCTCACCAAATTCTCGTTATACATAGAACACGACCAAATAAATAAATATACATATATAATGTATTGCTATGAAGATCCAGAAACGATGGATTTGATTAAAAATACACTAGATGAAGAAATGGCAGACTTAGCCCAATTATGTTTAGAATCAACTTACTTTTCTTTTAATGGTACCTTTTATGAACAGATAAGTGGAACACCTATGGGGTCTCCACTATCCCCGGTTGCTGCAAATATTTTTATGGAAAAGTTTGAGGCTGATGCTATTCAGTCTTCAAATTTAAAACCTAAATGGTACCGGTATATGGATGATGTCTGGGTTGTTTGGCCTCATGGAAACGATTCTCTAATCCCCTTCTTGAACCATTTAAACTCTGTTCATGGTAAATTCACCATGGAACTTGAGAAAGATAGAACCCTTCCCTTTTTAGATGTTCTTACCATAAGAAACCCAGACGGTAAAATTGGTCATGCTGTGTATAGGAAGCCTACGCATACTAACCGTTACCTACATGCAGATTCTCATCACCATCCTCTCCAGAAGAACAATGTGTTAAATACTCTTATTAACAGAGCAATTAACGTTTCCGACAAGGACCATTGGTCTGAAGAGAAGAAAGTGTTGAAAAGTGCCTTCATGGACAATGGATATTCGTCAAATCAAATAAATAAGGCTTTTAAAAAACAGTTCGATAGACGCAAAAAGGGAGAAGACACAATTATAGGAGCAGAACAAAAAAGAGCTATTCTACCTTACGTACACGGCACCTCTGACAAAGTAGGCAGAATCTTAAGTCGATTTGGATTGAAGCCCATTTACCAACCGGTGAAAAAAGTTAAAGACTTCCTGCGACCCGTAAAGGATAAGATCCCTCTGTCTAGTGCGGGTGTCTACAGAGTTCCGTGTTGCTGTGGTTCAGTTTACGTTGGCCAAACTAAAAGAATGGTGGCTACCAGATTAAAAGAACATATTCGTCATACTAAATATGAAAGTATTTCCAAATCGGCTATTGCTGAACACAGCTTTTCTTCTAAACACGCAATAGATTTTGAAAACACTAAAATTATCGCTAAAGAAAACAACTATTTCCCCCGAATAATTAGAGAAGCAATTGAGATTAAAAAACATCCAAACAATTTTAATCATCGTGACGAAACCTTTAAATTACCAGTAGCTTGGGACCCCCTTTTCACATATATGAACCAGCAAAATTAACTATTTTTCTTTCAACAATTTTAAATCACTTTTATTTTTAACATCTGGTTTAGTTTGTTTATTTCAATTTAAAATTATTTTAACTTTGAATTTTTTAGACTTCTATACATTTTATACTTTTACATGTTTTATATACAGTATATATATTTTATACTCTTCTTTGTTCTTCAACTGAAGATGTCTAGCATAGACTAGACGAAACGTTTTGTTTGTGTTTTAAATAATTAAAACATTTTAAGTGGTTTTTATCCAAAAATATTTAATTATTATGACTAACCACTTAAGTTTAAAATTGAAAATATTGCTATGAAGATTTACACGTTATGTAATGGTCTAGTTAGTTCAATTTGCTAAAATTGTTTATATATTCTAACCTCGAAGTCACATTTAAACTTACATTTGTTGAGCTGTTGGTGAGACAGCAATACTTGTGAGTACAGCTGGAAACATCTTCCCGGAGTGGATAACGTAGTAAAACCCATTTACTCTCCATAGTCAGTCAGTGGGGTTCGCGTTCACCTAGGCCTATTTATGTGCTATAAACCCGTCTGTACCATAAAATGCTTCTGTCATCCAGATTTGTTTCGAACGCCTTCGGCATCGGGGCGCTTTTGATGGAATTTGGTTACCGGTTGACTTGCCATGTTGAACTCCTATCCTATCTCGGAAGGTTCACGAACTACCGTTCTGTGACTACTGACTAACTGTGTGATAGTTCTCCCTGCCTAGTTTCAAAAGAAGGAATGTTTTCTTATGGAATCACATTTTGATCTGAAATAAACACGTGTTGGAAACATTTACAGGCAATGTAACAATTATTTTAAGTTTTTGAACGTAGGCCTGCACGGTTATCTTCTTTGAAGTTTTGCGATGGTCCGAACTGCTTTTTTGGAGAATTCTTGAGAAATTTATATTTGAGCAACCTTCACATAAAGGCAATCTGCAGGTAAGGTGTGAAATGATTACACCATAATACGCCGTCATCGCTACCTGAATTGGGCAGTAACATTAACATCACAACATACCGTTGATATTTCAACTTCTGCGAACGGTGACCACATGTAAAACTCTCGCAACACATTTTTGGGTCATCTTTAAAGTGGTTCTCTGACAATCAACACCGGGTATTACCATATTGTGTCAATACTCCAGACATTTAAACAACTCGTGCGCGTGACGGGCGACGCCCATCATCCTCCGCCCGCGAGCTGCCGAGGACCGAGGTGGTCCGGTAGCGCAAAGGTCGAGGTCGCTAATCTCCTTACCTTACCCGCTTACTCAGACATCTCTGGCCACTTGTGCACTTCTGCGTGGTACGAGTATCTTGTCCGAGACGAGCCACACAGTCTAATGAGTCTCCGGTGTCGTAAAGGATCGGACGATTGAAAACTGACTTGATAACGTCGACAGGTTGACTGCGGGTTCTAAATGTGCTCTCGTATGTCAATGGGCGTAGAGGGCAGTTTTAAATCGCAGTACGTCTCATTTCTTCAGCAATTACGTTACGTTTAATCGGCGATGGATGAAATAAAATGTACCGCCGCGGGTCTTTTAAAAAATGATCTGTTTAAAACCATTAAAGGTTTTCACGCCAAGTGCTAGGCACCAACGTTAAGTAGATCGAATTCAGTTATAAATAAGCTGATCCATACTACACTTCATAATAGTAAACTGCTATGATATATTAAGGAGCTAAAGTTTGTTGCTAACATAAACAAAATGTGTCTTTCATTTAACCTGTTCAGCCATCCATTTGCTCAGTACCAGTACCAGGTGTAAGTGAGATGACCAACAACGAATCACACCCGGACATATGGTAGGTACATGTGTATATGTGATTCCGTTGTCTCCAGGAAATGTTGCAGCCATCTGAGCGTGTCGCAGCTTATCACGCCTTTCCAATTAAATCCGTGCAAACTCAAAAGCAAACGACCACAACGATGGGTTATTTAGTTACCTGTGGTCCATCCCATCTCTTCTTCCATAGTTCAATACGCCGGCTGTAAGCAATCGCAAAGACTCTAGGAGACTGGAACAGATTCAAAACAAAGGCGCTTAGTAGAAAAGCTTTCGAGCGATTTTCGAGCATACTTTCTTGCAAGTCTCGGGGTTTACACAGTGGACAGCCGTTTCCCACGAAACACTAGAGTGTAGACTGTAGACTGTAGACAATGCAAGGTGTGAATATTGTGGGTGGGAAGCGGGCAGTGTCGAGCAATGTAGAGCGTCTGCGCCTGCGCACTGAGTGAGCGAGTGCTGCTCGGTATTGCGTATGTCCGGAAGCGCTCACTCGCTCAGCAAGATGCTCACACTACTCACTGCTCACTGCTCGCTGCTCGCGTAGTCGGTGCTCAGGATCTTATGATATGACAGCAATTATTATTGCATTACAGATAAGGTCAAAATGCGTAATGGGCGGTGGCGTAATGTGGCCTGTGTGCCGGCAACGTCACCGTCGCCACGGGAGGCAGCGCGTGCACGGCGTGCGTATCGGTGTGGACGATGAACACTACTCGGCCGTTTCACTCCGTACCGGAAAAAGAGAATAGCAGATGTCAGATTAAAAAGACATACTTTTCTTGTTTCGTATAACGTCAGGAATCGACACAATCATGTGGAAAGGCATTTCAAAGATATCGCAAGTGTGAACCATCAACCTCGCTGGTTCACCTGTCAGGACATGCAAACGCATCAGGATAAAAACGCATATATGATTTTCATTTTTTGCGACGATCCATTCAAAGATGACAGACACTAACCGGTAATCAACCATCCCTAACCCAAACATTACTTGCACTTAATAGTTCAATGTCCTAAATTTTCATTACAGACAAAGATTTAACCTAGTTATTAAACTGTGAAAAACGCACTTTGTTTGACAGGTAAAAAAAACTAAAACTATGTTTAAACTTAAACGATAAAAATACCAGGCCAAGTTTTAAACGAATTAACCAAAATCAACAGGATTATACCTAAAATCAGTTGCCTGCGTCAGATGTAGCTCTGTTGAGACGTGTGGCCTCGGTGTAGAGGGTCACGGGTTCGAATCCCGGCGCAGGTACACGGGTCTGGACCACTTTCCCTAATTGCACTGGTGTTCCGAAAAGCCCTAAATTACGACTAACTTTAATTGTCTCCAGTAGCTTTAAAAAACGCCGCGAAGAGAAACTTCTTAAAATTGTAATTAAGAACACCGAGGCTCTTACAAATTCATCGTACAAAAAAATATTTCTAGTCGAAAGATGATGGAAAAATTGACTTACACTGAACCGAAGCTGTGTGATTGAAAGTGTACGAGTAAGTTTAGCCTTGGGTCGGAAACACTAAGTGGTCGGCTCGACATGTTGCAAAAATGCAATCTCGGAGATGATGTGATGTGGTGTGCAACAGAGGAGAGGCTAATGCAATTGAGGCCAGTTACAGTATAGTATTGGATCCTCAAGGCTCAAGGTACTTTCATACGAGTGTGATTCTCACTTGCTCATTCTGTACTTTGGTCAATTTTACTGTAAAATGTGTGTTAAATGGATCAAATGATACAGAGGCTTGATTTGTTTATCTGTTGAGATACTTTGGCACGGGTGCCACATTTCTTGAATTTGAACCCTAGGAGTCAGTAGGCAAGTAGAACACACAGGAAAGCGTAAAAATGATATTAGATTATTTAGGATTGTGGTTCGAGACCGCAAACACTGCACGTCAACCCTTTGGTTAATTGTGCTACCGTCAAAATAAGATAGCCGTATTTAAATCGTTTCTCATAAGGAGACAAAAAGTGTCAAATATCAGCCAAATATTCAACCGACATTTTTATTTGATAAACATCCAAATAAAAGCGGCTATTTAAATAACTATTGTCACTATTATGAACAATTCTGGGTTTAATAGTAATATTAACATTTTAAGGTCAGGTTTTTGCAGTATGCTCTACTAAATTATACTGGTATGTAATTTTATGTAAAACTCATCCCATACCTTTTCAAACATTTATTTTCAAAAGTGTGCATATATATTTTTTTAAGAATAATTTTTGAAATACGAAATGTTGAATTTCATATCATATCCACTGTACTGTATTGAGTAAAAAACGGTAGTTATCATACACATGGACATTTACTGTACGATAAAAACGCATTTAGACAAAAAATGTGTTTGATTAGGAAGTTGTTCACAAGGAGACAATGAGAAGAGGGGTAGTCTGGACTGATGTAGAAAAAGCGACCGGTATTACACCCATGGAGTTGTCGATATTATTAACAACATTGTAGTTCTTACTTGTTTCATTGTAACAACTTATGTAAATGTTACTTATCCTTGTAACTAGTTGTTTTCAAGCTGGATAGCACCATACCACAGGCCTATGATACAGAAGATGAGCTTCATGATAGTAGTGCTTATATTAGTGTTTCCCGGAATCTAGAAGATGGGCTAAGGTAGTTCCAGCTCTCTTCTAAAACAGTTTGCAGACATTTGCCATAGACCTTGTAGGAGCTCACTTATGTTACAATACGGCATTTAACCAGTAGGCTGGACAGGACTCGACCGCTCGTCTGTTTCGCAAGAATTTTCCAACACGCAACCACGAGCTACAAGGTACTAACTAATCACTGGTCCTCGAGTTAGGAGACGGGAGTCGCAGAACTGCAGAACGGAGGAGTAGTGTATCCGGACATCACGGAAGCAATGAAAACAGTACGATACCGGTTGGAAATGGTTTAAGTCTAAAAGATCTTTTTGGAATTTTAAAACTTGAAGGCTCCAAATGTCAAGAAGACATGTTGTACTATTTTAAATGTGTAGTCGTAAGTGATAATATCGTCACGACCTTAACAGATCATATCATTACAACATCAATATCAATGATATTCTTTTGAGAAACGGACGATAATGGCATTGGTATTTGAAGGTCTCGTTCACATGTATAGAAACTGATTACTCATAACTTGTCAATAGTTTCACAAATAAACTTTGAAATTGTCCAAGTTTCATTGCATTTCAATTCAGTTTTGTACAATTAAACCGCACAATTTCGAAAACAACGCTAAATAAATCTTTTGCCCCAGTCGTGTGCCATAATCTCGTTTGTACGCTCGATTCACGTATCATAAAATTCTTCTAGTTTCAAAATATAACAGTTTTATTAATGCAACAATTATTTTGAAAGGTGAAAACGGACCGCCGTAAACTCTTGCATTGAAGCATCACCGCAGCAACTGCTATTAGCTAATTAGTTTATTCCGTTATTCGACTCTGTCTGCACTCAGCAGCTACAGCAGCACAGAGTGAGAAGTGAGGAGTTAGGTGAGGTGTACGACGTGAGAAGGGAATGGAGGCAGTAGGAACGGTGCGAACTTATCCAGATCCTTGGCCTTTCCTGAGAAACGAGGTCAACTAGATGCTACAACTGATGAGTCGATGCTACAACCCAGGTCTTGTGAACGCTCAACGGAACTACAAGTTTAATAGTAGGGCTCAAACAACGAGGCAAGTAGCAAAACACCACACACGCGGAATATACAGTGTACAGTATCAGTAGTTCATCACTATACCTGAACTAGGTTATAGGAATAGGATAGGGGCTGAAGTGAAGTTTTTTGATACTAGCCAAGTTTTAACGTCCGAGTCCTAGTCGACGACGATAAGTGAGCGACGTTCCAAAAGACAATTTAGGAACGAGTAATATCCGATATTTTGTCATGATGTTTATATAATACTAGCTGACAGTACCCGTGCTACGCTACGGGAATTAAATATTGAATTTGTGTGATTATACTGATTTAAATGTTTCTAAAAAATCAATGTTTGTGTTGTTCAGTAAATTGTAGTCTACTGTTTCACTATCAGTTTGCCACTTTATAGTTTTAGTACATAACCAGGCCAACACGCAGCTTAGCGCTAAAGCGCCGCTGGTACAAATAACACGCATTTTCTCTGCAATGCGTTACACTATTGAAGTCTTACTAATTTTAACTCTAGTTCGCTCCGCCTACAACTACTCAAAAAAGCCTTCGGTTTCAGCTAATCGTGCTCTATTACCACGGGCGTTTAAAGACTTATCGCTATGCTCACAGTCATGCTTCGGCATCAGACTTGCACTTATTTTATACTGCAAGTTATAAGGCATATCATGAAAGGAATTCGATAGGAAGGAACAAATAAACATCAACACTGAAAAGGATGTACTAAAAAAAGTAAAAATAACGTTACGTGTAGGTAGGTATCCTAATGGAATTTACAAAAACATTGTTTAGATTGAACGAACCCAATTTAAACTTAAGAGTTCGTGTATAATTGTTTTGTGTATATTGTACACTAAAACAAAACCTAGTGAAACCGCTAAAACCAGTGTAAGTAATATAGCTAAGCTTAAACAAAGTAATAATTCCACCACATACAAAAAAGCTATAGCAACCTGAAGAAATCTCTAGTTATTGAAAAAAATCTTGGCATGTATTACACGAATTAGCTTTCGTAAAACATTCTTTTGCAATATAAAAATCCTCGCAAATTTTTACTTGGCACTTTTGTGCCCCCACATACTAATTTTGTAAGACAAGAAAGGTACACGTCCGTATAATACGCCACTATCAGAACTTTTCGTGTGTAGTGGCTAGAGTAGTTCTTAATAAATACACTGCTGAGGAAAGTTTATAACTTATGTACATAACATGACTATTCCAATCCAAGTGTTTATCCAAATAAACGCCTAGAAACATTGGCGTTTAAAACTATTAACTATTGTATTTTAAACCAGGACGACACACAGGTAAGCCCTAAAGCACCGCTGAAACGAGTAAAGCGAATTTCGTTTGCAATCGTTTCTAGCTTTCAAGTACTGACATTAAAAATACATCATCTTATCACGTCAGTTGTAATATTATGTTTTACCTGAATATAGAAATCCATTGAGGCTCGTCTTGAAACCTCTATCCACTACACAGCTTTTATATCACACAATATTATCACTGTAATCTTCACATACACAACATCTTCTGCTACCGATATCACTCCCGATCAATAACTACACAAACCAAGGAGAACTCGATCAATAACTTTCATGTGACGACAGGCAGTGTTGAGCCGCAGTCAGCTGTTTCGCGGATAAACAAACCTAAACCACAGATAACAGCTGATATCTCATCTCCTAGTTGGCTTGTAAAATTAATAATTTACT
Organism: Matsumurasca onukii; assembly: GCA_018831715.1. Classification (NCBI taxonomy): domain Eukaryota; kingdom Metazoa; phylum Arthropoda; class Insecta; order Hemiptera; family Cicadellidae; genus Matsumurasca; species Matsumurasca onukii. Next base: position 17,679,972 of record CM032064.1, read on the forward strand.
ATAATGTATTTCAATTTGAACTGGTTCTCTTATACTATGCGGTATTTTATTTCTAAAGGCATTTAATTTAAATAATGAGTACATTTTAAATTTCGTATTATGTGATAGGTGATTTACTATAAAAGGTTTCTAATTTAGCTGATTTATTTTATTGTGGTGTATTTTATTTAGACGTAAATTTAATTTAAATTATGAATGATTTTTACATTTGGCCAGGAGGCAGGGACGCCTTCACCTTGGTTCATAGGGGCCAAACAAATTCCGCATTCCCGCAGCATTTCAATCGATACTCTGGGTGTAAATTATTTTGATTGCGTCTGATATACTTGTACCCTGGTAAGTATAGAAACTCATGTAACAGATGTATGTTCAAACCCTCAAACCCCACCTAAATTTTCGAATTTTGAAAAGCCCTCTCTTAGTGGGTGCTTACACTATAAAAGGAATGTGCATGCAACATTTCAAGTTTCTAGGCCTTGTGGTGTTGGCTCAGCGATGCTGAGTGAGTAAGTCAGTCAGTCAGGTCAAAGCCTTTTATAAATATAGATAAATAAATGTATCTATTTCATTGTATTTTAATTCTAAATAATTCAAATCTAACTACCTCTTTACTTACACTCAATAGTGTGTGTTGTAATGTTTACTTGGAATAAAGAGGAATATTAATTCGTAAACTAAGCCTTATCCAATGCAAATGCACGACACACTGAGCGATGGAAACAACTACCATGCCAGGAACCCGCCAAACCTTTAGTCAAGAATCCATCAAGGATACTTACCACACCATCTGAACATCAGAAATGACTGGTAACATCGTATATCACAGGTCATGGGCACTTCAGAAATCACCTAGCAAAAATGGGTCTCTACACGGGAGATACCAGATGTAACCTATGTGAGCGTACTCCTGAGTCCGCAAAACATATTCTTATTGAATGCGAGTCCCTGCGGGCCAGGAGAAAGGGGTCTTCTAGGGTCTCGGGAGTGGCAGGAGTTACACCCATCAGAATTGGGTAGCGCGATCCTCGAGCTTTGTAAGCAAACGGGGTGGGGCTGCCAGTAGAGAACAGGGAGCCAGCACAATAAACCAAAGGGTTGACGTGAGCGTGGTCTTGAACCACAAATTTTCCCCATCTAATCTAATCTAAGCCTTATACAGATCGATAGTTAAAAATGACTTGATAATACAAAAGTTGACTTATTTACAATAGATCTAACGTTCCGACAAACTGAACCGCTGGTTCCTTGCTACATAAAGTCCATTAAAATGATATTTCACTCCCTGAGGAGAAACAGATCATCAAAACAAACCTTTAGTTCCCGGGAAATAAAAGTACACCTTTAGCTCGTCAACACATTGTGTCAAAAGCACTGTTTTTAGAGCAAAATTACAAAAAGAGATATTGATCGTTTGTTTTTCCGACAGTTATTTTCTAACTGCTATTCCTCCGTTTTTTCTAAAACGTATGCTTTTTCATTTTGATTAGACCTTTCTCTCGGATAAGAAGTATGAAAGATGAACTACAAGTATAATTAGTGAACACCCCGGCAGATAATATGTAACGAAGACATTTAGACGAAGTGTCTTTATTTTAATTCTCAGAACCATTACCCGAAGCTCAACCCTTTCTTATGGGACACTGCAAACACTGCGTCATTTATTGTTGATTAAAAACTAACAAATATTTATCGAGGATTGGTATGATTAGCCTACAATTGAAAATTACACTACATAGCATATAAACAGAAAATAACTTTATTTAATATGACAATAGGTTCACTAAATACAGTATCAACATTTTGGGCAACCACATTATTTCTGAATGTGCCTTGATTAATAGACCGGAACAACAAATCTAACCAGAACTTTAGCAGAGATAACACAGCCGAACTGATGCATATCACGAGGAAGTGGGTAGTTTTGAAGATATTGGACTAACTAATTAACTACACCAGTTCTACAAGTTGACCCATAAAGGACTGAGAACAGTCTTACTAATAATTGCAAGGGAGCCGAGCAGGCCATTAATACAGTATGGAAACTGAAGAAACTTGGCCTAGTCTGTCTCCAAGTTTTTTAAATAAGACTTTTTAAGAAAAATTGCCGCACTGAGACACAATAATTTGCTAGCCCACTTTTGGTCCATGAATTGTCAAAAACAGTAGCCTAGTTTACTAATATCTGCCTTATGAAAATATTTTGGTACAACCCAAAACTGTTATTGCCGATCACATTGTTCAACTTATAATTATTTGATACTAAAATATGTTACAGCAAAAACAGCAACGCAAAGGAGATAGTGCATAATTGTTTCTCCAACATACATGTATGCAACAAAAATACTGTTTTGCAATAATAATGAAATGATCTATCTATGCTTGGTCTTCATAGCTTTCTTAGTGTTATGGCTTCATGAAGTTTGTTTCGGAAATTTCAATTGTAGTTGGGTGATTTGTATCGTTAAATCGCACTGAGTTTGTTCCTGTAAAGGAAAATATGAGAGTGGTTTGGAGAACTGGATAAGGAACACGCATAACGAAGAGAGGATAATAAGTTATTGAAGCGAGTGTGGAAAGGCCAGTTGAATGAGGATGCGGGGGCAGGATGAAGTGAAAAAGTACTTGAACAGCTTGGATGTGAAATCTAATAGTTGGCGAGAGTAAACTCAAAGTTGGGATTTATCAGCCCCAGCAGACAAAGATGTGATTACGAGTCCAATGAGTGGTCATGTAGTGCAGAGCAGAGCGTAGAGAGCAGAGGGTAGGACTGCGTATCTAGTGCCCGGTGAAGCGTAGTAAGCTGGCGGCGTAGGAGAGGGTGATCAGTGCATTCGGTCGTGGGAACGCCACAACGCGCTGACAGCCTGGCACGACCTTCGCTTACAATTTATTCTCAGCTTCCTTTCAATTTATACTCTGCTCTTTGCTTTCATTCACTATGATATTGATACACCACCACGCTTTTATTTCATGGCACATTTTCACTCGAAGGCTCGTAACGGGCGTGGCAGAGAATGATTCGCCGTTGAATGATTGCTGCGTTTGATAGTTATTCACAGAAAGATACGCTAAGGTCTGCTTTTGTGAAGAAAGATGCGAATAAGGACTAGGTGTGATGAAATGTTGTGGTGCCGGAGGATTGCTGAAGGAACTGAAAAATCTGAAAGAACTCTAAAAGCTAGTCGAATGCTGTAGGTCTGTAAGTTCAAGATTAATAAAACCCAACTTTCAAGTAGGAAAATTCAAATGTTCTTAGTAGTGGTGCATAACACAGTATGATATCTACCGGTATAATATTCACTGGGTGTGCGTTGTGGCGTTCCCATGAATACTACTCCTGAAGTGGCGCGTATTTATGGAATCTGGTATATTTATTTAGTTGTTGTGCTCGTGTGCTGTTTTTCATAGTTACAAATAACAAGGCGTTCATTATTTATTTACAATTTAAGTATAATGTATAGCAATGTTTAACACCCCACCCTGTTATTTCGTGTGTTTCGTGTCAGCGCCCCGCACTGTTGCTTGCTGAGGCGTGGGTGTGTCGTGCTGAGCGAATGAAGTGAGTGAATTAGCGAATGTTCGTCTCATTATCGCCTCTCACTGACGCGGCTAGTGGCTACGCTCATCTAGACTCACGATATCACCGGCGTACTTTCTCCCCATCTCACCGGGCCGAGGAATCGCCGATCACAGTGAGATCGCTGTTACAAGCAAAACTAAACCTTGTTCCTGAGTGTAATGATACGCGAGAACCATTTGGACTTGTGCTGAGGTCAGTAGGGTTAAAGAACTAATACCAGTGTGCGAAGATACAGATGTGCATATCTGGTTCAGTGTTGTTCTACCACCCAGCCTGACAGCTCAAACAAGACTGGAATGCCCACCAGCGATACTGCATGGAAGGCTAACCTAACCATTTTTAACCAACCATCACTTAAGAGTTTTGACATCTACCTAAGTGAGAAGCTCTTGTGCCAGGAGGAGGTCACCCGACGAAAGACACGACAAGATGGGTAGCTTCACTACTCCAGATTTGAAGTTGGCAGAAGGGCTTCGTGTATTTCTGTCCCACCTTGCTTAATGAGCTTTGACACCTGAGTGAGAAGCTCTTGTGCCAGGAGGAGGTCACACCTGACGAAAGACACGACAGGGTAGCTTCACTACCCAGATTTGAAGTTGGCAGGAGGGGCTTCGTGTATTTCTTGTCCCATCTTGCTTAATGAGCTTGACACCTGAGTGAGAAGCTCTTGTGCCAGGAGGAGGTCACCCGACGAAAGACACGACAAGATGGGTAGCTTCACTACTCCAGATTTGAAGTTGGCAGGAGGGGCTTCGTGTATTTCGGTCCCACCTTTGCTTAGTGCTTAAAGAGCTTTGACACGACTAAGTGAGAAGCTCTTGTGCTGTGAGAGGAGGTCACCCGACGAAAGACACGACAAGATGGGTAGCTTCACTACTCCAGATTTGAAGTTGGCAGGAGGGGCTTCGTGTATTTCGGTCCCACCTTGCTTAATGAGCTTTGACACCTAAGTGAGAAGCTCTTGTGCCAGGAGGAGGTCACCCGACGAAAGACACGACAAGATGGGTAGCTTCACTACTCCAGATTTGAAGTTGGCAGGAGGGGCTTCGTGTATTTCGGTCCCACCTTGCTTAATGAGCTTTGACACCTGAGTGAGAAGCTCTTGTGCCAGGAGGAGGTCACCAGGAAGAGACACAAGATGGAGTAGACTCCAGATTTGAAGAGTTGGCAGGAGGGAAGCTTCGTGTGTTTCAGGTCCCACCTTAGCTTTGACACCTCTCTTGTGCCAGAAGGAAGTTGGGTGAGATTTGGGGATTGGCAGGGAGGGGCTTCGTGTATTTCGGTCTCACCTTGCTAATGAGCTTTGACACCTGAGTGAGAAGCTCTTGTGCCAGGAGGAGGTCACCCGACGAAAGACACAAGATGGGTAGACAGATTTGAAGTTAGGAGGGGCTTGTGTTCGGTCCCAGATGGGTGAAGCTGCCAGGAGGAGGTCACCCGACGAAAGACACGACACTACTCCAGATTTGAAGTTGGCAGGAGGGGCTTCGTGTATTTCGGTCCCACCTTGCTTAAGTGAGCTTTGACACCTAGGAGTGAAAGCTCAGGAGGAGGTCACCCGACGAAAGACACGACAAGATGTGCTTCACTACCCAGATTTGAAGTTGGCAGGGGCTTCTGGATTTCGGACCTGCTTCTGAGTGACACCTGAGTGAGAAGCTCTGCCAGGAGGTCTGGACGAAAGACACGACATGGGTAGATACCCAGGGTGGCAGAAGGCTTCTGTGCTTCACTACTGACACCTAAGTGAGTTTGAAGTTGACACGACAAGATGGGTAGCCTACTACCCAGATTTGCTGGTGGAGGGCTTCGTGTATTTCGGTCCCACCTTGCTTAATGAGCTTTGACACCTGAGTGAGAAGCTCTTGTGCCAGGAGGAGGTCACCCGACGAAAGACACGACAAGATGGGTAGCTTCACTACTCCAGATTTGAAGTTGGCAGGAGGGGCTTCGTGTATTTCGGTCCCACCTAATGAGCTTTGACACCTGGTGAGAAGCTCTGTGCCAGGAGGAGGTCACCCGACGAAAGACACAACAAGATGGGAGCTTCACTACTCCCAGATTTGAAGTTGGCAGGAGGGGCTTCGTGTATTTCGGTCCCACCTTGCTTAATGAGCATTTAAGTGAGAAGCTCTTGTGCCAGGAGGAGGTCACCGACGAAAGACACGACAAGATGGGTAGATGGGTGGCAGGAGCGTGTATTTTCACCTTGCTACTGACACCAGATTTGCCAGGAAGTTGGGCAGTTGGGAGGGGCTCGTGTATTTCGGTCCCACCTTGCTTGTGCCGGGAGGTAATGACTACTCCAGATTTGAAGTTGGCAGGAGGCAGGAGGGGCGTGTATTTCCTAAGTTAGTAATCAATCGTGCCAAAGTTTTAAAGGTGCAGTTAACGAAATCCTTTTAGCTAGTCTCCGAATATAGTTCAAGTAACTACACTGGTATTTGTCTGAACTCATAGAACAGCGGTTAACAATGTACTTAAATAAAACATGTATTATTTTATTCAAGCCAAGTTAGGACTAGAAAGTCCTTTCTTACACTTAACCTGAAAACAACTGGATTTGCAGAAACTGGATTGAGCAACAGAGAAACTGAACTGCAATGAAAATATTAAAGAGGGTTTATCAAACCTTCTGCGTAGAAATAAATCTTTTTACCAGCTCTCTTTAAGGGCAGCTATTTCGGTCACCATAATTTCTCAGTAACGTAGCCAAAGATTTGTTTGGTTTGAAATGAAGGACCATCTATAACTAACTTCGAGTAAAGTTTTGATTGAAAAACGGGAATTAAAGTTGTCGGGCACTAAACCTTCGTTAAATTCTTAATAAAACTGGTTAGGATTCAAATTATTATTTATTTTTAAAAAGTGTCATATAATTTAATAAACAAATCCCTAAAATAATGTTTTATATAATTTAATAACAATTACCTAAAAACAACCCCAAAGACACCAAAGAATCAGTATACAAAATTGACTGTGAATGCAAAAAGGTTTATTTTGGACAGACTTCTAGGCCGGTTGAGACAAGGGTCAAAGATATATATATATAATTATAAGATTAAAACTTCGGTTAGCGAATTAGTAGAGCGTACTATTAGTGTAAAACATAATCAAATTTGAATAGTCCACCTTAATTTTCGAAGAACCTTCTTGACCAAAACGAAAAAAATTGAACTCTCTAGCATGACCATTGTATTCTCTAAATTTTAGTAATTTGTTTTATTCCACTAAAGATGAAATATTGGACTGGCTAAAGGCTTTAAACCCAGTTACCACAAGTCAAGGCAACATTGATCCATACATTTTGGATATAATGCCATGTCAATTTGAAGTCGGCACTGTCTGTTTTCAAAGAACAATTTCTAAGACAGCGCCGACTTCAAATTGACACGACATTGTATCCAAAATGTACGGATCAATGTTGCCTCAACTTGTGGTAACTGGGTTTAAAGCCTTTAGCCGTCCAATATTTCATTCATTGAAATGAAACATTCAAGTCATAGTAAGCTATCTTGAAAACATTCAAGCTGCTTTTTAAGACTAAATATTGTTAGTAGGATTTCAATGCATTATATAAACAAGAAATTTGACGTTCCATTTTGTAATTTATTGAAGTTTAGTAGCAGTGATTAAATACATTTTAGTAGACTAAGACACGTGCTATTATGCATTTAAAATTATTTTTCCCTTTTTAGAGCCTTTCATTTAAACCTTTTTGAAGTCGGTTCACTTTTTTTATTAAAAATGTTTTTGTTCATTCGGATGTTACTGTCTTGTAAACCACTGATAATGCCTTAACCGGTGCAAAAGCGCTCTTGAAATTAAATTATGTGAAACTGTTTAAACATGAACAATAATTTGAACTGTTAACCCTCTTGAAGAGCGGATTCTCGAGTACTCAGCCTATAAGCAATTCTGGATACAAATAAAATCAACATTTTCAGATAGCATTTACGTACTTGCTCTGTCTGACCCGGCCACATACATGAATAATAATGATGGATACTGTACAACACTTTTAATCCAAACCCATTGCCCAGATTAGCTCATACCTAGTTCAGTTCAGTTCAGTTAGTTCCCGTGTTAGTGAGCTCTTGTTGTGAATTGTCTAGCGTCGTGAGTTACATGATGTCTCACGAGATGGGAGATGACCTGCCTCACTGCCTCACTGTGACAGTCCTCTGCTGTAGGCTACCGTTGCATCTTCCAAGTTCCTACCTCTTTCACCAGGTCGTCCTTGGATCTGCCGAGCAACTGTACTCCGACACCCGGTTACCTCCATCAAGGCTGTTCACTAACCATCGCATATTTACATATTACGTTACAGAAGAGCGCATTACCTTTCCAAATCAATCGGAATTTTCTTGTTGGCGTCAGAGTTATATGCTTGAAACTTTGATCGGTTTATAAATTTAAACCTGTAGCCGTCCTTACTCAGAATCAGAATATTTTATTTGCAAGACATACAGTAGTATATGTGTGACAAATGTCTTACTGGCATAGATACTTATAATTACAACGCAAGGCACAGATAAATTTACATAAGTAATATTTTCATAGGTTGGAGCTTACAGAAACTACTTCAGAATAACGGTGCTACTTATTTAATACTATATCACTACTCTGCTTTATAATATTGAACAGAGACATATATTCTAGGAGAGATGTGCTTAGTTACTTCGTACTAAACAGTAAACTCTATATTCTGAGAACACAGTACAGTATCTGTGTCCGTTTTACTCACACGTAATGCAGGTGTCAGTAGAAACCTTCAGTAGAATTCAGTAGATATTCGACACGTAACAAATGCATGTCCAGACTGTACCCGTAGGCCGTATCAAACCAAGGCACACTGATCAAAGCCTTAATATCTATGAAAGATTTTCAATGTAGAAGCTACTAACAATGTAATGCGTAAACAAATTCACTTACCCAATAAGTTTGTTCCAACAGTTGTTTTAAATGTTGGCTAAGAATTTTCTAATTAATCGAAAATTAATAAAAACAAAATGATTTCTCTGTTACTACGTCTAATCTAAAATATTTAATAAAAATCATGCGTTCTAAACGAATTGCACATATTTTGGAAGACATCTTCCTGTAGAAGATCGATCGTGTGCGTTTCGGACGATTACATGTAACTATTGGTTCTATGTAACGATTGATCTGTTCAGCCGTCCACATCGACAGAGAAAGGCACAAGGTCGGGAACAAGGTCATCACTTGTTTCTGTTAATCAGACTCTTCACATTTATTTAAGACTCTCTAAGCACTCGAGATTACATTTTTAAAGAAGGTAGCTTTTTCCAGGCTAAAAACATAACTTGATTAGTTCTGAGGGTAATAAATCAAGCCTGTAGTCCCTATACTGTAGTTTAAAATTTGACAAACTATTTCATACACACGGCCAAAACAACAGATGGTATTTTGGACAGCGGTTTATTTCAGAATGAGATGAGGATTCCGTTCAAATGTTATATGGCTGGCTTTGAACGGATACGGCTGGCAGTAAAATCCATTCCCGGCTTTACTGCTAAACCTGGAGAAATGTCCGAAACGAGCTTAAACAATCCAGAAGAGTTTATTTGTTCAGCCTTGTCACGACGTATATTTTACTATGACGAGCCTACTGAAGTAAGTTGACCTCGGGTGACAGAGGACGACAGAGACCTAACCTTTACGTCTACGAGTATAGCCTATAATACATGTCTTGCAATTCTGCAGTGTCGCAAAGACAAATGCATCGGTCACGGTAACTACGAGTACTCGTACTTTACAATCGGTTGAGCATTCATAGGTCTAGATGGGTTGTTGTATCTCTTCTATAGGTTGCTATAACTATGCAACAAAAGGTTGCAGCAAGTAATAATTAACTTACAACTGTTAACTTACTTATAAATATTGTAAATGTTAACTTAATTACACTAAATATGCCACTGTAAGTTAAACCAAGTATCTCTGACCGAGTGTTACCAAACTAATTGTATCAAAAGGAACTTGTAAATGATGGTGACATAGCTTAGCTGTATATAGATTTCTCACTATTGCATGAGTAGTCGTGGCAGCAGTAGGATACGGGTTCAAATCCCACATGACTAACTAGTTTTATGGGTTAGAGTAAACACAAGTTTTGACTAAATTGTATTGGTAGATTTAACCGATATCGTTACTATAGCTGTCTGTAGAGTAAACCTTGACATTGGTTGTTTTGTGGGTTACCGTGATTAATTATTTTTCATGTGTAGGCTTCAGCTAACGCTGTTTTAAAATTATTCAAATTAGAAAGGAAGGGATCGGCTGCAAAAAAGAGTCGTGAAGGCCAGCGAACAAAACTTAAAGATTTCGACCCTACCTTTCCTTTAATGTTTGAAATGTTCATTTTTTCTAATATAATGTGATATCGTTAAAGGTAGTCACACCCCGTCTTGTGAAGTTAAAATCAGTAACAACAACGGAACTGTGAGTCACACAAGTTTTCCCTCACAGACAAAAGTTAAACTAGTCACATATTGTTTGAAATTTAATTTAATTATGCTAGTTTTCAACGAAACTGAATTGTTCAAAGTAACGATATCATTTTCAGCATACAGAAAATAACAATTTAGTTCCACAACCGGTTTATTAAGTCCTTCACTCCCCGTCTTGAAATACGGTTGATCTCATGTCCTCTAAACTCCAACTCATTCTCGAAGTGGAAGGAAACTTTACCTGCACAATGATTAAGGTCATATTTAACGTGCACGGCCTCGGCAGTACGCACCTACCCATCAGCTGACCCGTGCGACACTCCCTGTCCCTGTCCGCCGAGCGTCTATTTTACAACCTCTAGATTACAGCGCAAACTGCACAATGATAGTGACTCGGGCGGTGATAGCCGGTAAGACGCACTACCGTGAAGACCTTGGTCCTGCGTCCTGCGTCCTGCGTCCTGCGCACACTCAGTACTTACCCCCGTCATTTGCATGCTGCCAGCTAGCTAGGCCGTGGCCGTAGCGTCCCCGAATCAGGGGTCCCTGAAAAGAGACACTGGGGAAAACAATCGAGTTACATGCTCAGGACGAATCGCGTCAGGCTGTAGGTGTTCCGGGAAGAAGTGCGAGGAACTCAAAACTAAAAGCGTTCCGGTCGCTGGCTCAACCCCAAGGTAAACCCTATCCAAATTAAATAAATAACTTATAGAATAAATATAATTATTTATTCTACATACGAGTACATAGAAAACTGGAAAGTTTTTTTTTATTTAAAGCTAAAGTTCTATTCATACATAAAATGTTCTCCTTTGGCTCTAGTCTCATTCATTCAAATTTTTCCATTCTAGCTATGGTCAGTGTGTTAGTTACGCGCTCTCCCAGTTATATGCCATAAACTCGTTTGTATTATCAAATGCTTCTGCGACCAAGTTTTTTTGATCGAATTTGGCAATTTGTTGACCAGGTGAACTCCTTATTACCTGTATGTTCACGAACTGTGTCTCGTGGTTTGGTAGCTCTCTCTGCCAGTTTCATAAAAGTAAATCTCACTTCTCTTATGTGGTCGCATTTTGATTTGAAGAAAATGCATATTTCCAAAATTTAAATGTTTCCAAAATGTCAACAGTCTGAGGTTTTTGAAGGCTGGCCAGCACCACTCTCCTTTTGAATGTTTGCGATGTTTGAACTGTGTTTACTTTTTACTTTGGAGGAAGAACATCCTGGACAAGCGTGTTTGCACAACCTCCCCGAAGAGCCCAATCTCCCATGAGAGGGGAGTTATTAAAATGGGGAAGTAGCTTGGACTAATGAAAGAGAAAGCATGAAGCAAGGTACTTCGCGAGGTTCGACTGGGCCTTCACTAATAAATGTGTTGAATAACGCAGCCGGCTTAGGTTTAAATGCAGCATAGGCGTAATTAAATGTAAAATTGCGTGACGGTTACTCGAGTCTGGGAGATTAGTAATCACTTTGGTTTGATATCTCGTAGCATAGACGTAGAAAAATTAAAACAAAATATACCTTTTGAGACGACAGGTCTTGAGCTTCTTTTCGCTTAAAGCCATATGCCGTTTTAACGAGGAATTGACAAAGCTAAACTGAAGTGCCGCTCTAATTGTTACACACATTTCCCATTATGATAGCGATATTGCGCATGATTGGGGGTGACGTACGGTTCTTTATAAATCGAGAAGATTTTTACCGGACGTTTTCCAAACAGATTGTAATGTTTTTTTTTAATAATATCTTTAAAGAGTAGTAAGTAAATGAATAAATATTACTTATTATTTATTTAAGTAAATAAGTAACCTGAGCGTAGGCTACAGTATTATGTTTAAAGTACAGTAGTATAATGTGTGCTACGAGTGTTTGAACTATTCATTTACCGTTATTCAAAGTTTGGTTAATTTTGTTTCAGATTAAGATTGGTTGTTTACCTTCTTCTAAAGTCACTCATCTTTGGCTTCAACGGTAAGTGGCTCAAGAAAGGCTTTATGCTGTTTTTACATTGATTAAACTGTAAAGGACGCAAATATTGTTCTCTTTTATAGTTATTTATTTATATTTTATTCGTGTTAAAATAGCTTGTGTAACGAACAGTGAGAGTGCATTACTGTATTTAAGTTTACCTGACTTTGGAAGAGGTCTCATCACAGAATTTCTGAGAGATCCCCGCTATTTTTTTCCTTATATGAGTATTCTGTTATATAATACTATGTGTATGCTGTAAATGTGTATAAAAATGGATGATAAAGATATTATTATTACTTTTTATTCGAACAGAGATAATACGGGTAATTCTTGAAAACCGCACGGTTCTTAAAAGCCACAGAGTTTTACTTTTTTGTCATAACTATATTTAAATTTTAACAATGAGTTTTTAAAGATATAAGTTTATGAAGTATGCAAAATTTAAGTAAAATATTTACATACAGATGACGTACTTCGGATCGAATGCATGCCTCGACTCAGCCGACCTCCACAGCCAAAATTTGAATGTTTGCTAAATACATCAACAACCTTTCTGCTCATAATTGGTGCTAACAAAGTGAAAAAGTGGCTTGTGACCAGAGCGCGCATGCGTGTTGTACGAGTGTACGAGTATACAGAGTGCATAACGGTAAAGGCGCGCATACGCAGCAGCTGTGCGGATGAGAGGTTGAGGTTTTCACATTATTCATCCTCCAGACTCCAGTAGATCTTACAGTGACTGGAAAATGTCAAGGTAGTAGACTACATCACCGTCTAGAGACTTGAGACTTGAGTATCTTCTCCTCACTCATCTCAGTACGATAGGCGCGAAACACGGGAGGCAACAGCAAAACATTTTTTTTTTTTTTTTGTTGGTATTTTTCATTTGGTATTTTTCTAAGCGAAAATTGAACTTATTTCAGGTACTAAATGAAAATGTAGAATTTGATTCAATTCCGCGAGTGGTGGTTTATGTTTGTTTGCTTGGTTTTGTTTGTTTGGGAAAATTCTGCTGACATTTATTTGCTATGAGGCTCGTACAAAATACTGCTCAGGCTATGTTATAAACTGCTGTTTTTAGTTTAGGTACTTTAGCTATTAATTTTACGAAACGGGAAAGTTAACATAAATGTCTCCTTCGATGTTAACTTAACGAACGCCAAAAGAATGTAGTATGTAAAATGAAAACTTTTTAAAGGTAACCATGAAATTAAAATGAGGTAAAAACTATTTCATACGTTAAAAGTTCAATCATTCCCGATAGTATATTCTTCCTACGAAAAATGTTACCTAACTCGTTGAAATAATTTAATCCACGTTGCTGTAGAGGTACAATGTTTCATCGTATATTGATATGCGTTAAGGCAAATCTAGCCAAACTTCATTATATTACGCATGAAGTTAATTGATCCCCACAACACTCTAATAACTCTCTTAAAACCAGAAAATTGACATACTTTGAGCACAGCCCCATTGTATATCACTCAAAATAAAATACATATTAGAAGTACTTTTATCGTCATTAATCTTCTTCTGTACAAACATTAAACTTTACAATGAACTATTGGCAGTGGTTAATCTATGGGAAAGTAAGATATTCAATTATTCATGCCATCAGCACGATAAGACCCACGCCAGGGACTCTGAAATGAACATCGATCCTGACCCCCAAAACACGTGTTTGACTTAACATTTTTCCAAAGTTGATATTACATGTATACAGAGTGAGTTAAAAGTACGGATACACCCAGTTAACTTTTAAATTGATAAAGAGAGACAAATAACAACTCAGGACACCTTTGTAAGATCTAAGATTGAACTGTTTAGTCTGCACTATTACAACGTGTCCCATCTCCCCAAAATGGGATTTTTGAGGGGCAGCTCAAAATCTTTAAATACTGTATTAAGACCCATTAAGTGACACCTCATTTTAAAGGTCTTGATCAAATAAAAAGAACCGTGCAAACTAGAGCTTTATATCTCAACCCAGTACAAAATGGCAGCTCATTGAAATTACCAGAACCAAATGTTCAGTTGCTACTTTGTTTTGGGTTGAGATAGAAATCTCTAATGTTCTTCTTTTACCAAGGCCTTTAAAATAGATTGTCATCCGATTGGTCTTGACATTGAAACATTTTGAGTTGCCTCCAAAAAATCCCACTTTGGGCAAATTAGCAAAGTTGCAATTGTGACTAAGAAGTTCAATTTTAGTTACTATAAAGGTGTCCTGACTTTCATTCTTCTATCTATATTCATTTAAATATTAATATAGTATATTTATACTTTTAATATATATGCCCGTTTTAATATACCACGTAAATCCAAGGCAAATTATAAGTAAATTCGCTTCACTCATGCCAGCGGTGGTTTGCCAGTCGGCCTGGTCTATATTCTTACTCTAATAAATACGTCGTAAGTGTTGAATACATCGTCAGTATAATATGTAAAGAAAAACTGTTCCGTTCAAGGTTAGTGGTCATGTAAACGATGCAGTTGAGTGGCCAGAGTTGATTGAATATGATATACTCGTAGGTAGCCTTAAAGGTTTTTCATGCTTGTTCCAAGCCGATGATTTCAGCACCAATTAACTGGTTCTTAATTGACATGAACTTGGAGGAACATTCAGAACTGAACCGATAAGCTATATAAGTGTGCTTCCAAAGCGTGCATTCCTTATGATTAAGAATTATGGAACAATTAAGAATTGTGTAATATTATGTGAGTTAGCTACTTGGATGCATGGACAATTTGTAATATGTATTAGTGCTACATTGTAATTGGAATATTTTTCTGTTATGTATCATTTGAAAAATAAACAAATAAATAAATGATAAAGAATGCTCAGTTCTGGTTGGTCATTTTGTTGTTTTCGTCTAATAAGAACAATAAAAATATACACTTTCTTGAGACACGTCACAAATACAAATGTCCTTTTCATCGAAAATTAAAACAAAAATTTAATTTGAAAACAATGATACATTCCAGTGATTTTGTGAACTTGTTTTGAAATATTGAAAACTAATTTTAAAAGAAATAACAAAACAAGACACGTCTGTTAATTTAAAATTAGTTCACTGTATCATAAGTGACAAAATGAAACTTTGGCTCCGTGAAGTCGCTACAGCACTGAGTAACCTTTGGATATAACGCATTACTTAAAAGTTGTAGGCATGAATTGTCCTAAGAAAATGCATGTTTCAAAACTGTTGTATGGTACATAGGTACATACGAGTAATTAACCGACTTCAGTGAAACGAGGAGGTTATACAAGTTGACTTTGGGCGATTTTTTTTTGTCTGTTCACGAATTACTTTTGAACGCGGGCATCGTTTTACACCCAGTTTGCGTTGATTGGTAGATCTTAACTCCATACTGGTCCCATTAAATATCCTTTTGATTGGACTTATATTTCTATATAAAAAAGTAAAAACCTCAACAAAATCTCAAAACCCGTGCACTTGTTGCGTATTTTGCGTGGTAAAAACACTATGTAGAACAGAAAATGGATTTCTATAGCACTATTTCGATGTAGAATTAAATTTGCAACAAGATAGTAGCCTTAAGTTCTTTTCAATATTGGGTGTTGTTGAGATAAATAGATATTTTTGTCTAAAATACTCGAAAAAATGTCTTTCTTTGTATTTAGAGAGTTATAGACGCCAAACTATATACTTGATCAAAGTTTTAAGAGTCAAATTTAATTGTCTTTAAGAAAATATATATATTTATTATAATTGTACTCATATTTACCGAGCTATGGCCTCCTTCTCGCTAAAAAACACGTAATTTTTAGCATTTCGTATAGGTTTTATAGCCATAGAAACTTTATTTTCAATATCATAAACCCGGTTATCATAGGATTCTGTGCATATCTAAGTTATCAACACAAAAACGTATTTTACAAGCTTTAAAACTTTGTATAGATTCTGTAAACAAGAATAAAATAGCCAAAATGTCATGCTAAAACGTGTACTTCATGCGTGCTTAGTGGTATAGGTCTCGCTTTGGAAGGCTATAAAAATAGTTAAGGTACAAGACTAATTAAAATTGAATTTTCTACAACGTGGTTTCCATAAAATGTTTTGAGTACTGTTGAAAAACGTATAAAAATCTTCTGATACATTTTACGCAAACACGGGGTTTTCCCGTAGTTTAAGCTGATGATGTTTTCATTTCGACGTGATGGATTTATATGATAATGGAACCGTTCTGTCCAGAACATAACTTACTCCAAAATTTTACCCTTGATACATTTAAAAATACGTATATTTCTGGAGAAAAATTCGAAACAATCAGACATTTTGAGGGTAAGCGTGAACTACTCGTAAATTTGAACTGCATTTGTGTTAATTTCAACATTAATAAATTATGTACATAACCGTACAAACAACTTTAACTCATAAACTGTTGAGAAAATAGCTCACCCGACATATATTAAAATCTTTTAAGTTAAAGAAAAGGCAAAGTAAGTTAGAAAACACAAAAGTGATAGAACTTAAACGTCTCTAATGATTGGCAATAAGCAAATGAAAAACCAGCAACAACGAAGCGTCAATGTGATTATTTTAGCGAATCACCCAAAAGCTATGAGCATATTCCATGGGAAAAGCAAACGGCCTATTCTGCATTGTTACCATAAGCAAAGACCTATTTGATAATTGGCAGATTTGTGTCTTGAGTGCAGCGGTCTGATTGTCAACCTAGAAGAGCTGTACTCAAGCATCAGTCGAATGTAATTTCTAAGTTCAAGATAATATGATTACATTATACTATAAGTAGAATTGAAGGGGCCTTTCAAAACAAAATATCAAAATTGTGAAATAAAACCTTTTCATACAATATTAAAAAATTAGAAACTTGGCATAAGAGGAGTTAAATTTACAAAAAATTTGAATATTGGGTAATGCTGGGAGAAATTACAACATTTTTACAGAAAAGATTTACAATAAAATATAAGAGCATCGAAACGAAATGAAAAAAGAAAATCGTCTTTATTGGTGGCAAGTTAGGACTATAAAGTCCTCTCTTCCACTTGACTCCAATAATTTTTTAAGTGAAAAAAGATTGTAACAACTCCTAAATTTTAGTCCACAATATTGCAAATAGTGGTGGTATTCTAATTTGTATTAGCAAATTAATATTTATTATATTGGTTACCATGAAATGAGTACAGCTGTAATATCTTACTGTACTGTAATGGAAAAATTATTGTCTGTAATAGTAAAACTTCAAAAACTCATTGTTTATGAATGTAGCATGTAAAGCAATACAGAATTACATTACCGAATTATTTCAAACTTTTTATAGCATTTTACTGAAGGGTTGATTTTGAAGTCGGTTCAATTTTTTTGTTAAAAGGTTTTTATTACTTATACATTTTTTTAGCTGTAGGTCTAAAATGTTTACGCCAACCCAAGTCTTTAATATTTTGTAATGACAACTTTTGATTTATAATAATTTCAAAAATAAAACGTTTTACAAATCGTTTTACCAATTACCGAGTTAAATCGAAGGATATTCCTAGAAATATGAGTATAATGCACCAGTGAGGTAGAATAAAGATTTTAACGGAACTTTTCAGAAATCTCTTTTCCCCTACGTCAGTTATGTGGGAATCAGTTTTCAACATTGTCATGCCATTTTATTGGTCAAGAAAGTGTTCTTCTTGATTTAAAAACAAATTGAGAATACAAAAAAGGTTATTCTTGTTAGTTTTGTGTAAAACCCAAAAGTGTTTCCCGCCACCTAATCTCAAACATTACTTAAGCTCAAACCGCCATTAACTTAAAACAAAATGTTGGACCAAGCTGAGTTTTAGAACCTCGGGCGGGAGTTATAGAATATGTAATTGGATATAAAAGTTTAAGTTTAGACTCTGGCTACATGTTTGACGAAACGTGTTCTACTCGCGTTCATTGTTCAAGGAGTTAAATGTGTTTGTCTTGAGTCTTGACCCTAGAAACAATCCTACAAACATACGGTACCCAGAAGGTTTCAAAAACACAATTTATATTCGGATTAAGTATATATTGTACATTAAAAGGCAAAACCTAAATGTCAAGGTTTACTGTTTAACCAAAGTGTGGCTAACCAGCTTCATAAAACTTGATCTACTTGCCTCACCCGATTCCTAAAAGTCTCCACGTGTATTTGTCAAATTCCATACATTACATAACAATAACCGATGATTTAACACCAAGCAGTTTCTTAGCATCACGGATCGTGCTATAATTCCAGTCCTGGATGGACATAATCGAACTTTCTCCCTCAAAAAATCTGACTATTCCGCCGAAAAAAGAGCTCGTAGAAGCCGAGGCACGTAGCGTACGAGACTAACTCAATGCGCCTCCAAGACGTTCCTCTTCGCTACGCGCTTCGATCATATTGTTCAAGTTCGAGGGGTTTGACTGGATGAGCAATGAAATTATCAAAATACTCTCCTTAAGCTAGAAATATTTGGGTTTATCTGCGTGTAAACATCTGAAACCACGATAACGTGAAAGAGGCTAAAATACATATTTAAATCTTTACCATTGCGGGCCGATCTGTCCGTCAGGTCTATCTATAGCCAGTATCAAATATTGTATTTTTGAAATTTAGATAATCAATTACTATAGAAAATAATATTCCAACTTCAAACCTACCAGTAAATTTCAGTGAGACGTCTACAGTAAGATCAAATCCAACTTTTGCAGATAGATGAGGCATACGAAACATTTGAATTGGAACAGACAGGAGTAGGCCTGCACCTGACGCCGTAGCCGAAGGCTGAGGTGTGATCTCCCTAAACAACTGGGAACATTGTCTAACAGTAAATATTATTTTTGATATATTCCAGTATACTATTTTTTTATTCATACGTTGAATGTATGAGGCCATATTTTATTGTTAACCCTCGATATAATGTATAAGCTCGTCCTGGTGTGATTTCCTAGTTATAAATAAATAAAAATAAATAACTTTATTCACCAAAACAGATAGTACAATCCAAAAGGCTTCGTCAAGATAATATACAAATAATAGAGTAAAATATAAGTAAAGTAAGGTACATACAAATCAATGATAACCAGAGTAAAAATATATATATACAAATTATTACAAGATCAGATCCAACCAAATATTTTGAGTACACGTTCAATTAATAACAAAAAAAGATAATAATCAACTCAAATAACCAAATGGATGATAGAAACAAACAATTATTTAATTTAGCATAACTTGGCAAAATCATTAAAATTGTAAATTACATTAGACAGGAAACATTAGAACTAAATCGGGAGTACGATTGTTCCATCCTCAACTCAGCCGGAAGCATATTGAAAAGTTTTAGGCCAGAATAATAAACTCCTTTTTCATATAAAGTTAATCTATGTTTAGGCACCCTAAAAGCAAGACTATTTCTCGTGTTGTAATCATGGAGGAAATTATTCAGTACATATCGGTGTTGATTCCGTTTAAATAGTCTGATAACCTCATATAAGTACATAGCATATAGTGGAAGAATTTTGAAATGATAAAACCATTTTCGACAGCTGTCAAGACGAGCGGAATGATTCATTATTCTAAGGGCCCTTTTCTGGACTGTAAAAATCTTGTGACTGTCTGTTGAATTTCCTCAAAATACTATACCATAGTTTAAGTGTGACTGAAAATAGGAGTTATAAACAAGAAGTAAAGTTTTAATTTCACATAGGGGGCAAGCTGTTTGATTGCATAGCAGGCTGAGTTGAGTTTTGGAATTAACTCTTACACGTTAATTTCTTTCCACGTTAAGTTACTATCCAAAACTAAACCTAAAAACTTAACGTTATTTACATATTTATTACTGGCAATGGAATGTCCAGTAAGGCAATGATAGGCAGTTTATAAGGCAGTAAGGCAATTTATATTAAGGCAATGAAGTAATATTATATTAAGAAATGTTTGTCTGCAGCCCGTTAGTAATACTTGTCACTGTTTTAAGTTGGAAAGTTTGCCTCAATATTCGTGTACCCAGTTTCACAAAATCCATTCAGGTTGACTTGGTGTCGTACTAACGTAACACAAAGAATTAGTTGAAATGTTTAGTTAAATTTACGAAAGACAAGCGACTTTCAACATGACAAAGAGCCGAAGATCGACCGCAACTGTGACAGCTGATTGAATGAATAGAATAGTGTTATCTCTATTACGGGCTGTTCTGGTTCTATTGTTAGTTTATACTGTGACAGCAAACGCAGTGCATTTAACCTACAAAACGTCTCACAATAGCTAGGAAGTGGTTACATCTATGAGAGTAATTTGTTTGCTTGTGCATTTTCTGCTACGATTGTACAAACTCAATGTAACGTAGAAGAGTCATTTAGAAAAACTAAAACTTCCACACTCCATTACTACATTGAAGAGAGAAGTACTAGTAAATTCGACCGAAAGGTATTAAGAAATGGGATATAAGGGCGAATTCAGGCGTCCTTGGAAAATTGCTTCACCTTAACAAAAACACATTCGGTCATCAACGGCTAATAACTTTCATTATTTCCTTTTCAATCGTTTTAGATTTAGGAGATGAACTACTTTTGCTGTACATATTTGTCTCTCGTCCCGTATACGTCTCTCGTTTCATGTATTTAATTTGTGCAATGCAGCAATTCAATGAGTTCATTTAAATCATTTAGGAGTCAGTAAACATCCAAAACGATATTCAATGAGATACTCGTACAACCGGTATGGAGATATGGAATCTTCTTATATAAAAAAGAGGAGGAGGCTCTAAGTCTCTTCTACGAAACACATTAAACAAGTAAGAAAAGTTCAAGAGTTTTGCTTGTATAAATTCTTCGAAATCTCTCTTTATACCTTCTTCTCAGCAGACATAGTTAATCTCAAATGAAAATGTAAATTTTCTTATCAATACAGTTATGTTTTGGATCCAACACTTGTACTCCGCGTTCGAAAATCTGCCATGAGTAGAATCTGAAGTTTTATGCTCATAGTAGTCGTAATTGGAATGCCCACAACAGGTGTGTACCTTGTTAAAAAATAGCAACAGATGATGAAAGGAGGAATTTAAAGTCTAAAAAACGAAACTGTTACCCTGCGTGATTGAATAATTAAATACTTACCTGATAAATTGCACATAAATTTGCCTACACAACGTCTTCGACTAATATGCGTTGTGCCTTAACGATAGTTTGTTTCTGAGCGTGTTTATAGCCCAACATTACAAGTCGTCAACAAAGCAAGGAGTTAAGTATTTAATCACTAACTAGGCCTGCACAATACACAGTAGACTGTAGAGTATAGTTAGTAACAAGCAGTTTACGAGTGGATTGTCATTGTTCTACAGACTACAGTGTAGAACACCCCCAGTGCGTGTTGTTCAGCCTGCTTGCACAGTGCACACTGCACTATACACAGTAGACTGTAGAGTATAGTTAGTAACAAGCAGTTTACGAGTGGATTGTCATTGTTCTACAGACTACAGTGTAGAACACCCCCAGTGCGTGTTGTTCAGCCTGCTTGCACAGTGCACACTGCACTATACACAGTAGACTGTAGAGTATAGTTAGTAACAAGCAGTTTACGAGTGGATTGTCATTGTTCTACAGACTACAGTGTATAGTTAGTAACAAGCGGTAGCTAACATTTGCTTTCAATTCTGCTTACCTTACAAATCAGGGTATCGAACACGGTTTGATATCTTTAGCTAAATTTGCACACTTTTTCACCATTGAGGAAAACGTCTGCAACTCTACTGAACTACAAAATTCTTACAGAAATAACCCAGTTTCCTTTAGAGACGTCGAACCTTGTAAAGGCCCTTGTAGTTTGCTTTTGATACAAGGAACATGTGGAGGATATAAGATAGGAGCATGAAAAGGAATTGCTTTGTTACAAGGAATACTCATATGTGAAGTGATACTAAATGGTTGTGACACAACGTTCATGTTACACCTTACAATGACTTCATAGTAGTAACATGAAAGCTTGACTTCTTTTATCGTGAAAAATTACAAAATAATGTACTCAGACAAAAATCTAATAAGTGCTCAAACCTTTTAGCCAGAGTGGGGAAATATAATGGACTGGGGCTAGGTGCGATAAAATTAAATTTGTAATATTTTAGTTATTCGTTTCACTTTAGTTTCACCAATAGTTTGAAGCTGTTGAGCAGTTTTCTCCACGTTGCGAAAAAGTTCCTTTCTTATAAGTACTCGTATTTTCATGGATACGTTTCAGTTACGTTCAACTAATCAACGTAAGAATAACGTTACCGTCAACTCATTAACGTAATTATAGGTTACGCGGTGTACTTAAAACACATTCTACCCGTGGCACAGCATAACCGAGTCAGCCAGTGCTCTTATATGTCCTAAGGAACCTGTACCGCTCATAAGCCTGTTCGTAGAAGGCAATGTCTCCAATCAGGGAACAGGGGAAAAACCGAGTCCTGCGGTACAGGAAGTGCGGAGGCTGGCGACTGTGTTGTACTCGTATTTCGCGGACAAGTGTGATAACCCTGGGGTCATCTGATACGAGAAACAGTCTGCGGGCCTGGTCCGGCAGGTAGGAGGTAGCACTGACATATCAAAATGGTAATGGTAACTAGAAGCACTAAACTCTAGTAAACAAGGAGAAAGTACGCGTACACCGGAGCACGGGCACAGCTGTCAGCAACGGCACACGTACCGTTCATTCTGGTGTGATGGGATTGCACCGACAAATCAAATCAACACTTTTATTGCAGTTCACAATATATATTTTATGGAAAAGAACATTAAGTGCAAAATTGTAGACACTCATACCAAAGCACCCCCACTTAAACATACAACAAATATACGCACGTATCTCACGCATTAAAATACATCCCACTCTCCACGCAGGGGTCAGTTTTCTCGATTGCAGGTCCCCAGAAACTTCCTGCCAGAAACTTGCTGGTGAGACTACTATTGTAATGTTTACTCCACGACCGCTGACTTTAGGACATTGTGTCACTAGAAAAAGGTGTTTAAATCGTAAAAAATCGTTTAATCTATTTAATAAGTGAAACTTCGCCCTCCGTGAATATGACGCAACAGCCAGACATAATGACGGACATTCAGAGAAACAAACAAAATGCCTTGTGGTCGAGTGAGGATGAGACGGAAATCTCGTTTTGCTCGGTGAGTAACCATATTCGCCCCTAAATTCAACAATAGCGGATCATCGACCAGTCATAGCCCAGTCAGTGACACAGCAAGAGCCGGTAAGCAAAATCTTCCGTATTCTTGGACAGACCACGTCTTGGCCAGGCGGTGGCGGCGGTGACTTGACCGATCTCAGAGCGGAAGTGTTGTCGATAAGAGTGGACAGTGGACAGTGGGCAGCGGGGAGTACGACAGGCGCATAAGAGCGGCCTGATTATCCCCCGGTGCACAAACCATGCGCCATGCGCCATGCGCTATACGCTTGCGCTTTCTCCAATAACAGTTTGTTGGAATGAATTGGCGGAAACGAGTGCGAGTGTTTGCTATGGGATTGTCGAGTTGTTTGTAAACACTTCAAGCAACTTGTCTAACACTGGGCAGTGTGTCTATTACGCATTGTTTCGTGCATTCATGTATACGATTACAGTATTTACATTCTGGTTGCTAGAAATTGTTTTTGTTTTTCAGGTCACCCTTCGCCTGAGTTAAACGTTGAAAATTAAATACGAAAGTATTAAACAATCCTTTAAATCTGCACTTACGTGAATTTTAATGTTGCAGTGATTGTTGAAGGATTTATCCTTTAAGATACTTTCTTTGTGAAATATAGCAAGTAAAAATACTAAAAAAGTACAAAGTGAAATACAAATTAATAGTGCAGGCTGTAAATATAAATTATGAATATTCGGGTTTAATTATGTATTTATTTATTTAAGTTTTCTTGAGCTCGCTTCTCCGGTCCTTGGTTATTCAGGATCAGTACGGGCTGGCGAAAAGCCGGCTGTATTTGTACTGTATTATATGTTTAATTTAGTAACACTTTCTTTTGACAATTGGGCAAGGAATGACACTGTTTCTTTACACAATAAATCTCTGTCTCAACGCTGCATTTAAGACAATTCTGTAATAAGTAACCTCTAAACAGGCCTTGTGCCTCAGAGGCCCTCAGTGTCCATATTTCTCAAAATATTCTGTAAATGTGACAAAATGTATTGTATATACATTTGTTAACAAACTCTATAATGTACATGTATGGAAATAAATAATTATTACTGTTCTTCTCTTCTTATTCTTCTTATTAATTTGTCTGGTCGCACTGTGTTCGTAGTGTACAAAAGACTGCATAAAAGAGTCGTGCATACCATCTTTAAAAAGTCTGGATCATAGAGTGAAGACTAATTTAAAGAACGAACAGGGAAAATGTCATTCTCTATTATGAAACTAGAGGAAGAGAGAATCACCGAACTGGGAGTCACAGAACGGTAGTTTATAGACGTTAGCCTTCTCAGGCAATTCAACTGAGAGTGCAATGATGCCCGAGGAACTTAAAACTCGTTTTGAAACATTTTGATAACGTAACCACTTAATAGTCCAAACGAGATCATGGCACACGACTGGGAGAACGTGAACCCAGCGAACTACGAGAACAGGGTTAGCGTGGAACGATTCAACTGAGTGTTTTGTGGATGAAAAAGCAGTGTACTCGTACACAGTATGTTTGATGTGAGAGGGAAAGTCAAACTAGTTTTAAACATGACAATTGCCTTGTGCTGTAAACATGATTACACAATACACAATTTATTTATTTACACTCAAATTTTCCAGAGCAATATTTCTTCCATTGACTGCGACCAATGTTATTCGAGTTGAAACTAATGTTCAAGTCACCCGACTAAGCAAAGTTCTTCCTCAATTGCATATCATGAAGAGTCAACAATACTGCGAAAATTGCGTTGCCCAAAGATGAAAATCGTAAGTCACGAAAGCGAACATCGTATCAACCAGAAACTAGGCATACTCGTATCTACGCTGGAAGTGTCGCTGATGATCACTTCATTACGCTCACATCCTCACAACTCAGTCTGTCACTGACTCACACATCCACAAGTGTTACACTTCACTCATCTTGCAAAGTTGCAGTATTCTTGTATGTACCTAGAGGGTGGCTTAAAACTACCCTTTAAATTTTTATTTTTATCGTAGAGTATATCGAATTTCAATCTTGTATGTTATGAAGGTATCATACTTGGTCGGATCACCGAGTACATATTTCAACATCTTCAAAACAAACAAATTCAAATTACTTTTGGTGCTACAACTAGTGTTAGTTATAAAATAATGCATAGAGGTTTGTCAAACACAATCGGCGTGGGTGATATTTTCATTTAAACCGTTTAATTGCATTGAATGAATTTAAATAACTAATAATTATCCACTAAAGTCATCATTAATGTGTGTGTGTGTCAATCATAAATAAAACCTACATGCTAAACCTTTACCTTACAGTGAAGACATAGTTAGGTACGAAATGAAAGCAGGGTATAGAAATTAAATTTGCCTTGGAAATAAAGGTTGATTCCTAACTGGCCGCAATTCGCTACCAATTCGTAGAACTCAATCTACTTCACTGCGGTAAGTTCTAATCATGAAAGACCTTTGAATCCCTTCACCATTTAACCCATAACCAATCAACAGTCACTTGCACTCAGCAGCCACATTCAACGTACTGTGTACGAGTGTGCACCAGCATCCATGCAATAGTGAGTGTAAAATTGGTAACAGTAATGAAAACTACATCATTATTTTGGTGAGATATTTTAAAAAGTAGATTTCTTTGCGGGGTTCGGTCACTTTCGGAGTATTACTCGTTGGTTCAAACATAATTGTAATCCTTTATATAAAGTTTTTTGTTGGCGATGATAAAATTTCTTGGATTGAAATATTATTGCGGGCGTTTTCCATCGTTAGTGAACGAGAAGATGTCCAGTCTTTCCCTGGTAAATTCTCAACCTTTCCATTTCCTCCGAAGTTGTAAATACATTCATTGTGGTTAGAAGTAAAAAGCTGTGAGTTGAGGTCCTATCATTAGGACTAAAATGACCAAGGCTAATTTTGGAATGCTTGAAGCTGAACTGATGTAATCTGACATATTTGATGCCCCCCTTCCCGTAAATTAAACAACTAACGTTATTTTTCTTAACTATTCAAGTTATATCAGAGCAATATTGTAACAGCTTTAAGCTTGGTACCAATAAAAGTACTAATAACAATAACAATATATCTGATTGTGGCCTACGAGCAAATGAAGAGTTTTGTAAATATCAAGACTGAGTAGCCTAAGTTGGTTTTGGCTTGAATATCTCTCCCAGGCTCAATTCTCATTGCTTATTTAGCTGGACTAATAGACAGTTTCAAATATTTTCCACTTTTTAGTCACCAATAGATCCCACACAACACACACAAATAAAAACCTCATTATTTTATCGACAGTATGAACACTGAGCAGCTCGTCCACGTGAAGCGTGAAGCGCCATGTTGTCAGAGTAAGCACTGTGTATCAATGGATAGTCGGTCTATGGTCTGCTCGTGGCGTTGTGCATTCCGATTTCTAGTTTGCAAGTTTGGTAACATTTTCTCACTCCCAGTCTCAGACTTCAGGATTTTCACGTAGTAAATCTCTTTCTTTCACCTCACTTTCTCTAAGCTTTCGGCCATCTGCTTCCGTTGACCGTTACCCAACAACCGACGGCCGACGTATACCGATACATAACGATAACTAACACCGCTGCACGAGACGTAATGCGGGCGTAGGCGTAGGCGTGCCCTGACCTCGTCCGATGAGGATAGCCTTCTTCCCGAATATACAGGGAGCCCGGAGACTCCCTTAACAAAACCGGAGTATTAACGTGGATTCGGATTTTAACTGCGTTTACTTTACTTTAACTACAACAGAAACCCCCATAAAGACCTGGTCAGATTGGAATGTTCTCACTCTCTGAACACGATTTCTCAGAAACCACGAAGCAATGACAACGTGTTCTAAACACAATTTAAACGTGCACTAAGAGGGAATTAAGGAATTCTTCCAACAACTGAACAAGGTCAGTTTTAAATTTGCCAAAACCCCGCCTTTCCGATATGTTAGGTATACAGTATATCCAACAAGACACAAAATCCACCAATAAGAACTCACAGGGGGTTCTATGTGTATATGTGTATTATGAATGTGCAATCAAATCTCACTTATAACAAGCATATAAAAGGCAAAAACATTATTAAACAAATAAGTAAATACTACTCCTAAAAACTTAGTTAAGATTTACACGTTGATCATGTAAATGTTAAATAAAACTTTAAAACAAAATATCACATGCGAACTTAATACAAATTTGAATAACATTCATATATGAAAAACTATAAACATTATAATTTTGATTAATTTAGAACGTTACAACCACTTCCAATATCACCTTTGAATGTCAAAAGTTAATAAGACGGAATATCTAAATACTTTTAGTTTCAGGTGAGTTTTGGGGTGAGGATTATGATTTCAATAACATTGATAAAAACATACATGTACAGTACACTCACAGAAGGTACTCCTAAAAACGACAGAGCTTTTAAAACGTTATTTCTTAAAACCGAGTAAACTATAGTGAGGTTTTCAAGTTTAAGAAAGCAATGTCAATCCCAATAATTGAAAATACTGACATTTCAATGAGATGCATGTAAAATCAGGCTACTTAACAAATAAAGCGACCAAACTATAATTCAAAGTGTGTTTCCAAAAGACACCAAGAACTTGTCTTGTTGATGATAACATGAAAAGTGAACCATACTCGTAATGTTCAAGTCTAGGACACAAGTGATGAACATTTTGTGGAAAAAATCCAACTACCTTATGTTTTACATTATTGAATTATTTCCAGCTTTTTACATTCATTAATTAGTGTGGAGTTCCAGAAAAACAGAGCAACTTTCCGAACTATTTTTATTACGAATATAACAATTGTAGGGAAGTTGACATATTCTAGAAAGGTTTGTTAGTACTGTACTTTTTATGAACCCCAGATGCCTGTAAACATGCCTGTTAGAATTGTACAGTAACATTCCACCGGTAACATAAGTTTTGATTAACTGCTAAAGCTCTATACTTCAAGTGTATATTAGGAGACAGCATTTTCTCATAATACGAACGAGCAAACTAGACAGGTTATCCGTGTGATAGCTGGGTAGGTTACTCAACTCAGACATAAAGAGCCAAATGATTGAAATGTAGAGAAAATGCTGGGCAATAACATTTCAAACGCCTACAACATTCTACTTTCACATGAAGCAGAATTTATCGCGGTACTATCGAAATGAGTGTTCGATGATTGGGGTGTAGGTAGTAAAGTTCTATAGCACAGTAAAGAATGAGGAACGTACGAGATTATTGATATTATGCGATGCCATAAACTCGTATTTTATTGGTACTGAGTGCTGAGTTCGGTGGATTCAAAACGTTGTTGTGCGTATACTCGTACACAGGTGTATTTTTGTTTGATTGTGCGTTGTTTAGTACGTAAGATGTATTTCTTTCTTTGCCGATTTATATTTCTGATAAAATCTCACGTCTTTCGAGAGTTTACTAGCACACTTGATCTTGAACATATGCAAAGCCTTAACCAACATAAATGAACAAAAACACCTTTTCATTAAGGAAATTCACTTACATAAACGTACTTGGTTTTTCAGAACAAAATCTTGTTAATAAGGGAATGTTTTAAATTTTTAATCCGATGATCGTAAATAAAAATGGTACAATTATGGACATTATTGCCAACAGTACGCGTGGACAACGAATGATAAATCGTTTGAAACTGTGTAAAAGTAAAATTAGAACAACTCATAAGTTTAGTCTGTATATATGTAGAATAAGTAATTGTGTTTATGTTTAGGATTTTATTGTTATTTAAAAAGTACCATTTTCAGATAGGATTTAATGTACATTTGTATTTAGCTGGTAGATAGCATGTACTGTAAGAAACCTTGTAAATATTGTGAATAGCTGGGTGTCTGGTATGTTAGCCTTGTTGCCAAGGGCTTAGCTTACCAGTATATAGTTAGGTCGTAGGGGGACAGATTGGTTGGGGACAGGTCAGAGAGAGGTTTTGGACGGGTGTTGGGTGTGTTTGGTGTTTGGGGCATCGGCTACATGGCTTTTGAGCGAGCCGAGCTTGATGGTGTTGGTAGGGTAAGTTTTGTTAAGTTTAGTTTCTTTGTATTTTAGGTTAAGCGTTAGGTTTTGTTTGTACTTTGTCGGATTTAAATGATAAGCTTTTAATAATAAATGGCATGAGATAATCTTACAGTACTACCAGTTTAATAATCCGAGTTACGCCTTAAAATGCAACACAGTGATGCTTTTCCATTGTTTTGCATTACACCCCCAAATATGTGGTATAACGATGCTTTCCCGTCCGATATGCTGCGCATTCAAATCTGCGCGTGCCGGAATCACGCCGGTCTGCGCAATTTACTCACATTGTTTGAGGGTATCAAGCCGTGAGAATGGCCTGGGTTCCCAACTGAACTCGGCTTTCCTCATAACGGCTAATTATGACACCACTTCCCCATCGCCTACTGTCTACGGTCTACTGTCTATTGTGTACTGTGTACTTGTCTACTGTCTACAGTGTCTACTGTGTAGCGAGTGCTGAGTGCTGCTGAGTTTAGCACATCTCCACCTCGTAATCAACCGATCAACCGATCAACCACCGGCACCAGGAAGCGTTCTGTCTCATTAGTCCCACTGTG
This sequence comes from Matsumurasca onukii, assembly GCA_018831715.1. Lineage (NCBI taxonomy): Eukaryota > Metazoa > Arthropoda > Insecta > Hemiptera > Cicadellidae > Matsumurasca > Matsumurasca onukii. Next base: position 17,709,740 of record CM032064.1, read on the forward strand.
TAGCCATGTGTAGATGTGATGTGCAGATGTGCAGATGTGCAGAGATGTGTAGATGTGTAGATGTGTAGATGTGTAGATGTGCAGATGTGCAGATGTGCAGATGTGTGTAGATGTGTAGATGTGTAGATGTGTAGCAGTAGATAGTGACTACTCCCCATGCACGCTCCATGTCCACCGAGGAGAATATGCAAATACTCCGTTGTAATCTTTGTAGTGGAATTTTGGAAGAATATTACTTTGAAGATGTGACCATGAGTTGTTCCAGTTTACCCGTTACTTTTCAAGATTAAATTCTTAAATATTATTTCATATTTTTCGTACCAAAAATTCTGCCGTAGAATCTTTTTTTTTTTGAAATTCTAGGTGGTACGTTGTGAAATATTTCAAAAATTACCTTTGTACTGTTAAAAACCATGTTGAATGTATTTAGTTTTAATTTTTTTATACAACAATTAAATACTAAACTATAAATCACTCTATCACACTAGTACCTAACTATTGACCTTGACCTTTGCGACAGGGGTGTTTTATTCCAAGCATCTGCAGATATCGTAACGATGCTTTGGGTAATTAAAGTTAGAGCGGATTTTATTAATCTAATTTACAAATCATGGCAAGGATATAACAATATGAATCGTTCTCTTTGTAATTTACAGGATCCGGAAACAGCCTCATTTTATTAAGGTTAGCCCCCATTCAGCCGGTCATAGAAGATAATATACTCAGAGAAAGCTTCTTTAAATATAAAGGAGTCGATTTATTAAAAGGTAGAGATCGGCGAGCCTTAGGGTGTTTCATGAGGCTGTCCCTTTTATAATGCACCTTGAGTGCCAGCAAACGGCCTTAGTCATATGGTCATATGATTTGACCGCGAGCAAAGCAAATGGCTCGAACCCCCATAGTGCTCGTAAACCTAAAGCTTAGTAGGCTAGAATGGTTTTTGGATTTATAAATTTAAATGTAAAAGTATTAAATTTCCTAGTTTTTTTTCTAGTTTACAAGAAACTTTCCGGCTCTCCCCATATTTAGAATTTACTTGACGCAGTTCCCTGACTACTTCCCACTTTTACAGAAGTGCCTGTCGTCTTTTTTTACTTGAAAGAAGTACCTGAAAAGATCTCTGTACGGCCCGTTATTAGACAAAGAACAAAAATATGTTTGCTGTAGAAAGTAAATCAAAATTATATAGTTAGTGTTAGTGGATGGGTTGGAACCATCGTGCTGTCAGGTGCTTCAAAACAAAGCAAACTGATCCCATACATTGGCAGAACGTGTTTTACACAAACCCGTAGAATACAACTATTTATGTCAATTTCTTTTTCCCATTGAAGATTTTTTACGCTTATCCAACATTAAGCAATATCATAGGGTACCATACTTCCTTCGTAAACTACTTAGACCAGTTAGAAGGAAAAAATGATAAGATTAACAAATTTTGAAAGTTTCAACTTGGATTTTAGTACTTTGGTATGTTATAAGAGCAAAAGTACACGAAAATTGAAAATAATACTCGTGCGCCCAGGTAAAACAGCCTTGTTTAGTGTCAAGTTCTCGGTGGTAAGTGCGCGCATGGTGAGTGCTTATATACTCGCTGCCACCTCGCCACTGATGGGAGGACCGGAGCTGCTAGGTGTCGAAAGAGATTCAGTTCTCTACCTTGAATGCATGGTATTTGTGTGATAATCCTCTCAGATCGTCATCAACTGGTGATCTGAGGGCCATTTACACCTCAGCAGTGTAATTTGTTCTCCTTTTGTTTTGACGAAGGACATAAAACAAGAGGCTTCTTTCTTTGTTGTATAAATTTGTTGCTGTCCATAAACACATTAAGAGTGCTGTGCGTGCATTGCTTGGAATTAAATCATTTTTGTTTATTTTTCCGTATACGACTATACCATGAACGCATCGAAACTGACCTTGGAAACATATTTGCCCGTATGTCTGCCTGTCTGTTTATTTTTCAGTCCACATTTGTTTGATTACAAGTTTAGAACCGCAGACCAGATATGAATGCAACTTTGCAACTAAATGTTATAAGACTATTGCCTAGTTACACTTGGGTTATAGAAAGCTGATGGATGCTTAAAGATGATACATGTGCTCAAAACAAAATGGTGGCGACTGAAAGTGTACGGTTGAGCTTATAGGGGCTAGATGTTGCTTATACAGTATGATTCTAAAATATGGTGCCAAACCTTAAGGGTTCTTAAGCTAAAGCAATGAAAAAGGTTCCTATAAACATGGACCCTAAAATGCTTAGTTTACCTGCTAGCATAGGTATACATACATTGATATGATTGATGCATAATTTTGTAAACTACAACATTCCCATTTACAGAAGCTTGCACATATGATTATCATGGGTGTACGAAAAATCTCAGTCAATAAGGTTCTGTCAACGATAAACAAACAATATCTGTTCCGCCACTGCCGACTGTAAGATACATCTAGTTCTTTAGGTTATGACATTGCAAGTACGCCCGTGCATTACAATTTCTCTGGAAAGTCGCAGAAAGGAACTGGTTTTAAGTTGCGGTGAAGATAGACTTTCATCCGTTACGATTCCATTCGGTTATCAGAGCGGCCATCTAGGCGAGCTTTGGGGCTTGAGGTCGGGCACTCGGAGCCGGAGAGAGTGCGCGATGTCAGGTGTGCAGTGCTGCGTGCGTGATTTAGGAGCATCACTAATTTAATCGTATTAATGTGGTTCGTCTTGGAACCGGTTATGTGTGCTGTCAGTCGAGATACAAGTACAGGTAAACTGGTAATGGTGTTGTAGAACAAGTCTCACTCCCTGTCTCAAGGCCTTGCTAATTCATATTTGACTCAGTGGTGAGCTCCTAAACCGCGCATCGCGCACTCGACATTGCACACCGCACGTGACGCATAGCTCAACTACGGACCTGCGTGTCAGTCGATCTTGTAAAATATTAGTTACAATTATTGTGCACTTTGCAGACCGTAGTCATAGACTTTTGATAATATACGTTGGATGGATTCCATCCAATGACGAGCTCCGTGTTGTGAACAAATCATTTCGGTCAGGAGTAATTTAACCTTTCAGTCCAGCCTTGACCTCAGCGAGCACTGCGCAGGCGTAGTAGATAAGCTGACAGGTGACACGACCTCTACTGGTCTCTACTGTCCGTTACACTTTCAATCTAAGATTAAAAAACATACCCTTTCAACTTGAAGTAACCGTTAGTTCAAGTCTTATATTTTTAGATTGTTTTTCAGTTGTTTACCATATTTATTGCACTGAGACGTGAGTTATTATGAATAACATATATGTATATGTTAATGGCTCGATAATAAAGGCATGTTTAATTATTTGTTACATTCATCTTAATAGAAAGTTGTTGGGGCATTTTCAAGTTATGGGGCATTTTTTTGTTGTTTGCCTAGTTCAACTCTTGCCTCCCATGAAGTTCATGGGCTCTCGTCCTATGTCTCACAAATCAGTAGATCTCCCTGTCTACGCCATGGGTTGAGCAGTATTTGGATATTTGTCTCAGACCACTCAGAGCAGACATGGTTCACGACTCTGAAACTCGGGATCCCGATACTGGGGCTGATTTCGGGTGTCAACAATAGACGTATAAACAACATATGGACTTATGGTTTCAATCGTCTACTATCTATACAACAACGGAAGTTAGTTTCTGAATAGCCACCGTAACACTAACACACAAACAGACATTTACTAAACAAAAAGTGTTTGGTTGGAAAGTTGGCCAGAGGAAAGTTACTAAAAGGAGAAGAGTAGCCATTTAGAAAAAGAAAACAGCTCTTTCTGAAATGAGCAAAAACCCAACTTTTCAAGAAGGAATACTTCGCGTGGTCCGGCTGATGGTTTAGTTTTATTTTGCCCTCAGAAATTGGGTTGAAACAGAAATTTGGCGTTGTGCTTGATGAGTTCAGGGCATCGAGTGTTTTACAGTGGCTAGAAGTATTGAACTACGAGTAGGCCTACAGTTGAATTGCATTGCTATGCCAGGTGAATGCGAGAATGCCAGACTGTAGCTTGTAGCGTGTAGCTTGTAGTACAAAGTAGACTGAGTTGTCAACAGGGCTCGTAGTGTTGAGCCGGTTCTGCCACATTATCAATGATTTCTATTATACACATTCCTGTTATGAGCCTGTCGCCTATGTTGAACTATAAACACCCGTTTTTACTATCTAAGGTCAACGTCACGTATGTGCGTTTACAGCTGAAAATGGTTGACTTTAAAACCGGGTTGGTTATTTATGACCTTGTAAATAGTTTTAGAGAAATAGAAATCATCACATCAAGCTACCGACATAAAACATAGCCACAAGCACTCCAGTGAATCCTAGCGGATTTTTTACAACGGGGTATAGGCCTACATTACACCGGAAAAGGAGTTTATGTCATAACACTGTGTTTATGATCCGATTTAAATTACACATGGTATAAACGGTTTTATAAGGTACCTAACATCAAACACGTGTACTAAAGTTCGATCAGGCAAACCGAGATGGCGGCTAAAACCACTTTCCGCTGCCTTCTTGGTCAAGCTGAACAGATGTTGTTGATTTTAGTTGTAATGCTAGGTAAAATACCATAAATGTGTATACCAAGTGTAATCAAATTAGGATCATACTCGCAGTTTCATAGACTAAAAACCTTTTTTCCAAGAAACCCCCTTACAAGGTGACCTCCGGGCGGCTAAAAACTTTGCAATTTCGAAAACATCTAACAAACTTAAATATGACAACCGTATTACGTAACTTCCATGAAAGGAATAGTTGTGAATTTGGGACTTTCAATTTGAAGTGGCATTCCAGCTTTGGATTTGTGAATTCATGGCCAAAAATAACTCCTATCCTGTCGTGTCCACAACCATGTCATGTTCTCACGGCACCTAATTAGTCTAGTGGCAATGTTACGCGATGCTTTATGCGGCCCCGGAAACCATGGTGAGACCGACATTTAAATGAGACTGTCAGTCTTTTGGACTAGGAACCTGAAACCTAATTTGAGGTTTAATTTACGCTATAGTACATCAAGGCAAACCCACAAGCGTACAGTGTAACCCTTACACAACAAACATACCTACATCTGAAGTGGATCCCTTCTTGGTCTACACAAATACAAACACATGCGAAGAGAAGATAAGCACTTCAGGCAATAAGCATATCAAAGCCATCTGTAATGAGAAAGCATTCTCGGAAACGAGTGCAACATCCCAAGTTTAAGCTGCATTTCAGGATGTGTCAAAGTTAAGATCAAAGTGGACTAAAACCTTTATTTAAGTGTACCCAATGCCAACGAGTATTTAGCTGAGATAACGTGGTTTTATTTTGTTCGAGCTAGCACGCAAATGATAACCTTGAAGTCAATATTACTAAGATTTTCCAACCTACACCGTACATTTTGGGATCTTAAAGTGCGGTCTCATCTTCAGAGAGGCGTGAGCAAACTTGGATTCTATTAAATAAAGAGTTTTATAATTTAAAGTTGAGATATGATTAAACTTTATACATTTCATCGTAAGAAGACTACATGTTGACGTAAGTAAGCAGTATATAAAAGTTCGTGTTCCCCAAAGTTTCTGAATCGCGTTGATGGTAATGTTCACTTCGCAGTGAGTGGCATGGTGCAAGCGCCCAAGTACCTCTTCTGAGTGGGAGCCGGAATTTTGACACAAACGGTCAGTTTTCTGTCATCCTAAATCAGGAAATAATCCGAGTAGCCTACTCTCTACATCGGCACTTTGACACAAACATAGGGGAGGAAGCGGTGGTAAAGTGGGAGTAGTGAGAGATGGACGAAGAAGTGTTGACCGACACGGCTTCTGATGGCATTCGACTCTCCTGTAAATGCAGAACAGTAGAAAGTGCGAATATTGGATTAATTGTTTTATTTTACTAAATTATACATGTATTCCAATAATATGTCTCAAGTTATCTAATTATGTTGTTGGTTCATCTGGAATTTTATTATTGTTAAAAACTAATAGGATTAAATCTGTTAAATCTCCGTTCAATTTAAAAAGTTGAACTATGTAACGACTTATTATTTTTTTACCTGTACCACAGCTCATTTGATTATATAATATCTAAATGTATTGTGTCAGATGAAAGAAGAAGTACTGTATAAACACGTTATTGTAAATGTTAAGTAATCGAATCGGCAATAATAACCGGTAAAGTGAAGGTCCTACATTGCAAGCAAAATAGATGCTAATATACCCTGTCCAGATAATCGGCACTGTTAAAACCAGCAAACATTTCAGACTCAAACATAGTTCATTACAAGTACAGTGGGTTTAAGTTTTAATTGAGTATACATAAGAATCGATAATTGCAATGAGCTTAGCGTTAGTAATAGGGTGTATAACGTGGTATAAAACCCCAATCTATAGAACAGTCGGCCCTAGTTTGCAAGGGTTTGTAACAAGACTACGTCTCGCTCGTCATCCATCAAAGCACTCATCAGACCTACCATCAAAGTAGGTGCGGTGCGTAAGCGCTCGGTGTGAGTGATTGGCCCTAAACAAAATGGGCAGCCGTTGTTTTTTCTGGAAACGATTATATGTCACTACCTAGAACCTGGTCTAGTGTCATCGCCGCCCTTGCATAGCACTTCCCCCATTTTGCCACGAATTCCTTACCCCTCTCGCAGCCAAGTTGTGTCAAAATGTCTACTTTGGCCATATTTTGGGATTATGACCTGCTATTATGTCCTTCTTGTGTCAAAAACCCTAAACCCCTTCTGATCTGGTGAAGGATGGTATATATGAATGATTTATCAATATCATTCAAGGGAGCATTATTGTAGCCAAATCCAAGTATCAAAGAAATCTCATCTGAACACGGTCAGTGACTTCAGCCAAGTACACTATGGTGTCGGTGAGGACAACCGTCAGACGTTTCTCTAACTTCCTTCTGTGTAATAATTGTGTTCTGTTCTGCAGAGGTAACTGGTTCGTGGAATAATGCAAAGGATACCGATACACACTTATCCTGTTTGTGAAGTTGGCCCGCCCATAACCGGCCCGCCTACTTCTGACTTAGTGAATCGTTAGTGCTACGTTAGTGCCGTAGACATTTTCGTTAGTGCTGGTCATTAAGTATCCTTTTTATCCTAGTCAATATTGGGTGGGACCATTTTACACTGGCCCGCCCACAACCAAAAATGGCAGGGAAACTAACGTAGCACTAACGATTTAGGCCAATTGGAAGTGGCTATGCTGTTATGTGTGGGCTACTTCCCCCCTCCACCTCCTCTTTAACGGCCATTAGCTGCCCGGTGAATGCAGCACTAACGTTAAACTGTACGACACCAACCGGCACTAACGCCAATCAATTAAAATAAGTTAGTTTCCCTGCCATTTTTTGTTGTGGGCGGGCCAGTGTGAGGTTGCCCCACCCAATATTGACTAGGATAAAAAGGATACTTAATTACCAGCATTAACGAAAATGTTTACGGCACTAACGATTCACATTGTCAGAAGTGGGCGGGCCGGTTATCGGCGGGCCAACTTCACAAACATCACTTATGACCATACCATTATCTCACACCACTGTTCCATAGCTCGCGGGCTCTCCGGCAAGGGACGTAGTGTAGTGTTCATCACGAGAAACTGTGTGCTCAATAGAGTTGAGTTTAGTCAACGAATCGTTCAAAAATGATTGACGTTCAAAATCTACGGTCCCGATGAACCATAGTAGTCCATTCCAATTCAAAACAGACCATAGTGAGCCCAAAACCTGTAAAACGAAGCCCCTCTCCCACTGACACCACTCGTCATAATCCTGCGTACGCCACTGTAGAAGCACTAAATAGTGTTGCAACGTTACTAATCTTACATATAATATTCAACAGCAAAGAGCGATCGACAGCAGACGAGGAGAGAGAAGGATGGTAATCGTGAACAGGGTTCCGTACCTCCACGTTTCCCTTCTTACCGCTCACTGACCCAATCATTTTAGTCGTGTTGTAATGCACAATAATTTCTTCAGCGGCCTGCAGTCCACCTCGCCACCTCGCCTAGATTTCTACCGGCATTGGGTTGTCATTGTCACTTATTGGCATTGATGACGGCCTCGCACATTCGACGCCGTTTCCACCATTCCGAATTAGTTAGTCGTTCGTGCACACCGCACACTTACCGATTTGAATAGTTCTAAAGACGGTTTTGGTCGGGTACCTTCAGAAATGTGCATAACGAGAACAATCGTTTGAATTATCATTTCAAAATATGGGGTGTGACATTCTCTAATGCGTCGAGGTTGAGTGGTAGAGAGAACTTTGTAGTCCTAACTTCGTCTCGTTAAACAAGACAAACTTTACCTTTTTACATTTTCTAATACATTTCTTCTAATGCATTTTCTTTTGATTAATACGTTGTCACTATACTGGTTTTAAGTAGCCTGTACCGTGACCTTGGTGGCGGTTTTGGTTAGGAAATGGTTGTGACATGAAATTGTTGTGATCCAAGATCCATAGCACAAAGTATTAGAGATTATGATTGTATCTGTGGCTATAGGAAGCAGAATAACGCAGCCAATCTACTCACTCTGATTCTTCACTTGTTTGTGGTCATGTTTGGTTATTTTAAACTTTTTAAGCAGAAAAATCTCTTTTCAATAGTAGCCTAGTGGTTATTACTAGCCGACCGTTAGCTTGTGCGGGGTTTGAACTTGTGAACTTTCGATCCACGTGTGGTTCCGACTGAACCACACCTTCAATTTCAAAGAGCGCATTCTGATCGAATATGGCCTACAGTGCACCTAGAAGGCTGTAGAACATGTAAGTAGCCCATGTACCTTCACAGACAGATACCCGACATAATTTAAAGGTATCAATATAACAAATAGTCTAAAGAATGTCGAATTCATATTACACGGGTAAACGAGACACCTTGTGTTAGTGCGTGGCTGACCCTATCGGTCTTATAACAGCAATGACATTTTCAACCGTACATTATCTCGATGCATTTTGCAATATTTTTGAACGGGCGTAGAAGACTGCCCTTCTCGAATAAAATACTCAAGACACAAGCGGTGCTGTAGCGCGGAGTTGATCGACCCAGCCGAGCGCACAAAGATGCATTGTGCATTGTAGGCTACATTGTAGACTGTGTGGTATGTGTAGTGTGTACACTGTACAGCTGTGAAGTACTGGAGTAGGTGACGGACTACGGTGATAGTCCGTGCTGGCATACACGCTCGCGCCGCTCTATCAAAGTCGCATTAGCGAGCTGACACAGCGGCACAGCGACACAGAGCACAGCCCTCAACGTATATGGAGATAGGGAAAGCTCATTAGACAGAGGAAAGCGGCTGAGGCCACGCTCTGCGGAAACCGAAACAATAATAAAGAAATGAAAGTTGTGCGCGGTGTCATCGTCGGCGGCGGTACGCGGAGCGTGTATGCAAAGTGGCCGGTCCTGCCGCATCGGTCGCGCACCGTCGCGCTCGCGAGCCTCCTCGTGTGTCAAGCAGCTGTCAAGCTAGAGCAATCTGTCATTTTCCGACAGTAAAAGAGTCATTTTAATGAGATATTTATTATACATTTTCCTTATTATACATATATACATATATACGTTCCTTATAGAACTGAAATGTGGGGAGACTAGTGTAGCCAAACGGTAGAGTAAAAGCACTCGCGAACCAAATTAAAACTGGTGTTTATTTAAGAAATAACAAACTAAGAAAGCGAAAAGATAAATCAAGACCAAAAAGTAAATTGTATGAACTACAATAAAAACTACAATTATAGAAACAATCATTCCAGGAGGTGACAACAGATTACGAGGGGACTTCTTGTCGTGGGGGCTGGGGGCATTGTTTGGTATACGAATCTTTGACACTGATGCTCCCTCTTATGTCCAGGCCTGAGGCGTCTATCCTGTCATCAGCCGAAGAAGAAAAGCAGAGAGAATACCTTCAAGCATGCCAGGACCGTCACGCTTTATTCACGCCACTCGTCATATCTGTTGATAAAATGTTCGCTCCCCGAACACTCAGCTTTCTTAAAGAAGTGGTCTGGAAAGGTTATCAGACCGATGGAACCGCCCAAAATGCCAAGTTTCAGGGTGGCTGAGAGCGAGAATCAGGATAGCGGTAGTGAGAGCCAGCGGCATGTGTCAGAAGTGGACAAGTGCGAGTATGCTTGGTTTTGAAGATGGAGCTAGTGTCCAGATGTGATTACTCAATTTGATCACAAGAAACCCCAATTCAAAATGTATTTTGTTTAACAATCTTGTTTATTGTATTAATATATTGTAATAATAATAAAATAATTTCTTGACTTAAGATTAAATGTCAACGACATATTTTGTAAGATTTTTTTGTTATTTGTAACGAAGACGGTGCATCGGTGCAGAACGGACGGCTTGTCCAGTACGCAGAGGACTCGACTCTCTGTGTCAAAAAAGCATCTTCAAACAAACAAATGGAACTCGTTTCGACAAAAGATTTTTTCATTGAAATCATTGTTCAATCCAGCAATTCAACAGGCTCAATCTCAAAAGAAATCCAACATTCATCCAATTTTGTCTACGACAGACAGTCTGGGATATCAATCCAACAGTCATGGTGCACGGTAAATCGAAGAGTTCTACACAAGAAAATTCCTTGGGATACACCTCGACCGAAGTTTGACCTGGTAATGCCATGTAGACAGTATGTGTTCAAAGTTTGACATGTTTGACATGTGCTCTAAGACAATATAAGACATGTTTTGAAGCTTACCCGTATTGTCCGGATACTGTGCAATTCAGGCACTGATTATTATAGATCTACCCGCATAGAATGGATAGTCAAAATCAAGTTTTTCAAAGGTGTTCATTGTCTAAACAAATCTGTCTGAACCATCGAAAAACTTAAATTTCTGACTCTACCTTGCCTCTATATTTTAGAAACATGTATTTTTTCTTATACTCTATACGACGCTACAGGACTAGAATGGCACAATTAAAATGACTGAGAGAGCATGAATGTCAAAAAAGTATGTCTGGTTAAGATTTTGATGTTAGAATCTGCAGTCAATTTTAGACAGTCAATAAATACTCGTACTACTGTGTGGCCGAGGCCTCACGTGCGGACTGTGTTGAGGGTGTGCGGACTGTGTTGAACGTGTGCGGACTGTGTTGAGCGTGTGCGGACTGTGTTGAGCGTGTGCGGACTGTGTTGAACGTGTGCGGACTGCTGACAGCTCGTTGTTTCTACTGTAAGCCTACTGTATGTCTTATGTGAGCACCTCGCATGATTGTGCACGTGCAGTGCGTGCGCACACGCTAATCACCGGTAGCTGCGCTAATGGTCATCATTTGTCTCGTCCATCTCGCAGAATTACCAGAGTAGGCCTACTCTCAGTGAGGCTACACGAGTAACTGCTCTTCCCGTACAACTGCGAGCTTCATTAGACCGTGCGAATCGGAGATTCCTTTTTAACATTTTAGAGTTATGTCAGTGTGTTAAACAAATAAGTACATATTCTACTATATGAACATTTAAATACAATGTTGTTTAATCGTCAACGATTTGATACCAAAAGCTTTCCTTTCATTCGAATATCAAAATACTTTTCATTCTAATTGTACCGATCTAGTCCCTAGTCAGTCAGCAAATCTTTAGGTATCCCGAGTAAATTAAATAAACTCATCTATACTGTAAAATGCTGATTGATCAACATTTACTTTTTGGCGAGATTTGAATGCCTTTGCACTTTGTGGTATTTAATACAGTTTTATTTTGTCGAGTTAGTTCCCGTCTAAGAAACCCTTAACCTTAATTTGATACTCGGGGCCGCAGGCAAAAAAAAGACGAATTCCGTTGTATGTTTTGACGACACCCCTATTTTCGTTACAACTTATGAAAATAAATACGGGTGGGCGGAAACACATTTTGAAAGGCTTCACCGCCTAAGTCTAGTTCATCGCACATATAGAATTTTGCACCGTAGTATGATTGTGCGAGATTCACAGTGTGATCAGGCTGTATACTATCTAAAATTTACCACTAATTATTTCCATCAAAGTTTTTAGGACTTACAATAGTATCCATTTGTCTTATTCATTTATTCAATCTATTCCATTTCACCCCATCCCAATGTTAAGGTAAAGTGGAAGAGAGGTGATTAAAGTCCTAACTTCGCTACCAAAGACCTTTTTCATTTAATTCCAAGCCCAATGTCTGTCTTATTTGTTGACATATTCCACAAACTCGTCTGTACTAGGAAGTCAGACAACATCAGTGTTAACTATTAGAGTACGTGGGTGTTTGCTACTTTTTACTTTCTTTTCAACAAACGGTTCAGGCTCTAATTCAACATCACGAAACGAACCAAGCCAATTATAATATCCGTAAACCATTAGGCTAAAGGATTGGACCCACCGGAAGGCTCACTAACTGCGAACTCTTCTCGTCATCGTTCACTGTTAATGACTCTTCATTGGTCGCGTGTTATCCAGTTGAAAATCAGTTCCAGAAATTGATTTGGCCTGCGGGAGCGTGGAGTGAGTGAGTGTGTGAGTGTGTGAGGGCCGAGGGGGACACACTCTCAGTGCAGGTTTCACACTCGGCACTAACAACCTCACCCAGTTATGTGTTTAGAGTTTAGACATAGGAGAAAAGGCTTTAGCCCAGTGTGATGGGGTTTGAAGGCGGCAGATTGTTGAGACACGCACGAGGCTAAACAGTTTTTTTTAGGCAAAGCTTCTAAATGAGAGAGTCAGGCATCTTTATTCGAGTTTTAGGTATAAAATAAGCCTTTTGGAAGTTACTGTTATGTAGACGATTTCAATGCAAATTATTATTACTATATACGAATCCAGATACAGATTTGCTAGTCTGTAAACTCTTTCACAATGTAGACAGGCACCTTGGAGAACAACTCGAGGGTACTTGGGGAGGCGGACTTTCAAAGTTCTGGCGTTATAACTTTTTAGATTTTGATCAAGTATGTTGAAAAGTGTTGATCCTAAGTGTTGCGTATGACGGCTTGAATTCAAAACGAGAAAACGATGAACACAGGAGTTGTACTTTTAAAATGTATCCTGTAGTTGTGAATTTGTACGTTCCTTATCTAAAGGTTGGTACTCGTAGATGTCTCTGGTTACCGTTGAACATGTAAGGCCTACTTGTAACCATGCTTTACAAGATATGAGCTGTTACCTACGCGACTGCGTACTGTCCACAATCATGTCAAACTCACTAATAAAAAGATACGAAAAGTTATGAGGCCAGAGGCAATCTACAATCACCTCAAAGATGTAAATAATAAATTAACAAAACGCAGATATAAGTGGTTTAATATTTGTCGGCTGTATGCCTTGTTTACTAAATAAGTCCTCGTCTATACGGAAATGAACACAATTAATTCCTCAACGTGTTCTGTAATTTTCTTCATTTGTCATTTCGTAAGAACATTCTACAAAAAAAGATGACTTAAAAATCTGTGAAATCGTTCTTGAGTTATGCCACTCTCAACACAAACTGGGTTCACTTTTACATATTAAGTTTTCATAAAACCACTCAAGGTTCCAGGAATATTGAGCTGTTGTTTACCTTACGAATTGTATTTTATTTTTAAATACACTTAAAAGGTATTTTACGTTAGTAAAAATGGGTTTTACCTTGATATAAAATTGGAAAATGTACTACAGGTACTACATGTAGTCAGAGAGTCTGAAAGGCTAGAGCACTGAGCTATAACGCGGATCTCAGGGTGTCTGTACATGTACATTCTGAAAGAGAATAAGTCTGGGGTGAGACCAAGAACTCAAAAGTTCACTTTACTCTTGGGAACGATCTGTGTTAGTATGACGTCACAAGTTCCAGCTGTCACTTGCTTTTTTCTTCGTGTTCTGCGCCATTGATAGATTACAGACATTAAATTAACTGAAACTACCATCACCTAGACAAAAACGTAATTGAAAACCATACATACGACACCATACATTAATAAACATGAGATATTTGAAAACTAATGACGTTTTCCGGCACACTTTTAGAGAGTTTTTTTTCCTAAAAGTTATGCGTTTTAAGTGTACAAAGGGGAGTTGAAAAGCACTATAACTTATGAGAAATCGCGCTTTATAAACGTGTCAGAAAGCTCTTATAGTTTCCAAATATATCAGGTTTATTAATATAACAATTATTTTGAAAGGTGGAAAAAGGTCGCCGTAAACTCTCGCAAGCTCTTGGTTTGACATTTAGGCCGCATCAGTTGAAAGAAGGTCCGTTATAAAGCCAGTTGAAACGTGCTCGGTGTCGTGTGTTCCTTGGGCGGACGAATTCAGGCTTTCTCTGAGCTGAGTCAGCTGACCACTTGGTGGGTTAAACGGTCGCCCAGGTTGTCTTCGCTACATCGGCTCCTTAACACCGAACACGAGTGTAGGCCTACACTGTACAACCAGTAGAAATCGGTCGATTCATCATCAAGATACATTAGCAAGTTTTACATTATTTCTATTTGTGTGCATTTGTAGTTGGAATAAAGCTACAAATCAGTACGCTAACTGTGTCATGAGTAATTGAGTGTTGAAAACGAGCAACGATCTGGACCTCTAAAACGGATAGATAATTGTAGTTTGGAGTGTTCATCATCTGCTCAGAGTGGAGACATTGGATAATGAATGAGACGAACTAACTGACAACTGGCTGATTACATAGATCAGACAAGGAAAGGGCGGCAAAATTATATCGCCCCTAGGCGGCAAATTTTTGAACCTCGTCTCATTCCGCCTCCGTGTTGACATTCTGTGCGTCACTTAACTACTGTTGTCATAGAGTGGAAAACAACCAAAACACCTTCACCCAGTGGCTTCACATGTTTCGACGCCATCGAACTGAAATATCCTTCGGCACCGCTCCTGACCAATGAACCAGTGGCTAAGCACTAAACAGTAAGCAGCAGACTGCGCTAATTATGACACGTTTCCTGAACTAAGTACCAATACAGTATCTTGTGTTGTGACAGCGGTGAGCTTCCTGTAGATACGCTCCACGGCGTACGTAAGTGCTGCGTGCTGCGTGCTGCACTCGACCGTGCTGCAAATACCGTCAATCTACATATACAAGTTAAATTAAGGGTGGTGCAAAACAAAGTTAACCGAATAGTAGGGGATGAAAACTTTACTGATAAAGGTTACGTATAATAAAGTATGGTTCGACGCATAGTTATTATTTTTTAAATAACCGTTTGATATTTTTACCATTTTTGACTGAAAGACCGCCATCTTGAAATAAAAACTAATTTTGAAACTCCTTACATATACAGAGTTCGACGTGTTTACAAAGTACCTTTGAAATAAACTAAGGTAAAGTCTGTTTAAACCAGACATGCAGACAGAGGAACCTCCGAGAAATCGAGCTGTCGGGTTAAAATAAAAACCATCGCTTACGCTCGGTCAAGTATGATGTTTCCATTTAAGCCCTAGGCAGGTTTGCTTTCACGTCTGAGCCATCCTTTCCATGTAGAACAAAATACCCACTGGATACTAATCGGTTTTCACTGAACGTAAAACAATAATAAGCAATAATTAGCGGACCCGTGGCGGGTTAGTATCGTGCACGACTCTGGCTGGTTCGATACTCCCGGTTATCATTAACAATTTGTTGAGTGACTATGCAGAAACACTAGGTAAAGGTCGTGATTGAGTGGTATAGAGACGACTTTGTGGTTCCAGCTTTGCATTGTGAACCGAAACACACATTAAAGCAAGGAACTATAGCCATGTAAAGGTTGTGGTAAAGAGTAAAGACATGTTTGAAAGGGTTTACAAATCATCATTATTATTATTATTTCTTGTCAATCTCTACCAATGTCACATTACTTAGCCCGCAATGTGTGTTGTGTGTTACAGATGAATTGTAACTGCCCGGTGACACAGCCGGGACCCACCCTAGCCAGTACGTGCGGTGGCTCTGCCTTCATGCTGTTCATGGGTCTGCTGGAAGTGTTCATCAGATCACAGTGTGACTTGGAGGACCCTTGTGGCCGCCCCGTCACCAACCCCATGCCCGACAGAGAGTACGACTTCATAGTGGTGGGCGCAGGGTCTGCCGGCGCTGTCGTAGCTTCCAGGTTGAGCGAGGTACGTGTCACTGTAGGAGTGTAGGTTATAGGGGCAAGAGTGGTAATGTAATTATTAGCCTACATTGGGTAAGCGTTCTGCAAGGTCGGGAAAATGGATACGATACTATTAATGATATTGTGATGTTTTGATTTTGTACTCTTAAAGTAAAGATACACATATTTTTAAGTCAGGTGAGTAAGGATGATTAATTCGGTAGTATGTTTTTTGTGCGTTCAACTTACAATGATTAGCAAGCTGCCGTGAAATAAAACATTTATAAACCGTTTGTACTGACCAATTCAAATTCTCATATAAACACAACAACAAAAACTTAGTACAGATAGCTTATTCAAGTGATTAGGAATAATATTGTCACAGTATACAGTATTTAGCTTCATACAGATCAAAATAAATTTATTTAAATTAGTGCCAAGTTTTGCTGAAAATAAAGGATCGGATGTTTAAATCTGCAACTGTTTTTAGAACAAAAGAGATAAAGTCGTATCATCGGCATATTGAACCAAACTTTTAAATTTATATAGTTACTCTTCGATAAAGTATTAAAGTTCAGGTATAATACGTAGTACTGGCCAAAAGGTTGATCCTTGAGGAACACCGAGGTTAATATCTGTTTCCGACGATAATACATCTACTTCTGATACTCATTGAGTTCTCCTCTGTAAATATGAAGCTATCCATTCAAAGGATAATGAGACCATGTAAAGTGTAAACTTGAATATATGAACATTGTTCACATTGTGTGACAAGTGGCATGCTCACCACTGTTTGCCACGGACAGGTGCCGCACTGGCGGGTGCTGGTGATAGAGGCCGGAGGGAACGAGCCCACGGGCACCCAAGTGCCGTCCATGTTCCTCAACTTCCTCGGCACGTCCATCGACTGGGCGTACCGCACAGAGCCCGAGGACATGGCCTGCCTGGCGGAGAACGAGCGTCGCTGCTACTGGCCCAGAGGAAAGGTGAGCAATTTACTCCACACTTGTCTATTAATCAGTCAGAACAATACTTTCTCAGCCTTATTGAAGATTAAAAAGGTCGCCCCCGTTTATTCAACAACCAAACCTTTGAAAGTCCATCATAGAGTGGATATGTGACACGTTACCGCTATTATTAAAGGGGAAGAGATACAATACTGCCACTGGTATGTGGTGGGTGTAGGGGAGATGAGTGTTAATGTGAGTAGGGTTAGGTAAATTTGGGTGGAGGGACCACTGCCAGTTTATGAAGCACTGGTTAGTAAAAGCCATGGCAGAGGTTGTTGTGAAAGCTCAACGGTTGTGACCTGTTGTGAACGGCTACATCAGCAAGTACCCCTGCACTCCGGTTACCCCGCGACGCGTCAGGTTGCTCGTGAGCCTGGTGGAGGGCTGTCCAGTCCAGGGCTGCATAGCGTTTCTCTCGACTAGGAAGAGCAAGGCTTCTTGGAAGCGTCACTGGACAGGCGGTGAGTGGTCTGCGGTATGTTTGATGTCCTGCTTGGCGTAGGTAATAGCGATGGACTACTATTCCTCATTGCTATAGTACACGTTTCTCTTCCGCCTAAACAGTACCTTTCAACACGTACCCTCCCCAGTGATTGTGGATAACAGTGGATAAAAATCATATAATTATGTACAAAAAGCACGGTGTTTGCAAACATTTAAAATAATGCACTAAAATCTACTCTAGGTCATTAACTCAGGTGATAGAGGCAGAGAATAGGTTTGAATATGAGCTTTACGAATACATTTCGGATACATTACGAAACAGACGCCAGTTCGTATCTTTTTCAGGGTTTAAGTCCGAAACATTTTCAGTTGGGTCGGGTTTCCCTCAAGGTAGTAATTTAGACCCATTGTGCTTCAACATATTCATAAATGATCTAACCTTTTCACTCAGAAACAATTTTCTCATGTATGCTGATGACATTACACTATTTTCGTCTATTAGGTCCCCTACTGACTGTACAAATTTGCAAATTGGTCTCGATTACCTTTATCAATGGTGTTTACAAAATAAACTTCTTTTAAACATACGAAAATGTTCCATAATGTCCTTCTCTAGAATTACACAACCAAAAGTTTCCTCTTACAACATAAACGGCAATATCTTAGAGAGAGTTCATAGTTTCAAAGATTTGGGGTAACAATGTCATCTGATTTACAGTTTAATGAGCATATCATCAGCACAGTTAACAGAGCGTTTAGCACGCTAGGATTTATAACTCGAACCTTTAAGCTCTTCAACAATCCCGATACCTGTGTTACTCTGTACAAATCATTAGTAAGATCTCGACTTGAATTTGCCAGTGTTGTATGGTCACCACATCACGCCCTCTATATAGGTATGATAGAAAAAGTTCAAAAACGTTCCCTGATGACCCTTTATTTTAAGAAATATGGAATTCATATTTATCCCATCTGGACAGAGTTAGACATGAACAGCTGTTGGACATGTTTCAATTCCACCGTTTGGAGACCAGAAGGAAAGTAGCGAGTCTTTGTTTCTTGAAGGGAGTGATGATAGGGTCTATGGACGATGCCGAGCTGCTAGCGAGCGTGCCATGGCATGTGCCGTGACGTGAAGGACGGACCAACAGGCTCCTGTCTCGGGTACGTGAGGACACAGGGACATTCCACTTCACCCTTGCTAAGTGCGTTCGCGTTGTTGAACACAGTTTCATACAGCGTAGACGTCACTTGGAACTTAAATTAGTATAAAAATAAATGCTTAGAATTAATCCATTGCTGACTGACTAGGGATTAGAGTGACGTAAGATAGAGAGCAAATAACTCTGGATGAACAATGCATGTATGAAAAGAGTTTCGATGTAAGAGGGAACGGACAGTTTTTGCTAGCATATTCAACGAATGCTGTTCATTTCTTGTAAATTGTCATGCAATCAGATACTTATTAGTTATTAGTTTGAATTGTTCCAGTGCAACCAAAGCACATAGTCAATGAAAAGTACACTAGTTTGTAGTTCACTCGTGTAAGTCCAATTATTTCAGCTCGTAACACCAGTCATAATAGATGATGAAATGCTGAGGCCGAAGGTCGAAGCGAGGCTGTGAGCGTAGCGAACGACCTCGTAACACCCGTCATAACAGAGGACGAAAAGCTTAGGCCGAAGGCCGAAGCGAAGCTTCGAGCGGTGCGAATTAGGGTAACAATTTGCAAAGGAAATTCGCATCACTCATGCCAGCGGCACTTTAGCGCTTATATGCGTGTCGGCCTGGTTTAAATAAATAAATGGTTTATTGCGTTCAACATGTTAACATGTTATGCAAACGTCACTTAATTTTGAAAAGCTAAAATTTTCCACGCATTCTAACATTCGAAATCCCAGTCAGACATACATTTTGACATTCACTCTCTCTCATTCATTCGAATTGTACCACTCTAGTCCTGTAGTCAGTTTGTGTGTTCCGCGTTTTCCCAGTCGTGTGCCATAAACTCGTCTGTATTGTAAAATGCTTCTGCGGCTTTATTTACTTACTTATGGCTGCCTGGGCTGTACAATATAATCTCGACATGTGAAGATTCACGAGAACTCTGATGCAACATTCAACCCGAGAGTATAAGAGCCACGTGCAATATACTTTCATTGTTGTTCTACGCAGTGGGGTAGTATGGAATAGAAACCACTCCCGGGAAATTAGTTTTAAAGCGTGAATACACATTTTGTTTTCAAATATTATCCAACAGTTATAAAACTTGTTCATTCTAGAATTGAAATTCCCGTTATATCGACTCCTTAAAACCTTGGGAATGCCGTCCAACCGTATACCAAACTTACAATATGGCCGTCAGTGGCTGGACAGCGGATGGACTCATAGCCCAAATCCCTCTCAAGGTGGTCCGGGGACGCCCCGAAGATGACATTTGGTTCGCGTGTTTGCGCAACTTGAAGACACACCCTGAGCTCTGAGACTTGGGGTGTCGCCGTGTCGGCGTTGTGTGTGTGTTGTAATGTAGATCAAGATTCAAGAGAATGGCTGGTGCCCGTGACGCTGACGCACCGCACGACTGCACGACTGCGCGACTGCGCGTTCCATGGCCAACCGTACGCGCGCACAAACAACTTTGTGTTATTTACACTAGTTGAAATTTGTAGGTTTTTACAGACGGGTCGCAGTTGTTTAGTGACATTTGTAGGCTACGTCTGTTAAAATAAAGAAAAATTGGAAATTTTAAAATTACAATATATTTCGATACCTATTGCAGTTCTAGTATCTTTATCAGTTAGAAACATAAATAATAATAAACATGAACTGATACAAAATCCATATGAGACAAATATAAAATACAATAGTAATATAAAGGCAAAAAGCTAAAGAAATTATAAAATTTTAAAATTAACTAATATATATAATTAAAATTTAAACTATTTACTTCTTTTTTGATACAGTTCTGCCAGGCCGGATGAATGTCTGTGCTGGGGTGTATATACAAACATTTTTTGTTTGTATATACAGTAACATAATTCCGGATTCTAACAGTAATCTTTTTTGTTCATGGTTTTCTTTACATAAAATTTTGGTTTCTTCAAATTTGATCTTATGGTTTCGAAAAAAATGGTGTTGAACTAAATTTAATTAATCATATTTTCCGAACCTTAAATTATCTTGGTGCTGTTTTGCGAAAGTCTCTTTTGCAAAAACGCCCTAGTTTGGCCGACATATACCTCATCACAACCTGAACAAGGGATTTCAAAAGTTACGCCTTTGTCATATTTGTAGTTGGATGAATTTAGAATTTGGTTCAAAGATTTAGTTGTTGAAAATGAAGTATTAATGGATGTTACTGTATATACAAATAAAAAATGTTTTAGTCAACCCAGCACAGACATTCATCCGGCCTGGCAGAACTATATAAAAAAAGAAGTAAATAGTTTAAGTTTTTAATTTTATATATTAGTGAATTTTAAAATTTTATAATTTCTTTAGCTTTTTGCCTTTATATTACTATTGTATTTTATATTTTTCTCATGTGGTTTTTGTATCTGTTCATGTTTATTATTATTTATGTTTCTAACTGATGAAGATACCAGAATTTCAATAAGTATCAAAATATATTGTAATTTTAAAATTTCCAATTTTTCGTTATTTTAACAGACGTAGCTTATCGTGGGACCAACATGTCAGCACATATTTTCTGGAGTAACATGTTTTTCAAGTTCAAACCAATATGAGTAAGTTATACTAATGAATTTCCGATTTGCATAATATTATTATTTGTTCGTTAAAAAGGATATTTGTATATGGTAAGAATCGCGTTCAAACGGTTCTTTTCGCTATTTTCCGGGAGAGCCCCCTGAACCCTGTGCCGGATTCAGATTATGACCCCTGCCTCTGGAAACAAGTGCTGGTACTACTAGTCACTACTAGCAAGTCGGTTCTACCAAATAACTACTTGGAAAGTAGCGCCTGCAGACTGCAGACTGCAGAGATGTAAAACCCTACACTTGTGTTGCTTGCTGTGCGTTTCTTCTATGCTAGGCGCTTCTCGTAGTTACTAGAGCCCCCTGAACCCTGTGCCGGATTCAGATTATGATGGAAACAAGTGCTGTTACTACTAGACTACTAGAGCAAGTCGGTTCTCAAGTACTACTATTCGGTTCTACCAAATAACTTGGAAAGTAGCGCCTGCAACTGCAGACTGCAGAGATGTAAAACCCTACACTTGTGTTGCTTGCTGTGCGTTTCTTCTATGCTAGGCGCTTCTCGTAGTTACTAGAGCCCCCTGAACCCTGTGCCGGATTCAGATTATGACCCCTGCCTCTGGAAACAAGTGCTGGTACTACTAGTCACTACTAGCAAGTCGGTTCTACCAAATAACTACTTGGAAAGTAGCGCCTGCAGACTGCAGACTGCAGAGATGTAAAACCCTACACTTGTGTTGCTTGCTGTGCGTTTCTTCTATGCTAGGCGCTTCTCGTAGTTATTACTATGCTCTCTACGTTGTATGGATAAATATGCTGATGCTCATTAGCCCTCTAGAGGACTCCTCAACTCGTAATATTTCAGTTCCCTAGCGGTTATTTCTATATTATTTTACAGAGTGCAGTTTTCCATTAGTCTGAAACCTGATGGCTATGAACTTATGTTTCTCAATTCATAACATATACTAATTGTTTATATTAAACAGGAAATCGTCCACTCAGGGCTACTAATGTTAACAAAGACAAGAAAAACAGAGTAGTACCCTTTTTTATATTTTAATTGAAGCACGACCGGTTTCGGGAGCTAAGCCCATCGTCTCGGTGCTGTACATGAAAATTGTCTAACCTATTTGACAAAATTAACAATACAAAAACAAAACAATAGTCCATCAGGTGTTTACAAATTAAAATAGAAGTCTTGATCATAGAATTTAGTTTTTTTTTTTTGATATGTATTCAAAGATCGGATTCATATTTTTGTATGTGTTGTGTTCAATAAATTTGTTGGGTCCGAATTCTGATTGATGTAAATGTGGAAATCTTCCTTGCAATTTAAATTGTCACCTTTTTGTCAAATTCTAAAATTGTCATGTTTTCTTTCGATGCTTGTATACGAATGGTTACTTTCTAGGAGGTGTTCCGCAATTGTTTTGTTTTTGTATTGTTAATTTTGTCAAATAGGTTAGACAATTTTCATGTACAGCACCGACCTGAACTTTGGGCAAGTTTAGCTCCCGAAACCGGTCGTGCTTCAATTAAAAATTAAAAAGGGTACTATTTTTCTTGATACAATCTTTGTTAATTGTTTATAATATTGGTTTACAATACTAGAATTTTGTATCTGCCTTTTAGTAAAGATTTATGGTGTCTAATTGTTTTGTATCACACAAATAGATATTATTGTTGTTACTATTCACGTAAAGGCCCAGTCGGACAGCGCGAAGTACGTGAACACCGTATTAAAAAAGTTGGCTTTTCTTTGAATGATCTCTTTCTTTCGTCAATCTGGGCTACTCCTCTCCTTTTAGTAACTCACCTCTGACCTTTGCAATAAAAGCTTTTTGCCTGAATGTATTTCTATTATTAAGTGTCCGTTTGTGTGATTTCTGTCACTTTTACATCTGCCTTAACAGGCACGCTCCATTTAGTTGCTTCTTCTTTCACCTTACTTCGGGTTTCGTAAAATTAGAAGATACCTTAATTACACAATGCCGTGTGACCGATAGGATATTTTAAACGGTTGTTAAATTACAATAAAACAATTTCATTAAAGCTAACCATGAAAGGTCCGGATATTTCCCTCACTGCGTCTCGTTGGAAATATACTGTCACCGATTCACTAATGCTGTGTCGCTTGTTGCAGGTGCTGGGGGGTACGAGTGTAATGAACGGCATGATGTACATCCGCGGAAGCAGGAAGGACTATGACGACTGGGCGAAGCAAGGCAATGCTGGCTGGGCCTACCAAGACGTGCTTCCCTATTTCCTTAAATCGGAAGACAACCTGCAAGCCGACATCATGGACCCTGGCTACCATGGCGTAGGAGGCTACCTTCCCGTCACCCAGTTCCCGTACCACCCTCCCCTGTCCCACGCCATCCTGCAGGCGGCCATCGAACTGGGGTACCCGGTGCGTGATCTGAACGGAGCGACTCATACCGGCTTCGCCATTGCGCAGACCACCAGCAAGAACGGTTCTCGGTTCAGCACGTCCAGAGCCTTCCTGAGACCCGTCAAGGACAGGCCCAACCTACACTTCATGCTCAACACCACTGTGGCCCGTGTGCTCGTAGATCCGATCAAGAAGCAAGCCTTCGGTGTCGAGGTGATCAGGGCCAACGGACAGAGGGAGAAGATCGTAGCTAAGATGGAAGTGGTGGTAAGCGGGGGCGCGGTCAACTCCCCGCAGATCCTCCTCTTGTCCGGGATAGGTCCCCAAGACGACCTGAACAAGGTGGGAGTGCCAGTGGTGCACCATCTGCCGGGAGTCGGCAGGAACCTTCACAACCACGTGGCGTTCTTTCTCAACTTCAACATAAATGACACCAACACCACGCCTCTCAATTGGGCCACCGCCATGGAGTATCTTCTCTTCAGAGACGGCCTCATGTCCGGCACCGGCCTCTCGGAGACCACAGGTTTCGTTAACTCCAAGTTCGCCAACCCCAACGACGACCATCCCGACCTGCAGTTCTTCTTCGGTGGGTTTCTGGCGAACTGTGCCCGCACAGGGCAAGTGGGCGAGAGAGCGGGAGACGCGACCAACACGACAGGTCCACCTCCGCAGAGGGTGGTCAACATCATCCCCGCCGTCCTGCATCCTAAGAGCAGAGGCTTCCTCCGACTTCGAGACAACAACCCGCTCTCCCCACCTATGATTTTCGCCAAGTACCTGACTAACCCGGCCGATGTGGCCACGCTGATAGAGGGCATCAAGTTCGGCGTGAGGCTGGCGGAGACGCAGGCGCTGCAGAAGTACGGCTTCAGTTTGGACCGCACGCCAGCCATGGGATGCGAGAACATATCGTTCGGCTGCGACGCGTACTGGGAGTGTGCCATCAGGCGGAACACGGGCCCGGAGAACCACCAGGCGGGCAGCTGCCGGATGGGGCCGCCAGGGGACCCGGGGGCAGTGGTGGACCCGGAGCTGCGCGTGTACGGGGTGGACAGGCTGCGCGTGATCGACGCGTCCGTCATGCCGTCCGTCACCTCCGGCAACACCAACGCACCTGCCATCATGATCGCAGAGAAGGGCTCGGACATGATTAAGAGCAGGTGGATAGGCAAAGGCACCTGGACCACTTGGTGACCACCACCTCTATCCACTTAGTTGAACGATTATGTCTGTATTTATACCGGTGAATGTGTGAGAAGCATTAGTTGATACTGTACCAAATCACATTACAAATCTAAGTTACTGCCGTGTTCTGAGAACATGAAACTGTACATTGCCACCTGGAGGTTGTATATTTCCATATGTACATACTAGGCCTAGTGTTATTTACTAGCTTAAAGTCCACCAATAAATTGGTTGGTCATGATTATTAGCCAATGGACATAGGATGTGAAAAGATTACTCAAGATACATGATTAAAACGTGATAACTAGCCAACTACTATAACTATTTAAAATAGTTTAATATTTTATTCTGTGATGCCATCAATACAAATGTTGCATACCGATCATCCTCAACCTTACTGCTGTGCAGTGTGCAAAGATCCTACTCTATAGCTTATTCGCCGTGTTCATGGTTCCTGGCTTCCTACACATGAATGTATGCAGTCTGCAGATTCCGACATAGCGTACTGTAGCCTATAATAACCAAGAAACCAGTGGAGCCTAATGAATCTATAAAGCAAATAAAGTATGATCTAGAGTTGAGTCAAATACCGAATTTACAGAATTTTTAGCGCAACTTCAAAAATTGAGATCACCTGAAGTCGAATATTTGTATTTCACTTGACACTTGTATATGCTTTTAGAAACAACAGTTTGGAAGTCAATAAAGATTTGATAAACAAAAGCTAAATAAGATCCGGTCGTATTGGAAAGGCAAGCTCATTGGTATACATAGACAAAATTTAAATGTTTCTTTTATTGGTACCTTAATTGGAAATATTTAATCATAAACCCCTGCAACACCATTTTTATCGGCAATAAACATCACTGTATAAAGTTTGTATGTTTAGTTTCATAATGTTGAACATAAAAATCTGCGTGACAATTGCAAGTTTCATGTCTCTAACTGTTTCAAAGCGTTTACTGTTTTAGTTCACTACCGTATTTATTTCCATTTTGGGGGTCATCAGAGATGCATTAATGAAAAAAGTATGCCACTAGGGAAGCTTTTAACCGTACATTAGTTTAGCAAAAACCACGAAAAATTGAGCTTTGAAGGGTTCAGGTCAAATATAGCCTACTCGTAACTGAAGAAATACAAGTGTTATGATTTAAAGCTGAAAATACGAGTATCAGTGTATACAATGTGATATATATTTCTCAATCTTTTAATGAACTGAACGCAGTAATTTTCTGAACTAGCCAAGTGTTTACTGGAGTGTAGCAAAAGGTTAAATTATTCCCGTAATAATGTGGCTGACAATTCGGAAACAGACTTTTGTATCTTAGACCACTATGTATATAAAGTAAAGACATCTTATAAAAAAAACTGCAATGTCTTCAGATAGTTTTGACTTGGACATCCCCCTAAGCTTTGTAGGCAACGAACTATTAAAAGAGTTTTAGCTGCATATTTTTGTCACTATCAAACCCCTAACAACACCGAAAGTAAAAATAAGTAATAGACTAAAACAGTAAAAGTTGGACACCCGACCGTGATATAACCTTAAGATTGTTGCAAAGATTTCATGTTGATAAAGTTTAGAGCATTTTTTCTTCTCTATGTCAAATAAAATGTAACCAGTCAATTAAAAATATAAAACAGTTTTTGAAGAATTTGAAACATTTAACTTTATTAAACAACTTGGAGGTGAGTTTAAATACAATTTTGACAATAATGTCATTTTAAAGCTTTCAGGCAACTGTAACTTACGAAATTATCTAGGTCGATATTTCATTCCAATCACTTGATAGTTCGTAAATTAAAAGTACAATTCCATAATATAGAATAATTTGTTTTCCTTGGGCTTATTACAGAATAAAATAGTTTAAATAAATTTAGTTCGATATCTTCCACCTATACATTAGTAAGTACTGTAGCTAGAATACAATATACATTTAATAGATGACCTATTGAATAGGTGGCTAGACCTACAATACGCAATAGTTTAGTGCCTTTACGTCATACCTTCGTCTTTTGCCTACAATAATTTATTGTTTACTAGTGTATATTTACCGCATATTATATGAACTGTACATACTTTTTACATCGTACATAAACGTAAAGGGATGTTTAGACAATAGATTAGTATAACCAGTTCAACTATTAGTATTATACCGTGTATAGCCTTGCATATCCATTGTAAAACCATGTTTTCATCAGGATTAAACGTATCCATGGAGTTATTTCAAAAACCAGTAGTTCACTACATTTCTTCACATAATCCATTCATTTGTTCAAAATCAAGCAGAAAATCAAACAACCTAATAACAACCAATATCATGTATTGTTTAAAGAATCTGTGTTGTTTTCATGTTTATAGTAAAAGTTGTGTATAAGATAACAGACATTATTGCAGAAATCGAGCAAAATACGAATATACGGTGCAGAATAACATTGTGTTTTCCAATCAAAATATGTATAAATAAAATTATTTCAAAATAAACACTACTTTTACATGTTATTGCCTTTTTGTCTCTTTGAGCCCCATTGATCATTAATGGGGCCCAGCCTATCCCATCGGTCAGTGGCTAATGTATAGGTAATTAAGTATCGATTCTTGTAGTGGCTAATGTATAGGTAATTAAGTATCGATTACCTTGTAGTAAAACTGAAGCGTTTCGCCTCAAAATGGACTGCTAGAGTTAAAATTCTTCGATAAAAACATCAGAAGCATTGCAAAACCAAATATTTCTATCATCGAAGAGTGTTAGAGCAAAGTCTATTCATAGTTAGTAAATTAATAAGCAATTACGTAAGTACTTGAACAGGTATTTAGATACTTTTAAATACCTTGTAATTATGCCTGAAGATTCTACGTTTCTAAATAGCTGAGGTTATATATAGGTGGACTGGTGGATATAGACAAGTAGGTAAATTCTATTGCAGAAGATCTGAGGAAATCAGTATTTAGAAAGCGCCTGTAAACAAGACCACAACACTCGAACACTTGTGTATGTTAAAAGCGTGTCAGTTTTTGCAGGCGCTTTGCTTCTTTAATTGTTACACTGTATTGGAGATGCATCATTCATGTTATGGCTTACTGTGATTTTAGAACATTTATTTTGGCTACACACCTTCTTTTTTCAAAATTAAAAGAATTATAAATTTATAATTATAAAACCAAACGTTTGTAATTGTAATGTTTGGTTTTGTAATTGTTTTGATTGTTACATCTTGATCTGAAGAAGGTTTCAATTTGAAACCGAAATATAGTAAGATATAAATTTAAAAGTTATTTTAATTTTGAAAAAAAGAAGGTGTGTAGCCAAGATTAGTGTTCTTAAATGTATAAAACCCCTCCAGGACGTCATTCCGACGGAGACTTACTTTGACTTATGTTCTTTAGTTCCTAGGGGAAGCATAAGGCCGTGACGAGTTCATAATATGAGATAAAATTAAATAATTTAGCAATCTAAATTTAACTTAAATGATCTGAAGAAACTGTTTTATAAATGTACTATCCTTAAATTTAGAGCAAAAGTGAAACACTTGTGAGTAGGGCGCGTGAAGGGGGAACAGTTCTCCACTAGTTTTCTATAAGTTGCTTGCGCAAAGTGAACAGCAACAAACCTTCCACTTCTAGTGGTCAACTTTCTTTGATCTTATCGACAATCCGCGGCAAACCAAATTGTATGAGTTGTCTCTCCACAAGTGGAAGAGAGGAAAGGTTTGTAGGAAAAGCAAAAATTGCTGCAACTTGTGGAAAACGTAACGGATGTCTTTGGTGTAAGCACTGCCTTAGGTTGGTAGACTGCTAAGTTGCTAGACTGCTTAGGTTGGTAGACTGCTAAGTTGCTAGACTGATTAGGTTGGTAGACTACTTAGGTTGGTAGACTGCTAAGTTGCTAGACTGCTAA
The DNA here is from genome assembly GCA_018831715.1 of Matsumurasca onukii. Taxonomy (NCBI): domain Eukaryota; kingdom Metazoa; phylum Arthropoda; class Insecta; order Hemiptera; family Cicadellidae; genus Matsumurasca; species Matsumurasca onukii. Next base: position 17,738,437 of record CM032064.1, read on the forward strand.
ATTTCTGGACTGAAAAGTTGCTAGACTGCTAGGTTGGTAGACTGCTTAGATTGGTAGACTGCTAAGTTGCTAGACTGCTAAATTGCTGAACTGCTAAATTGCTAGACTGCTAAATTGCTGGACTGCAAAGTTGCTAGACTGCTAAGGTTGGTAGACTGCTTAGATTGGTAGAATGCTAAGTTGCTAGACTGCTAAGTTGCTAGACTGCTAAGTTGCTGGACTGCTAAGCTGCTAGACTGCTAAATTGTTAGACTGCTAAGTTGCTAGACTGCTAGCGGTTTGCAGTTTTGAGTTTCCCAACACCTCCTGAGTCAAATGGCAACATTTTATAAATATACCTTTGACCCAAAGTAAACTCCATAAGCAGGTTGCATTATTCATCCTATTTTCATTGACCAAAAACATTGACCTCAAGGTGTTGATTAAAAAATTACGGATGCACGTAACATTGAACTTTTTAAAATATAAATATCTTAGGAATGTATTTTGGACCATTTCATTAAGACTCGTATGGTAATCAGTTAAGGATTCCAGATAATGGAACAATATTCTGATTTGTTCTGACAGAGGAAACATATAATCTAATAATTGGATCTATAAAGGTAAATTTTGTGGTGTTTCTAACTATGAACCCTAACATCTTGTAAGCTTGAATTGTAATTAATTCTATGTGTCTGTTGAACCTAAAGGAAGAATCAAAATACACTCCCTAACCTAAGTCCCTAATCTGATTAACTCTCTGAAGCCTTGTGTTGTTTATAGAATATACAGATGGACAGATGTGTTGAATTCTCTTTCTGGTAGAGGAGATGGCGAAACATTTACTCATATTTAAAACTAATAACGCGTATTCATCCCTTCATGAAACTCATTTAGACTGTGCAATGGTTTTATTAACTCAACCAAGTGCACAGTTCTGCAAACCGCCCCACAACACATCGTTGAGACCCTCGGTACAAGTTTTATAAAAGCTTAGTGAAACTTGGAGGTAATTAAGAGGTGGACAGGATATAGCCAAGTGTGATGAATTATTTTATTTTATGTTTTAATTAACAAATTGACAATTAACGAACACTCCAAAAATGGTTAAGGCTTTGGGAAGATATTAGTAGATTCAAGAGAAATTGCAGAAGATCTTGATATTCCAGCAACATTTGAATCTGAACCTGCACCTAAAAGGATATAAAAAACTACTGTTCTTTTATATGAAGATGAAGAACCGCTTTGAAGACATGAAGCTCTGAAGCTATGAAGGCAGCTTTTATATGATGCTGAAGATGAGCCAGTTAGAGACCCAAAAGAACATTTTAAAGTACAGTTTTATTTTGCAATTCTAGACGCAGCAGTGAGTACCTTTGATGAACAATTCTCCCAACTCAAAGAAATTGATGGAAAATTCGGAATTTTGTACCATATTGGTGAACTTGATGAATCCACCCAAGTTTGTCCTAGAAAAGTGCAACAAGTTGGAACATGAACTTACACAAACAGAGTGAAAGACATTGTAGCTGCAGAACTGTGTGGAGAGCTAGACGGGTTTCAGAATTATCAAGACCAGAAGATGTACTTGATTTTGTGTTCCAAATTTACTTGTAGCTCTTCGTATTTTGCTCACTATTCCTGCTTCAGTAGTATCAGGAGAAAGGAGCTTTCCTAGGTTAAACCTCATTAAAACATATTTTCGATCAAGCTGTTCAAGCATGTCCCAAGATAAATTGCTCGGTTTGGCATATCTATTGAATCTGAATTGGCACAAAACATCAACCTCAATGATTAAGTAAAACTATTAACCAAAAAGAAAGCCAGAAAACAAAATATGTAAAAATATATAAGATATAAGAAAACGTGTGTGTGTTAATTCAAAAAGAAAACAAAACTAAGGCAGTCCTGTAAGTAGTATTTTACCTAGGTCTACGATTTTTTTACATAGGTCTGAATTACCTAAGTCTGAAGCCCTACCGTTCAGAAATAGAACGTACACTATTGAAACAATAATTGTGTGATGTTTATTTCTCAACCCCAAAGGGTATGTAAAACAAATGTGTGACTAAAAGTTAAATATGTTCGAATTGATAAAAAATGGAGTCATTAACACACTAATCACTGTAAAAATTGTTAGTTCACTCTGGGGGCGACAGTCAAAGGTTATGCCCAGGGCGCATCACAGCGAGCTTTGGGAAGGCTGAGGGGTATCTACAGGTTTCGAGAGCTACTGCCAGAGTCCGCCAAACTTCAACTTGTGCAAGCTTTGATACTATCAGTATTTCACTACTGCTTCCCTGCATACGGCAACAGCATTTCTAGAGATGACGTGGGTCTGATCTAGATGCTTCAGAACTCGGTCATTCGCTTCGTTTTTTTTCCTTAAAAGATCTGAAAATGTCTCTCCTTTCCGTGAAGCAGCCAAATTGTTGCCCGTGGAAGCTTTGTGCCGAATGTTAACGTGCTGCATGATTCACAGGACTCCAATGCTCCAAGAGCCCGAGTATCTTTGTCATATACTCTATTTTCGGAACGAGGTAGATCATATGAACTGCACACGCCATACTTTGCTTTGAGACACCGACCACTTCTATAGAGGGTATTTTAAGGTGAATATGGAATGATGGTGAGTGTGATGAGTGTTTTGATCGATGATAAGATGTAGTCTTGTACCAAACTAGGGCCGAGGCTTGTTACATAGTGGGAGGCTTCATTTTCCCAAAGTCAATCTTCAGTTTGGAAGTACTGTATGCATTTTCTTACTTCGGACCAACGTTGTACAACGGGCTTCCCAATACCTTAAAGGTGTACAGTATTAGTAATTTTAAATTTAAGGTGTGAAATTTAAGCGCTGAAACCAAATATTTCACCTTGCTTCGCGATGTTGGGAAAGTGAAGAGAAGACAAACATATTCTACGTTACCAGAATTCCGTATTTTTTCAGGACTATAATGGTCTGGCAGTTACTATTAAGACGCGGCCATTATGGTCTTTAAGAAAATACGACTAAATGACTTTAACCTATTACACACCACCCTCACTCAAGAACCATGTAAAGTTTCTCTTGCGATACCTAGGGGTTTGCTAAACACCATATTCTGAAAACCGTACAAATGAAAGCGAGCTCCATCCCTCTTGAGTGAAACTGCAGCTTTGTTGTCATCCAAGGTTCCAATTATTCGCTGGCAAAACTCTTAATGCTGTCTGTATTCACAATTGGCTTCATAGCTTTATGTAATATTGGGTGTAAATACTTTGATACTTTAAAATACCGACCACTCTTAGAGCGTATTTTAAGGTGAATATGGGATGAAAGGTGAGTGTTTTGAATGCTTTTGATGGATGATGAGGTGTAGTCTAGTTAGAAACTAGGGCTGACTGTTCCCCAGATTGGGTCATTAATTAGCCCAGCTTCAAAGCCCAATGGAATGGGCCCTTAAGACTTCCGAACCACAAGGAGTAGCCATCGTGAAAGGTTATCACTGCACCCAGGAATCGAACCCGGGCTGATTTGGTGAGAAGCACGCACTATACCACTGAGCTATGGCCGCCCCCATGCCATTTCCAAACTCTCTCTCTATGCTAGCTCTGATGTTAGTAGGCCTGCTTGTGCGCCACCATAACTAAGTCGATAATTTACGACATAGGGTGATGTACGCCGAAAGACAAAACTCAAAAAATACTGATAACAATGAATCCAAGGGTAAAACTTATAAGAAAACCTTTCAACCTAATTATTTTATACATAACAGAAACCCAGTTAAAAGCTGCCATACAAAAATTACGACGCATCCTCAGTTTACAACGTAGTGAAGTGTTTAATTTATATACAGTAATTTCATTTCGATGTAATTTCACTGCACTGAAACCTAGTAGTTTTAGAAATTACTTGTTTGAACCAAGACATCTTCTCAGTGTAAGTTTACTTAAGTAACGTTCTCAATGTTAAATGAGGCACAGGACTGGACACATTTTACTTCAAATGCCTAACTCACGCCACGTGTCGTAATCTATTAAATTTTATACAAATTATAATTTTGTACTTACCTTATACAGAGCTGAATTTTGTCAGGTTCATGGCCTATTGTAACACTAATTTCTCGTATAATTAAGTCAATTCTATATTTTTTAATTTGGAAAATATGTCTTGCTTAGGAAAGAAACATTTGAAAGAGGTAACGACCGAGATATTTGGGCCACCGACTGAAATGTTTTGATTAGACAATTCCATGACAAACAATTTTATCACAGCTGTTTGCTATCACAAATTCGTAGTTCGTTGTATAGCATTACAAGCGAGTGACAACAGTTGCTACCTGCTAAACATCCAGTTGTGATACGACTTATACGACAGGTCCACGAAGGTTCTTGTCACGTTGGGGTCCAGGGGTTACTAAGCATGTTGAGAGAGCGCTTCTGGATTTTAGGTGGGAGAAGAGCTGTCAAATCAATTGTTAGAAGTTGTGTTATCTGTAAACGACATTCAGTTAAGAATATGGACGCACCGGTTTGCCCTTTACCTACAGAAAGAATTCGAGATCCAGTTGCCTTTGAAGTATGTGGCGTTGACTTAGCTGGTCCGGTTCATTTGAAAGGGAATGTGAAAGCCTATGTTTGCTTATTTACCTGTGCAATCGTGAGAGCTGTTCATTTTGAACTTATTTTGTCCTTGTCTACTGAAGCATTCATACAGGCCTTACGCAGGTTTATCTCGAGAAGAGGTCAGCCACTGACAATATTTTCTGACAACGGTACGAACTTCACAGGAGCAGAAAATTTGTTGAAAAGTTTGGACTGGGGAAAGATTCAAGATGTTCAACGAATAACTTGGAAGTTCTCTGTTCCGAGTTCACCTTGGTAGGGCGGCTTCTTTGAAAGAATGGTCCGATTAATGAACGACTTACCCAAGAGAACTTTAAGAAGAACATGTTTGGACTACGAAGAAATGATGACAAGTCTTTGTGAAGTGGAGTGTGTTATGAATGCTCGTCCACTAACATACGTATCTGAAGATCCTAACGATTTGAGACCAATTTCTCCATCTATGTTCATACAAGATTTGAAAGATTCAAGAACTCCAGATTTAGATGAAATTGAGAAAGTAAAGTTGACAAAGAAAGCTGTTTACAGAGAGAAGATAAGAGAAGAATTGAAACTAAGATTTAGAAATAAATATCTGGGTCAATAACAACATCGTAAACAGAAGAAATCATTCGAAATTCCAAAGGTGGGAGAAGTTGTACTTATTGGATCAAATAATGACAAACGTTTGAATTGGCCATTAGCAGTGATAACAGAAACGATTCCAGGAAAGACGGGATAGTACGCACCATAAAATTGAAGACAACAACCGGAGAACTATGGAGGCCGATTCAACGGATTTATCCATTAGAAGTCGGAAGTGATAAAGAAGATATTCTATTTCCAAAAGAAGACTCACGAACCACTAAACCCGGAAGACAAATCAGAATACCTGCACGTTACCGGCAAGAATAATTGATGTGTTGTAAGCGATTTTAAGTCTTAATATGCTTACAAGGTGGGAGTATGTTATAAATTATAGTGCATACTAGTTTTTGTTTATTAATCGCTCTTTGAAAACATATAATTATTATGACAACAGATGTTTTAGTTAATTCTTTGGCAATAATGGAATTTGTTTTGTTTAGAAAAATGTTTAGTGTTTGAGAAGGAGCAGTGTAAACAAGTTGTACAAAAATGGCTAATCAAATCTTTACAATTATTCAGGCCCATTATTACTTTAGTACGGTTTCTAACACGCAGAATGTATAACATATTTACATATATCGAGGCTAGGGCCAGGTTTACGAGGTTTCATTTGATGTTAACGTGAGTTGTTCTGAAAAAACATTGTTCAATGAGAAACGCTTGAAATAAAGGCATTTGTATTGTATTTATTTATTCATTTCTAAGTGAGACCCGGGCTTTAACGACGAATTGATCTAACCTAACCATTGGCTGAGACGGGGCTCGAACCTGCCAACTTCAGATACGGTGCAGACTCATCCACTACGCTGGCAACTAGATAGTTAATCCTGGGTTTGGCAGTATTGACTACATGGTCGTAAGTTTAAAAATTAGGCACCGGTACAGTTTATAGTAATGCTCGTGTTGAGCAGTTATAACCTTTTAGCTGTGTTGGCTGCACTGATACTACGTATAGAGGTTTCAAAACTGTTGTCACTCGCCTGTAATGCTATACAACGAACTACGAATTTGTGATAACAAACAGCTATGATAAAATTGTTTGTCATGGAATTATCTAATCAAAACATTTCAGTCGGTGGCCCAAATATCTCGGTCGTTACCTCTTTAAAATGTTTCTTTCCAAATCGAAACATTTTTTCCAAATTAAAAATAGAATTAACTTAATTATACGAAAAATTAGTGTTACAATAGGCCATGAACCTGACAAAAGTTCAGCTCTGTATAAGGTAAGTACAAAATTATAATTTGTATAAAATTTAATAGATTACGACACGTGGCGTGAGTTAGGCATTTGAAGTAAAATGTGTCCAGTCCTGTGCCTCATTTAACATTGAGAACGTTACTTAAGTAAACTTACACTGAGAAATGTCTTGGTTCAAACAAGTAATTTCTAAAACTACTAGGTTTCAGTGCAGTGAAATTACATCGAAATGAAATTACTGTACATAAATTAAACACTTCACTACGTTGTACTTCACTGGGGATGTGTCGTAATTTTTTGTATGGCAGGTTTACTGGGTTTCTGTTATGTATAAAATAATTAGGTTGAAAGGTTTTCTTATAAGTTTTACCCTTGGATTCATTGTTATCAGTATTTTTTGAGTTTTTGTCTTTCGGTACATCACCCTATGTCGTAAATTATCGACTTAGTTATGGTGGCACAAGCAGGCCTACTAACATCAGAGCTAGCATAGAGAGTTTGGAAATGGCATGGGGCTGCCATAGCTCAGTGGTATAGTGCGTGCTTCTCACCAAATCAGCCCGGGTTCGATTCTTGGGTGCAGTGATAACCTTTCACGATGGCTACTCCTTGTGGTTCGGAAGTCACGTTAAGTCGTTGGCCCATTCCATTGGGCCTTGGGCTATTAATTAATGACCCAATCTGGGGAACAGTCAGCCCTAGTTTCTAACAAGACTACACCTCATCATCCATCAAAAGCATTCAAAACACTCACCCTTCATCCCATATTCACCTTAAAATACGCTCTAAGAGTGGTCGTTGTTTTAAAGCAAAGTATCAAAGTATTTACACCCAATATTACATATAGCTATGAAGCCAATTGTGAATACAGACAGCATTAAGAGTTTTGCCAGCGAATAATTGGAACCTTGGATGACAACAAAGCTGCAGTTTCACTCAAGAGGGATGGAGCTCGCTTTCATTTGTACGGCTTTCAGAATATGGTGTTTAGCAAACCCCTAGGTATCGCAAGAGACACTTTACATAGTTCTCGAGTGAGGGTGGTGTGTGATAGGTTAGAGTCATTGGGTCGTATATTCTTAAAGACCATAATGGCCGCGTCTTAATAGTAACTGCCAGACCATTATAGTCCTTAAAAAAATATTGCATTCTGGTAACATAGGGTAGGCTTTTCTTGCCTTCACTTTTCCAACACCGCAAAGCGAGGTGAAATATTTCAGCAAGATGGTTTCAGCTAACTGTACAAGTTTTAATGAAAAAGGTTCAATAAGCTTTCCCTGGAAAAGTAATTTCTCATCTGGAAATATTTTTTTCGACCTCCCCAATCCCCTGATTTTTGGCCTTCCCATCCCGGACTTTTTTCTATGGGGATTCTTGATATTACTTGTTTATGTTGATAATCCACACACATTACCAGAGTTGAATGAAAGAAGCCATCAGAAGAGAAATGCAAGCCATTCCATTTGATGCTATTTTACAAGACACTATGCGAAGCCAAGGGGTTAGAAAGACGTCAAGAAAAAGGCAACTCAATGCTTGGGCTGCCGCAACTATGTTGATTTTCTTGCCTCAGCCATGCGGCATCTATGCCCTATCTACCTACCGTAACATTATCTCTGGTTCTACTTTGTAATCCACAAACTCTCTTAACTAAACATTTTTACAGGAAAACTACGAAGGGATGAAAAGTTTAGTGCATCAATTGCAAGGCTCAGTGATGAATGTCCAGCAAGGTGGAGGTCAGTCTGCGTACGAGAGACACACCTCCAAAGGAAAACTAACTGCTCGACAACGAATAGACATTCTATTGGATCCAGGCTCTCCTTTCCTCGAACTTTCCCAACTGGCGGCTCACGAAATGTACCAACCTGACAAAGTTCCTTCAGCCGGCATCATTTGTGGAATTGGAAAAATTTCTGGGTAACCTATGCTATTTTGGATTTATTTCTATAAGACATATTCTATAAAAAACACAAGACTTTGGAAGGTTAATCAGATTAAACTAAAGAGTGTATTTTGGTTCTTCCTGTAGGCTCAATAGACATATAGAATTAATTAGAAATCAAGCTTACTAGATGTTAGGGTTCATAATTAGAAACGCCAAAAATTGTACCTGTATACATCCAATCATTATATTGTATTTTTTCTCTGTCAGATCCAAATCAGAATCTTGTTCCATTATCTGGAATCCTTAACTGATTACCATAGAGTCCGGAATCTTATTGAAATGTTCCAAAATAAATCCCTAAGGTATTTATATTTTAAATAGTTCAATAATGAGCTATAAGGTATTTATAGTTGGTTAAATAGCCACCATGATTTCTCAACCAATACCTTGAGGACAATGTGTTGTTTTAAAAGTTTGAAAATCAGAAGATAAATTTGTATTTATTCATTTTTTTTAAAACTGTAAACAACTTGGTTTGTTCTTGGTAAAATTTCCTTTTATGTACTCCATAGTAATTTAAGACTAGCTCTTGCTGGTAATTAACTCGATGTAACACTGTCCATTTTTATAATTTTACACTCTTTAGTGGCCAAATTTTTTAAATTACCACAATAATGAGTTGGATGTATTTAGTTGTAGCCTTAAATTTTCTCAAGAAGACCATGATTATTTTAGAATGGAATATAAAGTACTTTGTATTTTTGAGATGCAAAAATAGCATTACTGTACTTTCCATCTCAACTTGTCAAAAATGTCCTGGGGACAATCCCCAGGCTCTTGCTGAGGACTCTTTTGGAGAGATCCAAAAACCCCAATCCAACACATGAAGATAAAATTAAAACTCTCTAAAAAGCTTCAAAATGCACCACTTTGCATAAACTCTCCATACTTTCTTGGGAAAAACTCTTGCTGGGGATAATCAATACCCCTCAGAGGGTAAAACCGTCCTTTCTTAACTCCATCTTGGTTATGCCTATAGGCCTGACACTGTCTGCCCGGTAACCCCAAAATCCTGGCTACAGCCCTTTCTATCTATAGTTTTTAAAGTGAAGTATACCACCAACAAAAATGATTGTTCAGTTTTTAGAAATTAGAAATTAAGTTAAAATACATTTTAAAGGGGTTCAAATTACACAACTTTCCCGGGAGAGAACCCTGGGACTTCCCGTTTTTTGGGGGTTATTCGAATACACGTATAAATCCATACTCCCCCAGGACCTAATCCTAGTTACGGCACTTGTACTAATTGCAGAGCAAAATTTGAAAGGGTATTAGCTTGAGTGATAAAACAACACTGTTTCCAGAGTAGAATGTATGGTGATTGCCAACGATGCTACAGTGAAGGGAGGCACTTACTACCCGATGACTGTGAAGAAGCACCTAAGAGCGCAAGAAGTTGCTTGGGAGAATCACCTGCCTTGTGTCTACCTTGTGGACTCTGGTGGCTGAACCTTCCAAACCAGGCTGAAACTTACCCTGACAAGTTTCATTTTGGAAGAATATTTTTTAATCAAGCTAACATGTCAGCCGCTGGAATCGTTCAGGTGGGTTTTTTAATTTGAGTTATCAGCTTACTTTTAGAAATTGAGTTATTATTTACCTAATAAGTACTCTTTAAAATATTGATCAACCCAAACTAACTAAAATATGATCCGGATAGTAGAAAATCTGAATAATTCGGACATTGCACAGTACCTTGAAAAAAAATTGTCAAAACGCAATTTTTTTACATCTATTTGAGCCTTCAAAATATTTTCTTAAAGCCTAGACTTAAACATTTTAAAACTCATGACTGAATTTTCACCTAGGAAACATTATTTTTATCATTAGTTTTGGCCAAAAGTTAGACAATTCATATATCTTAATAAGTGTTAAAAGCTTCTGATAACTCTACGCCTTTTCACCGAAAAGCTTTTAAAATCTCCGAAATACACGTTTGCAGATAGCAGTGGTGATGGGGAGTTGCACGGCGGGAGGAGCTTACGTTCCCTCAATGGCAGATGAGAGTGTGATAGTGCGCAAGCAAGGGACAATATTCCTAGCAGGACCTCCCCTGGTCAAGGAGTCCACGGGGGAAGTTGTATCAGCTGAAGAGCTGGGAGGTGCTGATCTACATTGTCGGTGAGACTCTATACTCTGGTACTATTCCATGCACTAGACAATTATCTACAAAAAAATAATTTAGTACAATTTAATCTTTAAATTTGAAAACGGTCTAACTCATCCTTTTCTAGTTTATGCAGTTTGTATGGGTGTTTGTAGGGAAACAAAAGGGACTACATAGTTGCGCCGGTGTTCGGCCGAGTACCCAAAGAACACGCTTCTTTGTTCAGGGCAGGTATAGACCGCCGCTTTGTTCTCAGTAGGTTCACTCAAGCTAATAATTTAAAGCTCTTCGAGAAACTGAGTAAAACTGGAAACAATACCCCATCATTATGTTTTACCGTTTGAACTAATTGAAATTTGTCGATTTTACTATATGAAGATTTAAACTAGAAGTGATCAAGAAAATGAACGCCAAATATTGGATACGACAATTGGCTATGGCAGTTCGCTCAAATACAAATGTAGTTTCTAGCCGTACAATAACATGTGATTTTTACGCATGTTTGATAGTCAACATTAAGCCTAAGGGCTGTTTTTTTTCAAATTATTTCAAGCTTAGGCGGAGATTAACTGATCTCCAGTCAAGTTGTTTCCAATCTGCATTGTTTACATTTTCATACAAGACTTTAAACTGAATAAGACTGTCCTTTTTCCGTATTTATTTCATGCACTATACAATTCTAGTAACCCTATATGAGCCAATATGTTATAATTATAGAAATCGAATATTATTATATCAACTGATTGAACCCTTAACATCCCAGATACGTACTATATATATATTCACCCAAGCTACAACAGTAATTAATAACAACTGTCGGTCGAGTTAACCCTTGAAAGTGTCTATTTAGACAAATCAGTTTACCGAGAAAGCCCTGGTGAAAGACCCAACTACCTGCGTGCGCGGAGACAGCCGTACATAATTGAGCGCCAGGGGTACCGTGCTGGAGTCTCGGAATTTTTCCCTTTGAAAAATCCTCCACCACTGGTGCAATTGCACCCTATCCGTTTGTATATGGGGTTTAGAGAGCACAAGGACCATTTCAATTTTTAAACTACAAAGAAGGGCAATCCAAATTATCTTCAAACTTCTCAGGTGCACAAGCTGTGAGCTCAGTTTTTCCGAAAACAAAATACTAAAATTCCCATGAATATACATGTTGGAAACAAAATGTTCAACAGTTCCTTCCAAACCACTCTCACAACACCAGATCTAAACATTCCTTGTCTTAGTTTATCCCTCCACATTCAAAACCTTCCTTTTAAAAGCACACTGTTTACTCTGGAATAACTCTGTTCAATCATCTGTCTTTGATTTAACTGTAATTTTAATAAAATTAAATTTAAATTTAATAAGTTATGGCTTTTTGAAATCAATCAGTTTTTGTATAAACACCCTGTACATTGAGTAGAATGGTTATATCATAGTACGAGTGAGTGATTATCGGAGTGACTGAGTGGTTATCGTACGTAGTAACTACCCCTCACTACCAAAGTCTGACATTAGTGGTTTTACCTCCACATGCACTTAATGAACCTTTACTAGTCTACTGTGAGATCATTACATTTTTTCCATGATCGAAATCTTCTACTTTTACTGTGGTATTTTGTACTGTATTTCCAATGTTTAACATAACTGTATGTTTGCATTTTCTAGAACCTCTGGTGTCACTGACCACTACGCTGTGAATGATAATCATGCTCTCTCCCTAACACGGACGATAGTGTCTCGTCTCAACAAGAAGAAAATAACGTCCGTGTCTGTTTCACCCAAACCTGCCAAGGAACCTCTCTTCCCTGCCGACCAACTTTACGGGATAGTGGGCACAAACCTCAAGCGGAATTTTGACATTCGAGAGGTAGCTCTTCAACATTCTGCGCTCTTGTTCTTACTTTGCTAAACTCTCGATCGCTTGTACTTTCAACTGTCTTAGATAAGGGAGGTCATGAATAAATTAAGTCCAAGAGCCATTATTTTCCTATCATGAAAGTGAAACTATTTCATGTAACACAAAGAATTCACTATTAGATGATGGAATGGTAGTTGAGAATTAGAGTTGTAAAAACTTGGAAAATTTAAATTGTTTCTAGTTCTTTCTTAAACAAAAAATGGTAAAGTTTACTCAACCCTATTCATAAAGTTTAATTTTGAGAAGACATTGAAATAATGTTACTTGACTGTATAGAAAATATTATTTATTTTTATTTGTGCTTTTCATGTATATATGGCTTCTTGCCAGAGAGGCATTGAAAATAAGTGCAAAACCGGAATAAGCGCTTTACGGATTCTAAAAAAACCAACAGATGTTTCTATCATATTTTTGTATGACCAGGTTATTGCGAGACTAGTGGACGAGTCAAAATTTTCTGAATTCAAAGCTCAGTATGGAGAAACACTTGTGACTGGATTTGCTCACTTGTACGGCTACCCAGTAGGCATTGTTGCCAACAATGGAGTTCTGTTTCCTGAATCAGCGGTCAAGGTAAGCTTTATAACATTATTTCCTATAGTCAATGTTTGTCAAGAATTATTCCTTAGTACATGGCACTGACACTTAACACTGACTCCAGATCATCGGTAAGATACTACGAGATAAAAATAATATTTTACTGGAAAAGAAAAACGCCACTCTTGCCACTGTTGTTAGTTGGGTTCTGTACCAAGTAGACTACCGTGTACTGCACTACCTATCATAAGAACGAAAAGTTGGAGTTGGTTCAAAATAAACTTTTAAGATTTTCATTTTTCAAACTATACAAATTTTTGTCTATTTGTTATGCCTTCTTTAAACGTGAGGAATGTGTTTCTTTTACCAACCTTGTCATCAAGAAGTTTTCTGTAATGCCATTTTTGGATAAATTACTCACTTCACTGCCAAGATGTAAAAGCATTACACATTATAAGTTTCCAATATTTATAGCAATAAGAATTTTAATCAATCCGAACTAGATATATTTTATGACAACTTAAGTGATTTTTAAGGAAATATAGCAACCTTACTTTTTATGTTATTTCAGTTATTTGTGTTACTAATTTATTTTAGAATTAAATTATAGTATTTTATTAATTGTAAAATAAGTGAGCACTCCGTTTTTTGTCTTATTATAGTGTAAATTTGTGTTTTAGTTTGTATTTAGTTGAATATGCCAAAAAACTGTTTATACAAATAGTTTATTTTTTGATATTGTACTATTATCATTTATATTGTTAACATAACTGTTTTGGAAAATTATGACCTGTTGCTGTCATGTAAAATACTTCAATAAATATATAAATTACTTATTTCACTCTTGACTAACCATACACCATTAAAAGATTATTGAAAATACAATAACCTTAACTATGACAGAACTTTCTTCTCTAAGATCTTTATTTCCTTGCTAGAGGTACAGTTTTGAAACACTCCATCTACAATGTTAGATTTAACGGTTCTATACTATTGATTTCATTTTCAGGGAACACACTTCATTGAGCTTTGTTGCCAGCGAAAAGTTCCTCTTTTGTTTTTGCAGAATATCACAGGTAATCTCATTGCTTGTTTACAATAACTCACTGAAATCAGTCATGTTAGATACTTGCTAACTTTATTGGTGAAATAAGTAATACTGCCAATTTTCAGCCAATTATAACGTAAGGCTGCAGCTATCTTGTGTTCAAATTCAGAGTTTAGGATGTAAAGAGCGGAGGGTGCCCCTGAAAAAACAGTAGTTGAGACATAAGGGAATTTAAAATACAAAAATGACTTGTACTGATTCGAGTATGGCTGTATCATTAAATAAATCCACATTATAGTAGCATTGAAAGTATCCAACCATTTAGCTGACTTATTTATATTTAATAAATATGAACATCTTGTACATTTTTAAACAAATTTTTTAAATGGTTAGTGGAGAGCCCTTTTTCACATGCTGAATAAGTTCTTTGAGATAAAACCAGTTGTTTTTTGAGCCTTATAGTTTAATGCTGCTTAAGTTATAGATTTAAACTTAACTACCATTTATCAGTGATCATTTTTAATGTATTCTTAGAGACTTGACATTGAGCTGCATTTTAACCTTTGTCAATGAGTTGTTACTTTTATGGCAACAAATAAGAAATATTCATTTAAAGTTCATTATATCGTAATTAAATAATATTAGTAATTACCTGAAAGCTAACTGGACCTAAAAAATATCTTTGAAAAGGGTTGGCTATGCAAACCAAAAATAATGATAGGAGACAATTTATTTGGGTTATATTAAATTTTAATTGATAACTTTTGGAATCAAGGAAGATTTATCTCCTGTGTGTGAGAGTGACGTGTGTCGTGATGGTCTGGCTATTTATCAGTGTTGGTTTCAGGCTTTATGGTGGGGAAAGAGGCTGAAGCCGGAGGGATAGCCAAGCAAGGAGCCAAGATGGTGACGGCGGTCTCTTGTGCACAAGTTCCCAAACTGACTCTGATTGTGGGAGGCTCTTACGGAGCAGGCAACTATGGCATGTGTGGACGGGCTTACAAGTGAGATCACAGTTACACTTCTACTACACTTCTTCTGTTGATAAATCATCTCTTTATTGTCACAAATAACTTGTATACATAGCTTTTGCTAAACAAACTTGTAACATTGTCAAACAAGTGAATTACAATACAGCAGATGATTATGTAAGTTAAATTTTCCCAATATAAAAATACATTATTTACTATTTATCTAAATTGAAACTGAACTGGCCAACTTGCAAAACAAAAAATACACAGCTACAAAATTAAACAAACCTCAACTTATATCGTTTTAGATCTTTATTGTTTAGGTACTCATTTACATGATAGTAGTTTTTCTTCAAGGTTGCTTTTGAATTTATTTGATGTTACTAAACCAATTTAAAAGCAGCCTTACAAAATTTTCATCGAAGAAATACTACTATCACATAAATGAGTATTGACCTAAACGATAAAGATTTATAACTGATATAAGTTGAGGTATTTTATAGCTGTGTATTTACTATTTTGTTTTGTAAGTTGGTTAGTTCAGTTTAAATTGAGATAAATAGTTAGTGAATAATGTTTTTTCATACTAGGAAAAATGAGGGTTAATACTGGGGAATTGAGTAGTTTTGATATCTTGCCCTTTTCTACTTTTGTGCTTCGCTTTAGTATTTGACGCTATGGTGATAGTTTTTCCAGGCGAGTTAGATTTCTAGTTGTAAGACGTAAAAATTCTTGTTTTGCCATTCCAGCTGGCCGTTCGACATTTATATCGACTACTGGTATCGCCTAGTCCCTATGTGTCATACAAATAGCAGTTCATTTAAAAAGACTTGTATAGACTAGGAGCCCCAACCCCTGTTTTTGGATTCTGCAGACGTAAGACTTACATTTTGATTTTTATCGGTAAACTTTTGAGTCTTAACATTCGGCTTCTTGTTCCCATTTTGTTTAAATTATTTGTCTTGCGAGTGCTAATGTTATATGCGTATTTTCCTTTGAATAATCTATTAGTTTCAGTTTATTAAAATTGTATAGTTCTCCTATTTCCTCCTTTTGAGTAAGAAATATCTAAACTTGGGA
Organism: Matsumurasca onukii; assembly: GCA_018831715.1. Classification (NCBI taxonomy): domain Eukaryota; kingdom Metazoa; phylum Arthropoda; class Insecta; order Hemiptera; family Cicadellidae; genus Matsumurasca; species Matsumurasca onukii. Next base: position 17,754,449 of record CM032064.1, read on the forward strand.
ATTCCGATTAGAGGCATTCACTGGGATCACGGGTTTTCCAGCACAGGCTAGAGATAGTGTAGACATAATTGTTCAGAATAATAGATTAAGTGCAAAGTAGTAACGAGTAGTTTGTGTAGTGTCTCATAAAGGGAATTACAAGTGTTTTGGACACAAGAGCGAGTGAGTGTTTGGTATTAGTCTCCTGTAAGTGTTGTTCATCAACTCTATGTTAAACTGTTCAATATGTCGGATGTTTTTCAGCCCAAGATTTCTCTACATGTGGCCGAATGCAAGAATCTCAGTGATGGGAGGTGAAGCGGCAGCGGGAGTCCTGGCACAGATAACTAGAGACCAAAAATTACGCAACAAACAACCTGTAAGTTTATTTTGAAAACCCTTCAAGTGTTGGATGGTTGGCAGCCCTGCCACCAATAGGGTATCAGACAGCAAGTAGCTCGATGTCAGCCGATCAGTGACTAAAGTTGGTACTCCACAGAGAGACCGAAATATCTCAGGCTAATTATGAAGTTATGACGTGGTGTGAACAGGAAGAAATCTATACTAATATATAAAAATGAGATGGTGAGTGTCTGTGTCTGTTCCTCAATCACGCAAATACCACTGGACCAATATTAATGAAATTTTACAGGAATGTGGCGTATATACCTGGATAACACATAGGCTATTAACATATTTGATCATTTAATTATTTTCAAGATGGCGGTCATTAATAGGACCTCACTACATGTGAAAATTTATAACCCCAAAACTGTCACGTAAAATTCTACAAAAACCGTAACAGATATTTTATTTTTGACAGCTCATACAAACTTTAAAATTTTATTTTCTACACAAATGGTCCTGAGCACTTAAGTCGTATCTTCAACCGTTTGCTTGGAAAGCTTGCTTCAGCGTGGAGAAACAGGCTCATGATGCGCGCCGCTGCACGCTCAAACTCGGCACTTCCACGGGTTGTTTGTACCTCGGTGCGTCAGTACGTCTGACTGACAGTGTTTGTTGACCATATTACTTACGAATGGTTACGATTCATGCTTTACAGCGTGCAAACCAAATAAGAGTGTTGTACTTTAGCCATGTAGTTTTCCATTTTCAACTAAACTAAATTAGTTTATTTTGGATTTAAAACTTATGTGGTTTGTCATGATAAATTTAAAATAAACTTTGTACTATAGCCATGTAATTTTCCATTTTCAACTAAGCAAGAGTAGTTAATTTTGGATTTCAAACTTACGATTTGTGGTTTGTCATGATAAATTAAAATAAATGTTGTACTATAGCCATGTAATTTTCCATTTTCAACTAAAGAGTAGTTTATTTTTTGGATTTAAAACTTATGTGGTTTATCATGATAAATTCAAATTAATGTTTTACTATAAGGTATAGCCAACACTTACGAGGAGAAGATGGTGAAATAATAAGCAAACTAAATGGTTTTTCTAAGGATAAATAGGAAACTGTTTTGTTTACTTTAAATTTGCAGTTTAATTAAAATATACACACAGCTATGTTAAGAAAGCCCCGAGGTGAAGCGCGGGTACTCTCAGCTAGTAGATTATAGTTGTGACATAGGCTGTGAAAGAGTAAGAGTTATGTATAGCATCGCTTCCACAGTACTAAAGGTTTTCATAATTCTTTTCTGTTATTTTCGTCATCATCAAGTCACCACGGAAGAGTCAGAACTATCAATTTTCTAATGAATTTAAAAATTGTTTTGTTACTTAATTCCATCAAAAGCTGAATTTTCATTGTTGGTTTTAAAACTTAATTTGTTATGTTTTCAGTGGTCAGATGAGCAAGAAACTGCCTTGAAAGAGCCTATCGTAAAGAAATTTGAAGCTGAGGGCAATCCATACTACTCAACCGCAAGGTCAGTGTTGGGCAACTCTCTTCCAACTCCCTCATCAAAATGGGCTGAAATGTTTTTTTTAGATAATTAAAACCACCTTTTTGACCGAAACTCCCTCCCAAAAGGTACTTGCTGTAGCCCGGTTTTTCTGGCTAACAAACTTGACCACAATATTTACAAAAGGAACATTTGTGAATTTCATGAAAATCTGACGAAAAATGCAGTACACACACACATATATTAACTATAAAGTGTTGGAAAAATGCTCAAGAAGGTTCTGGGGATCAGGATTGGTGCTCATTTTATGGTACCATGTCTGGGCCTTACCATGCACAGGCCGTTTTTTTGTGAATTACACACCAAAAGCGGCTCATCAGCTAATTTTAAAATAAATTTATGTAGTCCTGCTTATTTACAGTTTAGTTGGGAGGAGGTAAAAACAAACAATTGTAAACAAACTGAAAATTACTTTTATTTTATTTGCCTACAAGTACAGCATTATAATACATACTTTTTTTGGAGCCTACAGACATCTAACTCAATTAACTTTTTTTGAGTCCTCTAAGTTTAACAGAGTTTACATTTAACATTTGTAGACATTTACAAAATAGGTCTCTTTCGAAGTTTGGTTTTAGCGAATGAGTCAATTATATCTTGAAAGTCAGTGCTTAGAGTTATATCACTTTGCGTGCACAGCAACATTAGGCTATTAAGTTTTCCATCTTCCATTGTAGCTCTTTTTTCCGTCTTGATTCTCTTCAAGGCTGAAAAACTTCTCTCTGCTGAACAATTAGTAACTGGAAGAGTCAAATACAATCTTATGGCTACTTGGTTTGGGAAAGTACTTTCAAGCTGTTCTGTTTAATGTACAAGACAGGAGACAGCGCCGAACCGGTGGCTCCACAGCTCTGTCTATAAATATGACATGAATAAGTAACCCATGGAGCGCGTGCCCACGTGCCCATTTACGCTGACTGCATGAATATGTCATTTTTCAAAGGAAATTTGATAACAAGCAAAACAACTCCTCATACATTCAAATAGCGTTCTATTTAGTGGTATAATGTTCATGACAACTTGGTCATTTCCCTCGTATTTCACAGCCTATTTCAGAACACTAGTAAGTAGTAACAAAAATTAACAAAGACTGTAGTTTAAATTCATTTCATGTATAAGTTTTGAATAAAAACACGCATTTCAGGTTGTTTTGATTGTTACTAGTGTGTGCTATCAGCTTGGAAAGAATAAACAGATGGTACATTTATAGCTAAGGGCGAAAACATACAAAATGAAAGTTCAACTGGTGGCATCGCTAGAGGAAGTGGCAAGCCATTGAAAATTCCTAATGTAATCTCATCCAGGGTTAAGCCTAGGCCTACTTGATTGGTTTTACTTCAATGTTACTGCTCACTTTTAATAACTGTTTTTTTTTACTTAGATCAATCAAATGTTTTCTTTGTTTCAGACTCTGGGATGATGGCATCATAGATCCAGTAGACACTAGGCAAGTTCTAGGTTTGAGTTTAGTCGCCACTCTCAACTCTCCCATTCCAGACACTAAATTTGGAGTGTTTCGTATGTAAAAATCAAATTCAAGAAAGTATGGACTCGTCATTTATGAAACCATAACTTTTTCAATACAGTTTTCATTGTTTGTACCTTGTGTATTTAATTATTTATCAAGTCATTTCTTACCGTACCGCTTTTACCTACAGAAATTATCAAAGGGGCCCAAAAGGTCTCTTTCAAGCGGGTGGCTAATACCCCCCCAGGAAGAGGAAGGTTCCAGGCCGGGAAAAATTTCAAAGGTATAACCATGAAACACGTTTTTTTGTGTTCTGGAAGAGAACTTTACCATACTTAGACTAGGACGACTAAAATTCTTATACTATGACGATGAAATTGTAGAGACAATTTAATTGCTAAGAAGATCAAAGCTGAAGATTTTTCAGCTCATATTAATTTATCAAAATGGTTCAGAACGGAATCTATCACTTTGCGCAGTACAATATAGAATGTTTAGTTTCAACATTAAATCTTACACATGTACGACATGTTAATTTATCAAACCGTTCAGAACCTGAATCTATAAAGCAGTACAATATAGAATCTTCAGTTTCAACATTAAATATTACATGCACAACATGTTAATTTGCGATCAAATGGTTCAGAAGCGGAATCTATCATTTTGCGCAGTACACTATAGAATGTTCAGTTTCAACATTAAATCTTACACATGCACGACATGTTAATTTATCAAACGGTTCAGAGCGGAATCTATCGCTTTGCAGTACAATATAGAATGTTCAGTTTCAACATTAAATCTTACATGCGACATGTTAATTTATCAAACGGTTCAGAACGGAATCTATAAGCTTTGCAGTACAATATAGAATGTTCAGTTTCAACATTAAATCTTACATGCGACATGTTAATTTATCAAACGGTTCAGAAGCGGAACAATATAAATCGCTTTGCGCAGTACACTATGGAATGTTCAGCTCAACATTAAATCTTACACATGCACGACATGTTAATTTATCAAATGGTTCAGAACGGAATCTGTGCGCAGTACAATATAGAATCTTGCAGCTCAACATTAAATCTTACACATGCACGACATGTTAATTTATCAAATGGTTCAGAACGGAATCTGTGCGCAGTACAATATAGAATCTTGCAGTTTCAACATTAAATCTTACACATGCAACATGTTAATTTATCAAAGTTTCAGAGTACAATATAGAATGGAATCTATTTTCGCGAGTACAATATAGAATGTTCAGTTTCAACATTAAATCTTACACATGCACGACATGTTAATTTATCAAACAGACGGTGCGCAGTACAATATAGAATGTTCAGTTTCAACATTAAATCTTACACATGCGACATGTTAATTTATCAAATCTCGGTTTCAACATTAAATCTTACACAATGTACAATATAGAATGTTCAGTTTCAACATTAAATCTTACACATGCCGCGACATGTTAATTTATCAAAGCGGTTCAGAGTTTCAACATTAAATACTCCAATATAGAATGTTCAGTTTCAACAACACATGCACGACATGTTAATTTATCAAAGCGGTTCAGAACGGAATCTATGCTGCGGTACAATATAGAATGTTCAGTTTCAACATTAAATCTTACACATGCGACATGTTAATTTATCAAGCGGTTCAGACGGAATCTATCGCTTTGCAGTACAATATAGAATGTTCAGTTTCAACATTAAATCTTACACATGCGACATGTTAATTTATCAAAGCGGTTCAGAAGCGGAATCTATCGCTTTGCCCAGTACAATATAGAATGTTCAGTTTCAACATTAAATCTTACACATGCGACAGGCTATTAGTTTCAGAATTTAGGTTACATCTGTGACCTAAATTTAACTGATATTTGACTTCTATGACCTATTCCTAAAATCTGCTAGTTTTCGTGACATCCGTGACCAGTAGAACCCTGGACAGCATTAATTGATCTAGATTGTATGGAAATCATTAAACCATCAAAAGAAGAACAACATCGTAAATGAGTTTAAAACTTAAAATTGCCATTCTCATTCGCTTCCCCCAATGTTTGGCCTTGGAACTACAGAGTTACAGGAAAACACAACAACACAGACTACTTAGCAAAACATTTAATGTATATTGAAAAGATGAAATATCCAATTTGCAATCACAACAAAAAAACCTTTTAAAAAATCTATTGTAAGTGCTTATTGTTTACAGCAATAAATATGTATTTACTTATTTTAAAATTAATTTGAACAATGATCACCAATTTGTTTTTGATTCAGTAATCAAATGCTACAATGAACAAAAGAACACAAAAGCTCATTTTTTAAAGCCTATTTCAAATGTTGAGAGAGTGATTTTCTTTCTTGGAGTTAAATGTTGTATGATTTGGTGTATGAAATCTGTGAAGTGAATGAATTGTTGCCATTTACAACTTCAAATCACAATTCTACACACACCACACAAAACCAGAGTGTTACAAGAAGATGTACAAGCTTTCAAATGAAAAGATATTACACAATTTCCATTTAAATAGAGAGTTATAGTCAGGGCCGTATTTCTAAATAGGCTAAATGACAAATTTTCAGGCGGCAAGTACAAAATTGTTTAAACTTATAAAATAAACTTTTTAAATCAAATTAAATTTTTATGGTGATTTCTTAACTTCTTTTTTCAAATACATGATATACAGAATCTCGATTATCGAGTCGGTCAACCGAGCCTCGGGTTAACCGAGCTAGTAGATAGAAAAAAGCTACTACAGGGTGGCCACAGACCGGGAAAATCTGGAAATATGCTTGGATTCTGGGTGTAACTTATATAGATGTGTGATCGCGGTCGCTGGCGTAGTTAGGTCCTCGGAACGCGGGTATGAAACTACCGTCAAAAGCGTATGGCGATAGTAAGGGACTGAAACATCTGGACATAGCGAGGGCGTAAAGGCGTCGATAAGTATCGCGGGCGTAAATGGGCGTTTGCGCCAAAGGCGAATCGGAACGTTGGGCGTCGAAACTGCTGATATTTAGGATTGGTACTGACTGTGGGCATAAAAGGTCCTCTGGAACAGTAGAAGTGAACTGGGAAAATGTGTATATTGCCAGGAAAACCCCGGGTAATATGCGTGAGTTTTACCAAGCTACTTCTGTGGCCACCCTGTAATATTAATTTATGAGTTATACGGTATGAAGATACCTGTCATTGCTGTACCTGCACAAGTGATTGCAATGTCATCTGACAGCAGTTAAATTGACCAAATCAAGCTACATAATTATACACGACTCATAGGCTACTGTACGCACTTGCAACCTGCATCTAGCGAGTATTGTCTATATATCCATCGCTGGCTGCTACGTCGAGCCAACATCACTCATAAGTTTGTGTAAAACTCTTTTTGTTCAGTTTTGTCAGTCTGAGGTTTGGTACTGTGTTGCTTGGTTGTTTATATACTCCAGGTGCACATGTGCTTTTGACCTACTTGTACTGTATTTCAGTGTTTTACGGCGTAGATTGTGTTGCATTTTTGTGTACCTGTGCTGGAATATCTAGGAAACAAAAAATAGTTGTTGTTTCTCTTTTAAGTTTTAGGTACAGTACTCATAACAGTATGAAAATGTGTTTAAATTGTTCGTTTTACTTTTCAAATAATAAAAAAATACGTTTTTTTGTAATTTTATCACTTTTCTGGTAGTAGCACTTAACCTCCAGATATCCGAGTTTTTCGTATCGAGGTGGTCTTGGTCCCAATTACCTCGGATAATCGAGATTCTACTGTAGTAGTAATTCTTAGCGCATGGTCACCTATTATTTTAGTGCAGTACAAGATTAGTTTGAAAACTGAACACACTGCCTAAGCGCCAGTGGTTAGATTCGACAACACTGCCCGGTGGAGCCGCGACATGTTCCAGAACTAGTAAATACAGTAAATTCAAAACGTATTTATTTTTAACGGCTTGATAAGAAATAAAAAAACAGTTACAATCTCAGCTATATACATACGCTACTTGGAAAATAACTTTATCCTTGTCTTTTTGGGAGGGCGGCCAGGCTGGCGAGAACACGAAAACATGTATCTAAGTACCTTACGGCCGATTTGGCCGTGACCGCCGCTATCTACGCCCATGACTCATGAACGACTTTAGCCAGCCAAATATAAGCCATAGGGTCCGCTTCAGTGGTCATCTCAGATAAAGGCTAAACTCGTCCCAAGGAACACACAGAACCGCGCACATAACAACTGGCTAAACAACGGGCCTTCTTTCAACTGATGCGGCTTAACTGTCAAATCAACCACCTGCAAGAGTTAACGGTGGCCCGTTTTTCACCTTTCAAAAATAATTTTAACATTAATAAATATTAAATATTTGGAAACTAGAGGAGCTTCAACATTTGTATAGAGCCCGATTTCCCATAAGTTGTTCAATAGTTTCACAAATAAACTTTAAAACTGTCAATTTTCAGTGCTTTTTACACCATTGCACTTCAGTGTACTCCATATTGTACACTTAATCTCATGATTTCAAAAAAACGCTCTACTCACGTGTAGGTAAGCTTCGCTTCTTAGCTTTAACACTAATGTAAATACTTTTAACTTTTATAGTGTCGACGTATTTTGGACTATTGCAGACTCGTCGCGGTGCAGCTGCATGAGATGGCTCCTAATGTCAGTGTTACATCTACATTTTTAAAACGCATAATTTCGAGAAAACAAACTCTACACGCGTGTTTGAAAACTCCTCTAGTATGCAAACAATGTATGTTTATTAATGTAAAAATTGTTTTGAAAGGTAATAACCGGGCTGCCGTAATTCTTTCAAGAAAATTCTTGTATTTACATTGTCGGCGCAGACAAAAAATAAAAGACAACTTGAAGTACTGCATACTTGTCAGTTGTCGGCCATTTTATTTTTGTCCTTCTTGAGTCACCCCAGGCTTCTATTTTCATTAGATCTTTTTGAAATAGGTGTTATTTAAAGATAACAATGTACTGCAATGACTCCGCTGACCACTTTTTTGAAAATTTTATTATTTTACTTGTAAAATTTAAAATAAATTTAATACATAAATTCTTTAATTTTTGGAATTTATGGCGTGATTTTATTTATAGGAAAAGCGGAAATTTGAATCAGCGGAGCCATTGAAACATTTAATGCACTTTAAAACCAAGTTTATTTCATTAAAATCTGAAGGAAACTGCAGGTGTGAGGTGTGAGGAGATAGTGCATGTTTTTACATTGCTCTTATGGGACGAATTTCAAGGTCACAGTCCACAACTGCCCACGAAGGTGGCAAATAAACCTTTAGCCTATAGGCGGCATGCTCTTAAATCCGGCCCTGGTTATAGTTTCAAAAGGTTTCACGATAGCTTTGTTTGCCAAAGTATACAAATAATGGAGTTGTCAACATTTTCAAGTCCAGATAATCTACAAGAGTACATTTTGATGTTTGATCGTTTGTACCAACTGTTAAAAATAAATTTAGTGTTTCTTTCCTAAAATGTCTGCTCTCCAGAACTCAAGAAACATTTTGAAACACCAACAAACAGTCTGAAAACTTGCAATACTCTTAGAATTCTTGTGCTTTATAAAAGCTGGCAAATATCTGCTCTTAAACAATGCATAAGCATCTCTAGGACACATCAGTTAGCAAATAGGTCCGGAGTTTAGTTTCATTATATCAGTGACAGTATGCAAAACTAAATGTTAGAGGAACTATTGTTACTTCAATTTTAACTTTCTGGTGACTCAGGATTATTCTGTACCTGTGTTATATTCAATGTGGAAGAAATGTTTTTAATAGGAAATCCATTGTGTCAGATAAATGTTTCTTTAAAACTGTTGGAGTGAATAAACAGATGAAGTGTAACTAGTTGTTTTTCATGAAGATGAGTGTTTGACTTGTACACCTTGAATGTTTCACACTGTTTGACAAACTACGCACACACATACAATAAAAGGCAACAATACCAAATTCTTCAGGATGGGAAACAGGAGGATAGGAGTTGGTAGGAACAGGTATGGACAGGAGTCGGAGCTTTTCTTCAACTGTAAAACACAATAATCAATAAATAAATAATGTTTTTACTGCCATAAAACATACATATGTATTGACAAAGTCACACAATACAGTCACTAGACGATGTCAATAATAATTGATTATTATAATAATACAAAATTAGCTACAAAAGGTAAATAAACATAAGAAAACATATAATAAGCTTACATAATTACAACCCTTAATATTAGAAGTTAATTACAACTAATAATATTAGAAATTAATAACTGTAGGTACTTGTAACTGTAAAAGGGATTTGCAATGTTCTAAAAGGGGTGAATGAGACATAATTTTTATTAATTTCTTTTGCAAGATTAAGACTTTCTCTATCCTATTGCAATTCGAATAGAAAATAATATTTTATCTTAAAATGGATTGCAAGTAAGTAAAATAGGCAGTTTTTACACAATTTTGATTTATACATTGTGTAAGTTTTGTTATAAGAAAGATTACTCTTGAAAACTTAGAGGTAATATGATCAATGTGTGGTCCACAAGAAAGTGACCTGTTCAGAAATGCAACGAGACTCATTTAAGAGTGGGTAGCACCTTGCGGCCAACTTGAATTTAACTCCATAAGAGCAATGTAAGCGAGACACTTCACGCGGTTATTTTTCAACCTAGAAACACGTTTAATATCTCATTTGAAGGTAAACGTATTACGCATTGTGTGTCTCTTTTTGATAAAATTTCCGTTTATTAATAACAAAGAAAATAAGATTTTTTAACTTTGGAATTTTTGCAGCTTAATTACGTGAAAATAAAAATTCTGTTCAGCGGGGAACTAGAAAATTTAATTTACTTTTAAATAAAATTTATTTCAAGAAAATCGGATCACTTTCTCAGTCCATGTTCTTCAATTTTAGCAGGTGAAATCATCAACGGCTCTCTAGTAGTCTGGCTCTTAGCGCCTTCCGTTCCTGAATCTGCGGGAATTTGTCGATTCAAATATCGGTACGGTGTCGTAAATGATACAAACAGACATATTTTATTTGCCATAGTAACCTTTTCTGCCAATCTTGTGCTTATACCAACCAAGATCTACCCAGTGCCTCTACTAACAAATAGTATTACGGGCAAGCGTCGTTATACAGTACTGATTTTAATGCAATACATATATCGGAATATTAACTATAGTTTCACGTTATGTATTTGAAGCTATGGTTTTATGTTTTCTCAAAATAAAATCTTAACAAACGCTTTATTTGCATACCTGGCGTCACCTGAGACTTATTTTTGAAGTCATCGCTTGGAATTATTGAACACATTACTTTTCAGACAGAAATATTAAAATTAACAAACTACCGCAGTAATAAGAAACCCCAAAAACAAACAGCCTGTCAGAATTAACTTTAAAATATGTATAGAATTAAAATGTAAGGCTTATGGATAATATGAGCTTATTGGCTGTACGAACTCCCTCAATACGTCATGTAGATCTAGCTTCGATCGATAAACTAATTAAAGAGTTCTGTATTTTCATTGCTCACTCCGTAATAGTTCGGCAAGTGGCCGAGAGGTGGCGCTGCTCCGATATGTTGGCTAGCCCTCTAGAGACGAAATCGGTCTAGCGGTTCTGTACTACCCACTCTTAACCAGAATATGTATCTTTGTTTCTAAACCAAGTTTAGTTTCTGAGTTTAGTGCTGAATGTGGCTTTTACACTTGGTTCCCATGTTGGTATATTTGAAATTAAATAATTGCTAGTTAGTTATCTGAAAAGTATTTAGAGAGACATTACAATAGAATTACCTGCTTCTGAGTTATTTGTTGGATTGATTCCTACTTCTCAGTAAAGAGAATGGATGTTGTCTTCAAATATGATGAGACATAATCATCCAAGAATTGTGATACATTGTTGATATAGATCAGAAAATATCCTTGAAGTATTCTACTTTCAATAGTTAGTTGATCTGATAGAACGTGGACTGAGTCCCTTGTGGTATTACGTATTTATAGGTAAAGTTAGACTTATCAAGTTTCTAATATAGTTACAAATCCGAATTACCTCATTATCCGAGGTTTGAGGTTTCCAAGACCCGGTTGTGGCACAGATTCCAGGCTGTGTGTGAAATCTGTTGCTTACCTCTCTGTCCAACCTCTCTGTTTCTCACAAACATTCTGTAAAACTGGCAATACAGCCAAAACTCTACATTAGTTACGGTATTACAGTTGTCATTTATATTCTACTGATGAACATAACTCAACAAGAGATGAAATATAGATTCTCTTACTTTCTCAGATTGGGAGACATCCTGATTTAGGTTACACATCATTTTCAGTTCCTCTTCTTGTAGAATAATGAGTTGGTGTCGTGCTACTTGCCACCGTCCTACTTGCCACCAAGGGTTGATTCTAGGAATCATCTACCTGTCTCAGCGCAGGTATACCTGCCATGGCGGTGATGTCAACAATGGTCAACATTCCATTGACTGTTCATCCGAGATTAATTTGTATTTCATAGTGATTTATTCCAAACTGTGTTAATATCATAGTTTCGTTGTAAGTGCAAAAGTAAAACTACAGCGGCTTGAATAATTGCTTGTGATGTTTTGATTTTGCACTTTTACTACCAACTCAAATCTCAATTGATATTCTGTATTAAATTTTGTTTGTGGTAAGACAATAAGAAAATGTCTTATGCGTTTTTTATTCAAGAAATTATAGAAATTACATCAATGGCGGAAAAATACGTTTTATTATAACTATCTAAGTGCGTTTATTATAGAGATGAATCATTACAAGCCTCGGAAGAACAAACCTTTTTTTGCATTCCATTTTAGATAACAGCCAATATTGAGGTATGTGTTTAAGTACTTCAAATAGTAGTGCACTACACGGAATATAATGTATACAAACATAATTGTAATTTAATTACAAACAACTGAAACAAGTATAAACACAGCTTCAGTTTATAGTGTAAATAAAATACAAACGAAACGTATTCTAAAATAGTTTTGACGTCTGCGGAAACGGGACCTAAGAGAAAATTGAAGTACATGTATTTGAAAAACACACATATGATTTTAAATATTTAAATATCACGAACATTACGTTCAGGATAGTGGTTAAACTTTGCATGTTGGGTCGGATACAAATATTGTCGAATAAAAATACTCTCCATTGAAAGCATCAGTTCAAATTTAAATAGTTTGATACTATAAGACCTTATTTCTTTTCTTTTTGCTCATTCATGTTCGTCAATTTTTTCTTTACGGATCAGTTTTATTACATATTTTCTTGCGGAAGATACACAGATACTTGCGAAATGTGACACTTTCGCGGCATCCGTGTCGATTTGCGGGCAAACATTCGTAAGAGGTTACTGGCCGGTCTGCCAATTACCTGGAATCGGAACGTGTCAACCCTCGTCAAAGTTGGTGGCAAGTAGCACGGAATCAATGAGTTTGATTGAAAGGCTTAAAGTCGACAGTTGTCTAATTCAAGGTTATAAAATAAAGTTCTTTCTTTACTTTATATACTGATTACCATAGTGAGTTCAAGTTCATTTACTACACCTGTTCTCAACCTTGTTAACCAAAGCCTCATAACCAAGTTAACTAGTCCCAAGTTTCAAGTTTAGCTAACATTTTGTTCTGTTTGAAATCCCCTCATATAGATTCCCTGTTCTTCTACATACAGCCTTGTCATTTCATCAAATGTCACTAGATTTGTGATTTCCACATTTACATGGTCTCTGGATGAAAATGCTCTGTACAGTGCCACAAGTGTTATTAGTTCTTAGTGATTGTAGTCACCTCAGGACAGTGAGCCTCAGGGTGTACATAAATTTACATCAACTTCAAAGTTAAAAATACATTTGTAAATAAATAAACCTTAAAATATAAAAAGGTTTATTATGAGTGGTTTCTTACTTGATTAAATTACGACTTAATAAAAAACTGTAGTGTGGTTACAATACTACAAAATCTTTCTTCTAGGTTTTGGTCCCAAATATTACAGTAATGTTGCGGGGTATGTTTAAAACTGCAGTAAAGCTAAAAAGTTTTCAAAGCTGAAAATCAAGGTAACAAGAACAAACATATTGTTATGGTTTTGACGAAGGTGCCTTAGTAGGGCCTCGAGCCACAAACAAATGACAGGACAGTTTACCTCTGTTTAGCCGACCTGATGAGAAATGTTGTCAAAAGTGGTTTTCGAAAGGGGAGGTCTACAGTGGATGCCATGGATGGGCTGGTCCGTGAAGTTCTTTTGGCTTTTGATAATAAGGCAAACGCACAGGCCACTCTTTGCGACCTTAGTAAGGCCTTTGACTGTGTAAACCATAAAAGCCTTTTAAATAAATTAAAATACTATGGAGTCAAAGATCTCCCATTGACCCTTTTTGAATCCTATCTAACAAATAGGAAACAAAAAGTACTAGTAAATGATATGTGGTCCCAAGAACTGAAAATTAACTATGGTGTACCACAGGGCTCCGTGCTTGGTCCCCTTCTCTTTTTAATTTCAATCAACGACCTTCCAGAATCAGTACAGTCCAAGACTTTTTTATATGCGGATGATGCTACTTTTCTAAACTCTTCCCCAGACATTAATTCTCTTAAAACAATCACTCAAAATGTGATTAAGGATGCTGCTGCGTGGTTCAGTGCCAATGGCTTTTTATTAAATGACACAAAAACTCAACAAATAGTATTTAGTGTAAAAAACAATCCACAAATCAATAGTACTGATTACCTTGACTCAGTAAAATTCTTAGGAGTCGTTTTTGACAATCGCCTGTCATGGAGTCAACATATTAGAATAGAATAGAATATGTTTATTTGTCTTACGGATTACATACAATCATTGACAATGTCATAAATAGCATGCATACAAAATTTAAGATGGATACAAATTGTCAAGACTTAACAAAATAATTTTAGTGGCCCCTACTGTTTTGATTTATATTAATGATTTACCTTTAGCAGTGGATACAAACATAATTTTATATGCAGATGACGACTCTGGTAACATTGAAGAGCTTAAAACACTATAGAGTCACTGGCAGCCACATCCAATTGGTTTGGTTGGACAGGTAACATTGTTGGCGACATAGTTGAAGGTCTTAGGTGGACCAAATTTGTTCCGAAACACTACGGCTACACCAGCAGACATATGTCTCTTGTCACTGAAGTCGCCAGAAATGGAGTGGGCAAAGCCTACTGATGTATGATTCATATGTTGACCAATTATGTCATTCATATTGGCATTTAGAATTGTAATTTTTGAGAAAGTTTCCTGGTGAGTTTTAGATTGAGGTGATTCTGGTTGAGAACATTTTGTTTGAAAATATGCTGTTTTTATTTGTTTACGGTTAAGCGTTGATTCAAAATGTTAGCTATGTCCCCCGCAAACAGCCTTTTCCCATTTCTGTTTATGTGCATTCCCTGTTTGGTATGATAGCTTCTTTGCAAAGGTGGAGGTCAAGAAAAGATGTTAGTGCTAATCTTGCCATCAATCGTAGGTGATAGTTTATCTCACTAATCACTTTATTTTCTCTACTGCATGGAGACAAGTCATGCAGATGCGGGATTGTCGATATAATGAGGTTGGTATATGAAAACTGTTTGAATTGTTGTTCCAGAAAGTGTGTGTACTTTTCAACAGAAAAACTTGAATTTTTTATTATTCTACGTTGTTTGATCCAGCAATTAGAACAACAAATCTCTCTTAGAATAGTCCTTGAAGTTGGGATATTGCATTGCTGATGCCATGATGTTCTCAGTATAACCACCAAATGAACATGACCAAAACCTCAAAAGAAACTTCCTACGTTTTTAGATAAAAGCAAGGTCTCTACCTTGACTATCACTGATCACAGTCAATTTTGAGTTATTGGGTTTTTCTTTTTTTGTTTCAGGATGTTGTTCAAGAACTTTGTTCTTGGCTGGTTCCCTCTGTTTAGTCATTACTTCTGGGGTTTTCACATTATTATTTTTGGTTTAGAATGAAGAGGGGGGTAACAGTGTAAACATTTATGTTAATTATTTTTCAACTGTTCAAACTGAGTGTTTAACTGTTTATATTCATTTTGCATTATTTCAATTGTAGTTTGTAAACTTTTATTTTCCAACTTAAATTTCACCAACTGTGCCTTAAGTATTTGAGTATGAAAGTCTTCATTTGACTCTTCTTCTTCCTCATGATTGTTTAATTGTTTATTACTTTTAGATTGCAACTGAAAACTTCTTTCTTTAATCAAGCTGCTTTCAAGTTCAATGCATTTACCAACATCGCCGCTGAGGCTAGCTTACCCTCAAGTAAGCCGTGGCTCAGGGCTAAGCTTGAGCTGAGCTAAGTGACGTCTCTGAATACGGCCCCTAGTCCTAGTCACCAGTTATCCGACCAGCTGGGAGCACACTTTGTGATTAGGCAACTCACAGTTGAGTTGGATTTTACAGTCATCTCATACTTTGAGTTTATTTGACCATTTATTGGGATTTATAGAGTGCCTTGTTAACAGTTTGAAATCTAATCCAAAGTTTATATGTGAATATCATATTGTGTTTGTATGTATTTAAATTGTTTATGTGTTTGTGGCACTAATCAAATTAAAAGTGTTACAAGGACAGTAATTGTTATTAAAGTGATGCACAGTTATTTTAAAATAGTGTGCTAATAATTTTCATTCATTCAGTCAAATATTTTGTTGAACAAAAGAAGCCCTCGGTGAGTAAAATACTTTAATTTATATTTAGCTTTAAGAATTACCATGTGATTTCAAAGATTCATGTTTCAGCATTTTCATTGAATTCATGCACAATTTTGCATGCAACCACATGTTTTACTTTCAGGATAAAAATCAGTTTTAATAAAAGTAACAATATTCTAGCTTAAAAAAAGTATTCAGACAATAATTTTACAATACTTTTGTGACAAATAAATTAAGCCAATATAATTTTTTTAAGGCAAATAGTGGTAAAAATATTCTTTTTTAATGTTTATTACACAACCTGCTTTGGTATTAATGTAATGTTTTCTGTGGACTGTTAACGCATTTTTAATTCACCACAATTTACAAAATAAGTGTAATAGCGTTATATATTATAACAGATCCTTTTGATTATTAACAAGACTTGTATTTGCAAAATTATTTTATAAAAGGCTAAAACTGGTTATACATTTCAGGCTTCTTTAATACCAGGAACTCTGCTTTAGTACTCGTATACTGGAATCTTCTGTAGTAGAAACCGATGTTGTAATCTACGGTCAAGGCCCTGCACATAGGCGATGGACTGTTTCCAGTGATTTTTCCTCAGAGCGTAAACTACTAGTAAGGACTCCTGTGATCGCATAATCAAGGTCAGACTGTTTCACTATTTTCTTCGACAACAAGCAGACCAACTAAAGACTTTATAAAATCAAAATAAAATAATTTGATTGGAACTTCAATAACAGCAGTATAGTGTACTATTTAATTTAATGTAATTTGTGTTATTGTGTATATATCTGTGTAAATATAAAACATATTATTAAGTAAATATTTAACTAAAGTAGTAAATTTACGGTACCGTATATTTGGTTTGTTCATTCATAAAAAAAAGAGAGATATTTGATCTAAATCTAGAGCTCTCCTAGTGGAGATATTAAAAATAAAATAAAAATACCAAAAAAATAAGTAAAAACAACAAAATACAAAAAAAGTAATCTAAGGTTTATTATTCTTTTATAAGAATAGTCTATTGTTTATATCTTTATCCTTTGTAACCTAGTGTTAATTGCTTTTGTGTACTTTTCAGCAAGGGTATTGTGTTAGTGAAAGTCAATAACCACAGCTTTGTTGGATTTCTCAGAATCTATAATAAATTCAATTGATAGGGGGGAAAAGGTTGTTGGAATATTTATGGATCTGTCTAAAGCTTTTGACAGTATTTCCCACAAACTTCTTGTGGATAAACTTAGGCTTTTGGGAGTATCAGAGATTTCATTGAACTGGTTTAGGTCTTATTTGTCAAATAGAACTCAATACGTTTAGATTACTTCCACAATTGATAAAAACGTAATTAAACATAAATCTGATATTTCTACGGTTAGATATGGTGTTCCACAGGGTTCAATTCTTGGGCCACTGTTATTTCTTTGCTATATCCAGGGGATTCCCTCAATTTTGAACAACATTAATGGCTCAAAAGTCAATTAGTTTTATATGCAGATGATTCAAATCTTGTTATGTCGGCTGCTAATTACACCATCCTTGAAATGGCAAGTAATGAGCAATTAAAAAGTATTAACAATTATTTTATCCAAAATAGCCTGTTCTTGAACACTAGCAAAACAAATTACATAGTTTTTCAACAGCACAAAATAAAAATGTTCCCCAATTTGATATCAAAATAGATCAAAACTGAATTGAAAAATTAATCACACAAAATTCTTAGGGCTAGAAATAGATAATAATTTAAGTTGGAATCTTCATGTGGAAAAGATAATTAGTAAAATGTCTTCTGGGTTACGTTCTAAGAAGAATGAAATTTGTATGTAGTTTTGAAACTTTAAGATCAATTTATTTTGCTCACGTGCACTCACACTTTGCCTATGGTTTGCTCACGGTGGCACTTCAAAAGAAACCTTGATAAAATTCTGGTAATGCAGAAGAAAGCATTAAGAATTTTGTTAAACCTGGGAGGGGTAGAGTCAGTTAAGAAAAAATTCTGTGAATTGAACATTCTTACGGTATATGATCAATATATTTTAGACTGTATTATTTGTGTATCAGATCAGTTACACAAATTTAATCTTAGAGACGACTGTCACTTTCATAATACAAGAAATAGAAATTTAATAGACATTCATAACACCATTTGTCTTTTACACTAAACAAGCATTTCATATGGGATCACAGTTTTTAATCTTTTGCCACAATTAATAAAAAAGTGTGTGGAGAAAAATGTTTTAGACATTCAGTTAAGAAATATCTTTTAAATTATAGTCATTACTCACTAGACGAATACCTTGTTTCAAGTTAAAGTAAAAGTTAGTTTAAAATACTCTTAGTTTAAAATATAGGATATGTTCTTCTATTGTTATCTTCTTTTATTATTTGTTTTTGTTCCTACTACATTAGACATGACACTATTTTTGTATGTATTGTACAATGTGAAATAAAGATGTTTGATTGATTGATTATTGTTTTGTTGGTTTATCTTGTATTGTGGTTCAACCAGCTGGTGTAAAATAGTCTGTACACTTGTGACTTAGATATTATATTGTGTATTTTTCTCAAACGTGGATTCTTTGTTCAACCAACGCAAAAACAAAGTGGCGCCCTGGTCAAAACCTTTCATACCTAAGCGAACACCTCACCTACCTCAAATTCACCCCAACCCAAATTAACCCTACCCTTCTCCGACTAGAGACGCATAGCCGAAGCACATTTAATGTACCATCTTTTGGGAACGTAACATGCCATATCTTTAGTGGTATTAGATAGTTGGTTATGTCTGTGTGGAGTTTGACTGGTTTCACTGAGTGGTGTGGCCTCAGCTGCTAGATCCGTAGAAGCTGAATCTCTTCTACCAAGTGGAGTTTTAGTTGATTTTTTTAAAACAGATGTTGCAGTTTTTTTAAACGACTTAACTTGTTTGTAGTTTTTTCAATATCAATCATTGCTTTGCTATAATAATCTTTATGTTTTTGAGCCACAGATTCAACAGTATATTTGTGTTTATTCTCATTATAGGGAAATTGATCGTGTTTCCCAAGCTCATTTGTAGTGTAAAACAAAACCTGATATTTAATAACACTACTATAAGTTTCATTGTCTATTTTAATTATTTTAGCTGGCCAGGGCGGGTGCCCCTTCACTTTTCCAAACACAAGATCGTTTACTTGAAAGTTAGGCTTAAACATTGCACTTGACACAATTAATAAAAAGTTTAAATTGCATTGAGTATTTCAAATAAAAATGTATTTTCATTGTTATTCCTATTTAAAATTAAGTACCCAACAGCAACTACTTAGTTCATCACTGTTATGCACAAACTCAATTCATTACTCAATCTCAGAATAAGATCAGTGTTTCTGGATGACAGTAAAAGATTTGTTATCTAAACTCAGAGGTAGCTACTCAGTTCACCACCTTGAGTATTAGATTGTTTATACAGTATCTTGTATAAACAGTATACAGTATTAAGTCTACATTTCTTCAAAGACGCGGGCAATACAGTATAGTCTCTATAATCCGGCCGGTTGCCACTCCGGCACGTCCAGTAATCCGGCGCTGTGGTCACGTCATTTAGCCACTGGTTTTCAAGTCTCTACTTGTCTGTAAAGCGTGTGACTAAGGTGTGCGTTGTTTATTGCTAATCGATGCTTCCGTTCAGTACAGGTCGTGAGATATCGCAAAAATGTAAACATGTTACTTTGACATTAATAATAACTAATAAGTGTTGTAAAAAGTTAATTTAAAAAGATTAGAAAGTAGTGATAAGTTAACATCGGCAAATCAAAAACTCACAGACATAAGGAAGAATAAGAATGAAATTGTGAATCGTCCTTTTAATGTAAAACAGATTATTCCTGGCAAATTGAGTCTTTTTTAGTGAACCTCCACTAATCCGGCACATCCGATCGATATAGGGCCAGATTAGTGAGATCGTACTGTACTAATGTTATCCTCATCAAAATTTGTTAAAAACGTGCAATTTGGAATACATTTATTCAAAATACCATTGTGGGTAGGAACTTTTTATAGGCCTTCCAAGAAATATACGGTACATGAAAAGATTTAGAACTGAGGCGTCACCGTAGTCAAATTAGAATATTAAAGCCATTCCTGGAGACTTGGCACTTTAAACTTTGCAAACACAAATATCCTAGCATCTTCTTTTGTACCCATAAGAAACAAGACATTGGACATTTTAATATTGTTAATTTATAACTCAAGTTATTTGAGTTAAATATAAGCCATAAAAATAGGCATAACTTTAACGTACAATGGTAAGTCACCAATAAAAGTACAAGTCAAAAGGAATTGTAAATCTTTAGCCATAAATTACATATACTTCAAATCATGTTCACTAAATTGGTTTACGTACAAGCTTCTCTGTGATATAGGCGTTAAAGATATTCTCGTAGTTAACTTATCCTAGAATGTCGTGTTCTACCTATATTAATTAAGCAAGGACAAAAAATTTAGCCTGTCTTCTGACATATAAGTACAGTCTGTTTTTTAGCTTCTAATATGATATTTCTGCAGAGCAACTAGTCACCATTAAGGAAAGGTACATTCTTTACCCCTATACATCCACAATCATGGTTGTCTGTATCAAGCATATGTGTTCGGTATTATCGACAATGATTAAACATGACCACTAGCATTTCTGTATTCTCTGTGATGCAACTTTAGACAAATCCCTACCCGGTTAGTCATGAAAACTGATTCCTCTTCATTCAGATAAAGCACAGTCATATGTAAACTTGTAGAACTGATAAACAGAAGTGAATCTCATCATAATATTATATTTGCTTAAAGTTAAAAATTACCAAATAACATCACACATGAAAAGAAATATTTGAGGAAATAAAACAAGACATTCCAACAATTGATTATATTTGTAAAAAGACTTTACATCCATAAACATTAAATTGTTCCAACAGTGACTTACATCTAGGGTTGCAAAGTTCATTCTTATTAGGAACAGATAAACATTGAACTTGTTCCTGTGTCAACTTGCCTGAGTCCTTTCTAGGAACACTTGAGTTTCTCAACAATTATACACTTAATATTTTAAATCAGATTAAATTACAAACCAAATTCCATGCTTTAGGTAAAGCAGCAAGTGGAGTACCACGTGGTCTGTTTAAAAGCGAGGGTAAGTTTGTTGGAACAAAATGTGTTGAACACTTGAAATAGTAGAGATACTGTAAGTAAGGAGTAAGGGTGGACAAGACCTGGAAATCAAGAAATTCCCGACAAAAAATAAAAGCTCAAAATTCCAACGGGATTTTTTGCGGAGTTTTAGATGCGGGAGGAATTTTTTGGAACATTTTGGGTGGGTGGAATTTTGGCAAAAATGAAAGTTTAAAGGGAATTTTCGGTAGATCTTGTAATTTGAGGAAATTTCCAAACAATCTAATTTTTTGATAATTTTACTCTGATCAATTATCAGTTTTCTAGGTGAATTCCTATAAAAATTCCCTAATTACTAAACAAATCCAAATGAAAATTTTAAAATGTTTACTTTTTTTTTAAGGTTTTAATCTATTTTGACATTGTAATGTTTGCAAGGGTTATAAATGCAGTTATGTATGTTTAAAAGGGATCTAGATGTGGATGAATGCAAAATTTTAGATTAAATAATGGACGATTGAGATACTTTTTTAACTGTAATTAACCTAGTCAATTTTCCGAGCTTTTCTTTGTAATTTGTAATGACTGAAATAAGCTTTTAATCCCTCCCAAAAATGTCCCAAAATCAAGCATGAAAAAATGTTTCTCTCCCGATTCCGGCCCAAAGGGAAAAATCCAATCCCGTCCACTAATAAGGAGGAAAGTAAGAGTCCACATGGGATTGAATTCAAGTCAAAATACAAAATGAAACCGGATGAAGTAGTTTTCACTCTCGTACAGTCATGTAATGTAAGATGGCGATTCCTATTCTATTGATTGCAGCATTCTTATGGAATACCATCGTGGAATACCAACACTAGAACAATGTAAATTCGGAATACTAGCTTATGGTAGTTTTAATTTTAGAGGCCCAACAACCTTTTAACAATGACTCATTCAATAAATTTTCTGTTTTAACTGTGAAATCTACTTCTGGTTTCAAAAATTTGAGTTATTGCAAATATTTGCGTTAGAAGACAGTTAATTAGTAAAAAAACAATAATACATATAAACAGTAATGCATAATTGCATATAAAAATAAACTAGCATACTTTTATATAAAAGTAAGAACATTACAAAAAGATAACCTACATGGTAACAAACTTAAATTAAACATGAAACGGCTAACCAGCAAATATCACAATAACATTAAGATATTCGACTAATGTTAAACAATTGTAAATATTCATTTAATTTACATCACTGGTTAGCAAATTTATAAATAACTTGAAAACTCATAGAGGAATAGGCTTTTGTCTTGAGATTTCTGTTTCCCAAAACTTTTCTTACTCTTCTGGGTGTCTTGAACATATCTAAAACACCTATATTATTCCTCAATAATGTAAATGTTAAATCTATCACTGAACACATTTAAAAAAAAATATATATGTCTATCACTGAACAATTTTAAGAAAGTTATTACTTAGTGTCTTATTGTTTCAATGTAATAACTTTTCACACCTGAACTGATGATTTAGGAAAGGAGCAATGGAATGCCCCTCGTCACTTCCTTGAGCATTGACATCTGTTAAGGCCTAAATAACATCACATTTAACATCAAGAGTGTATTAGTCCCATAATTAAGAACCATGTAAAAGCAAGCATTTTCTTGAGACACCTCATGTCTACAATTTTCATACAATCTTTTTTAAATAAGCTTTATTTGAAACAAAATACCGGTAACGTACTGCATTGACTCCACTGACCACATTTTAGAAAATTTTATTGATTTAACAGTGAAAATAAAATATTAAAATACAAAGTTTCTTCAATTTTTGTATTTATGTGATGGTTTTGTAAATGATAAAATGGAAATTCAACTCAGTGGAGTCAGTAAAACATTTAATACACTTTAAAACCAAGTTGATTTCATACTGATGAAGACTGTAAGCGTGAGGGGTCCCAAGAAAATGCATGATTTTACATTACTCTTAAGGGACAAAACTGAGGTCACGGCCTCTACTGCGCCGTGTTGTCTTTGAACAGACGAGACAAGTATGTTTCCAAAAGCACTGTTCGGGCTCGGTCGGAGAGATGAAACCTTTTGCATCACTCGGAAGCAACTCGACCAGATACATCAGGAAACGGTTCCACTGAGTTTGTTGCTGCTCACTCATCTCACTCAGACCTTCTTCGTAGATATTCGAGTATCTCTCCACCATCATGGCGATCACTGAAACTAAAGGCTGAAAACAAACGTACATCTCAGTTCTGTTACCGAAAACACAATATTAGACACCCTGAAAAAATGTATTTCAAGACAATGAGATACGAGGGCTATTCTTAAATTAAGTTCCGTTCAAAAATAGTAAAATGCACATCTATTCTAGAAACGTTTCATTGTATTCATATTAAAGAGCATTCTTTCACTTATACTTTGACATATTCACTGTGTAATTCAGAACATTTATCATACCAGGGCACGAGTCTTTCTAAGCTATTGCATGACAATCTACCGCCAGTGTCCATTACGCAAAGCAGACGCAATTCATGCTTTAACCTGCTTTAGTTCACCAATCACTGGATTACGTATGTTTGGCTAACCAAGTATTTTAGAAACCCTTCAAAAAATTGGATGCCAAAAATTATTTTTAAAAGTTACTAGGCCTTTTATTTCAGCAGCGGCAATATTACATGATTGTAGAAATCATTTCGTTTCGACATTTAGAAATCATAAAAATTACCAACAAAACTATCAAGCATTCTGTTGGATTCACAATGAGTCGGGCATTCTAATGACATATAATTTACACACATTGATTAGTTCGTTAATTTGCTTCACAACAACATAGATAATTTAATTTCTGAACAGCCCTCGTATTAACCTTTACAGAAATTTACATTTATTAAACTATTTTATATCTAAAACCAAATTTCAAAATCCTTCTTTTATTTGATAAATCTAATAGGTAACTACGTTTAAGGACACAAGATAATTTACCCACACAATATCATAGAACTAATTTGGTATTGTGAGCTAATTTGATGTATAATAATTTGACTTTATCTATTGCTTTTGTGAATGCTTTTATGACAATAAAAAATTCTGATTTATGATTTTCTGAACCACTTTTGATTAAGAAAATATTTTGACTACACATCTTAATCTATATGTAACAAATTACCCCAAGACATAAAATTTAGAATAATCAGAGAAGAAATTGACGTCAAAATTAAATCAATTTCTTGCCACAAACGCTTATATAGAATATTTTGAGGATAGTTCATAAAAGAAACAAAATAATTCAAAATTTGTATTTTGTAACTTTTTTTAACACCGCAGTTTTTTTATTGTTTAAAATTTGTATTGCCTTCATTTTAATCTTTTTTTACATCTTTTATTTTACAATTTTTATATGCTTATACAATTTCATATTGTGACAGCAGTAAACGTTTCTTCTTCTAAAAAACCCTGAACGTTTATCACTTTAAAGTTTTACTATAACAAAGGTTAGATTTAGAAAATAGGACACTAGAGCAGGATATGCTATCAAAGAGGAATAGAAAGGAGAGCAGGCTTACCTGGAGAAACCTGGAACAGATGAAAGAGAAAGATGAAACAAACTTTTTTCTCTAGAAATCGTACCTGGAGATATCAGGAAAAATATTTTTAAGATTCTCAGTATACAGGGTGTGTCAATAATAAGACTCACGGGGTCAAAACTGAAGATTTTTAAATACAAAGGTGAGTCATATTGTACATAATTTTAAACAGAAGACAATTCTCGACATTTTGACAAAAAGCTTTTTGATGTTGCCCGTGAAACCAGAGCTATACGTGTTAAAGCGCATAACAGTCAAATTATTAATTTGATTTAAAATATGGTGTTTACATATTGTTACTCAGAATTTGAAGAGCTTTTCAACGGTATGTCGTAAAACCATGTTATTGAAACACTACTAAAATACAGGTAAAATCAAGGTAAACATTGGTTATTTTTGTTATAGCTCTTAAGCGAATAAAGATACAAAATTGTGTTTAATACAAAAAATGTTCATATTAAAATTATCTTTACAATGATATACAACATGATATACCTTACTATTTAAGACTTATTCATGATAAGCTTTGACTTATTCCGTTGAAAAACTCGTCAAATTCTGAGTAACAATATGTAAACACCACATTTTTAATCGAATTGATAATTTGTCTACAGGGCGTCCCGTAACAGCTTACGCAATTCACGTGTATAGCTCTAGTTTGGTAACGGGGTAACATATCAAAAAAATTTCTTTGTCAAAATGTCTAGAATTGTCTTCTGTTTAAAATTATGTACAATATGACTCACCTTTGTATTTAAAAATCTCGAGTTTTGGCCCCGTGAGTCTTAGTATTGACACACCCTGTATACTGAGAATCTTAAAAATTTTTCCTGAAATCTCCATGTACGATTTCCAGAGAAAAAAAAATTTGTTTCATCTTTCTAGCTCTAATGGTACTCCTGTAATCCGTTTAGGACACTTTATTGTGGCCACCCGGTATATAATAAAAACTGGAAGATCTACAAACTAAGCCTGGAGAACCTGCTCGGGAAAGGGTGAAGGCTATCTGAGGTTGAGGTTGGGTAGGACACGGTATTTGGTAACCCATTGATGTCTAGTTCCATCCTGCGGAGTTGGGAACCAAAAATTAGACCTGACAACTCTTTAGCCCTCACTACTTGTCACCCATACTGAAACAATAAACTAAGTAATAAATAAATATATGTTTAATTACCATTTTAACAATATAGCTTAACTCTTAGGCTTTTGCGGCCGGTGTCACAACTATAATTTAGTTCTTTCTGTTCACACTACCCCAAACCTTCATAAATGACCTGAAATATTTCGGTCTCATTATGGAGTACCATCGATTGGCTGAAACTGAGCTACTTGCTGTCTGCTATCCTATTGGTCACAGGGCTGCCAAGCGTCCAATGGAGCAGGGATGCCAAAAGTCAAAATGATAGCCCTGCCACAAATAGGATAGTAGACAGAAGATAGCTCAGCCTAATAGCTGACTGAAGACGGTACTTCACAGCGAGACCAAAATATTTCAGGCTAATTACGAAGTTTTGACACGGTGTGAACCGGAAGAACTAGATTATACAGTAGTTGTTACAATATGGATTACAATCAAATCACAATTTATAGTCTGAAAACATTCAGATGGAGAGGGAACGTTTGGAACACTCTATATAACGTGCTCAAACAACACAATATAGTACTGCCCATAACCAGATCAGTACACTACTGACACATAGAATCAACTGTAGAAGCTCTTAGTTAACTTTAACCAAATCATACAAAACAATCGTTTCAACAGTTCTTCCGACCTTGTATATGTGAGAACAAAGGTAATGTTATGGTAGGTGGATTGCGCATAGATGCCACATGGTTGAGACAGCAAAATCAACATAGTTTGGCAGCCCAAGCACACTTGAATACTTGTAGCCTACGTCCTTGACCAACAGTTGTTGGATAGACTGCGTCAATAATAATAAGTTACTTGATAAAACTTTTTACAAAAATATGTACAAATTAATGAAATTATTTACAAGATGGCGGTGGTACAAGCGGCTCCTCACCAATTTCCTCTAATGAATAGAGCGCCTATCCTGGAGACCCTTCCTCACTACACTCTTAAACTGGGCTATCTTGAGTTCCCGGGTTTTCATTGTAGATCAGTGCAGAATGGGGGTAGGATTTTAATGTAAAACTCAGTCGGCACCGGGGAACGTCTATGTCACAAGCTCTCCGAGTACTATGAGAGTGGAATTCATCCCTTCTGGCAAAATTACTCAGGTTTTCCTTAAGAAGAACCAAGATGTTGAGCACATACTGGCTGTACACTGTGAGGATCTCCAGTTCCTTGAAAAGGGGTCTGCAATGAGCTCATGGTGCAGAGAATGTAATTGCTCTCAATGCTCTTTTCTGTAGTATAAGCACATCACGGACAGCTGAAGAATCCCCCCACAGTGTCAGACCATATGTTACAAGGCTCTGAAGCATAGCTCAGATAGCGCTGCCGTCTTTCTTCCCCTCGGCTCCACATGCTCGAGTTTGTCCGATGTCAATGACTTAATCTGACGAAATCGTGTTTTTTTCGAGAACAAACGAACTTTTAAATGCGTCAGTGGCTTTACTTGAGACTCCCCCCCTTTACTTGAGAATTCCCTCACAGCGCTATCTGAGCTTGGGTGGCCTCAATTATGTTGATTTTCCTGCCTCAGTCATTCAGAACATAAGCGCAATCTACTTACCATAACATTATCTTTGGTAAGACTAAAAATTGAGTTTTTTTTCAAGGG
Source organism: Matsumurasca onukii (assembly GCA_018831715.1). Taxonomy (NCBI): domain Eukaryota; kingdom Metazoa; phylum Arthropoda; class Insecta; order Hemiptera; family Cicadellidae; genus Matsumurasca; species Matsumurasca onukii. The sequence continues at coordinate 17,781,996 of CM032064.1, forward strand.
GAAAAGGCTTTGAGAACAGAACATTCAATCACTTACCGGTTTATCCCAAACGATCAAGATCGAAGTCATTATTTTGTCGGCGATTTCCAAGATGAAGTCAACTGGAGATTTTGATAACAACCTCTTGAAGGGCACCAGAAAGTCCAAGACGTACATGTCTTGTAGACCTTTTCGGTAAATGTATGGCATCAAACGCAGTACTGCTACTGTTAAGTCTTCAGGCTCATCTATTAGATTCATTACCCGCCCAATAAGGTCCTGAAAAGTATTCAAGTATTGTTTAATTATTTTGGTGTAAAAGTTTTAATTGGCAACAATATAATACCCTCTACTAGAAACCGTAATGTAGTTGGCTGCCCCACTAATAAATTTACAAATAACTTCCAAAAAGCCTGTAGTTACAGATATTAAGTGTTTAAACAATTTTTCAAATGATATTTTACAGATAGAAAGCCTTTCAAAGTTTTCAGTTCAATTAAAATCTATTTAATTTCTTAAGCGTTATACTTACTAGATGAATTCTTTCTATGACTAACATTTAAAGTAAGTCTACCCATTGTATTATCATTACAGTAATCGTAACTTCTACTTCAGTAAGTTGACACCATTTGATGTTTGTATGTATATTGTACGTACAAATTTTGATTAAAGTATATTTTGACTTTGACACCAGAGGCATATACCGTATATTGACCGAGATATAATCGATAAACGAGTCCGAAATTCTGAGCGGAACGACGAAATGGTGATGTCAAACTGAGTTCGAAGGTTAAACTAGCAATATAAACTGAGAATAAAGAAACATTAATACATTGTAGGATGAGTTAAACCCCGTATTTAAGATGTAGTACTTACTCTCCCTTTGTTTACACTCAAGAACGTTTTTACTGTTGTAGAAACTAGTTGGATGAGAGACAACTTCATTGCTTGGAATGCGGCAGGAGACATAGTGGAAGAAGGTCCACCTTGAATGTAGAAAAGCCAGGTGTAGGCCTGAAAAAATTAAATGAATAATTTAATAAAGAGGAATTAGTGGCTGGAATTATGGCAATAAATGTCTACAATTAACAAAAGTCATAATAGTGGCAGTGACTAGGTGATTTAGAAGAAAATATTACAAACTTTTCAGCCATTTCAGTAAGAAAACAGGGTGTCCTTTGGGGAGTAGTTTTTCTCCTGTAGTGGTTGAAAATTGTGTAACATTTTCTTACTTGATGCAAAGTACAGGGGCTTGAAAATGACCTTGTAGAATGCCATTTGACCATTTTATCGAGGATAAACATTTACCCACTTATGCATAGTACATGTTTTACGAGATGAGTTTATAGCGTTCAACCTTCTGTATGATTTATAAACGGTAAATATCTTGTAATCTAATTTTACATTCACTTTGTTTTGAGCTTGGTAAGGTTTTAAGTGCAGATCAAACCGAAGAAAGGGAAATTATAGATTAGGAATTTTAGAAATGAAGTATTGTCTAAGAGTTACTTACGGATTAATTTAAATGAAATAGTATAAGATTGCAGCAGATTTGTTAATTGTAGCAAATATTATCTCGTTTGAAATATTTCGGTCTGTCTGTGGAGTACCATTTTCAGTCACTGATTGACTGGAACTGAGATACTTGCCGTCTGCTGTCCTATTGGTCACAGGGCTACCAACTAGAGATGGGTCGGTTCCACAATTTTACCGGTTCCCGGTTCTGAGAAAAAATCGAATCTCGGTTATGTCGGTTCCAGTTCCAACTCAAGTCATATGGCTAAATTTGCAAACTTTTCACGTGACATGTGTGAGCTCTCAAGGAGAGTGAATAAACAAGGAATGTCAATAGAGAACAATACTTCTCTTTTCATATTGATTGGACTACAAAATGAAGAAATGTCATCTTAAGAAGGGAGAAGTACAAAATGAAGACACTAGAAAAGGACGAATGTGGGGAAAAAACAACCAACTGATAGTTTAAACAAACAGTAAAAATCTAAACAAAACCAAAATTAACACTAAATAAATTAAATCCAAAAAAATTGACTTAACTTTATAACTTTCTGTTATATTTTCGGCAGTTTTATCCCCAGAGCAGTATTTGTTTCCAAGGCAAAACCTTTGTATTTTGAAATCACGACTTCGATACCGTTCTTGGCGATCTCCTGACTCCCACTACCCGCGGTGAAATCACGACTTTGATACCGGACGCGGCGATCTCTTGACTCCCACGCCCGCGGTGAAATCACGACTTGATACCGTTAGCGGCGATTTCTTGACTCCGCTAACGCCAGCTGGGTGGTGAATTACGACTTTGATAGCGTTCACGGCGAACTATTGACTCATGCGCTGCGCCGCGGTGAAATCACGACTTCAAAACCGTTGGCGATCTCTTGACTCCCTTCGCGCCAGCGGTGAAATCCGCGACTTCGATACTGTTAGCGGCGATCTCTTGACTCCACTTCGCCAGCGGTGAATTACGACTTTCATACCGTTCATGGCGAACTATTGACTCCCGCTAACGCCCGCGGTGAAATCACGACTTCAAAACCGTTCGCGGCAAATTACTCGACCAAATTTCGAGCTTTACCGATCAGGTCGAGCCGAGTTCGAGTATCGGTAAATACTTGAATTCGACTCGATAATCGAGTATTCGCTTACCCCTAACCCCAATTAGTTATTTAGCAATCAGGGTCGGTTCTGGAACCGACTTTGTTAATGTTCGGGTCTCCGTTCCGGGTATGTTCGAGAACCGGTGGAACCGAGAACCAACTCATCCCCGCTACCAACCTTCCATTGGAACAGGGATGCCAACTGTCGAGTTCTTATTGTCTGTGGCACTATACAAAAGACTTCTTCAGGACTGCTTGAAAGCTTCTTGAAACTTTAATGCTGTCTTCTTTGTTGAGGTTATTATCATTTACCCAAGGGTCATCCAAGAAACCATTGAAATAATTAAAAGTGATAATAACCTCAACAAAGAAGACAGCATTTAAGTTTCAAGAAGCTGGCAACCAATCTTGAAGGAGTCTTTTTGACAGTGTCACAGACAATGAGAACTCGACAGTTGGCATCCCTGCTCCAATGGACGGTTGGCAGCCCTGTGAGCAATAGTATAGCAGACGGCAAGTATCTCAGTTCCAGTCAATCAGTGACTGAAAATGGTACTCCATGGTGAAACTGAAATATTTCAAACACATTGTAATTATGTTTTGATACGGTATCAAACCAAAGAACTAGATTATAATTGTAACACTGGCCAGGAAAGCCTAATAGTTGAATTGTAGCAAGTGCTAAATGCTTCCACTGAGAACCTTCTCTTTATTCAAGAACTACACCTGTGTGATTCAGCCGTAATATTTGCTTTTTAGTTAAGAAATATACTAAAATATCCACAAAAACAAATGCGTCAAAAATGTTTGTGTTTTTTAAAATACAATACTTTTAAATAAAATAAATGGATGAAATATCTCACCTTCTCAATGGCTAAAAGACACTGCTTATCTCGTCCCGGCAAACCTCTCGCGTTCTCCTCGGAGGGACTTATCGTCTCATGGTCCACCATGTCTGTGTCAATTATTTTCCGTGGTGCACTAACACTCCCAATCTGCAATATAGTGGAAAGCAAGTAGAACATGAGTAACTACAGCAAGTAGTACAGATGAACTTGTAACACAACTGGATTCAATGAGACTGGCAACATTGTAACTTTGACAAACAGTCGTGTGTTTAGCCAAACAACTTATCAACATTGAGAATTTATTTATTTTCTATTGTACATAATCTTTGAGATAAAAACAAGAGTCATATTGTAATGATTAAATGGTCTCTGCTTTCTTGCTATCATTAGTATTAGTATCATTAATCTATTGTAGTAATGTAATGTATCTTTGTACCTGTAGTTTCCCCAAGGAATTTTCAAATTGTTGGGGAGTGTACAAAGGTGTTCGAGTGGATTGGAGTTGGAGTTCCCTGTTTATATTCTGACCCTCTCTGTTGTATCCCACTTGAGAGTTGTTGCGGCCTCTATCGTTCTTACGTTGGCACCACATCTAAAAATTCCAAATCCTTGAGACCCCAATCGTGAGGAAGATAAAAACAAATGACTAGCGATTGCATCACTTTTTAACATGCAAACAAGCCAGTACCTAACCACACCGATTACTACTATTACAGTTAACTACAATTAAGTGTAATTATGCTTTAATTGTTATAGTACATAAATCAATACACATTTCACACAGAAATTTGAGGTGGAGCTCAAGTATGGAGTCCCTCAAGTCCAATACTTTTCATGATCTATGTCAATGATGTTGGCTCATCCAGACTCCACGGACAGATGTCACGACCAAGTCCGCGACATACGAATTAAAGAACGATATTCAAGTAAGCAAGCCAATCAGAACACAGCGTGAGTTAGAAGGGGAGGGGAGAAGAGTCCAGTTCGGGGACAACGCACGGCTGACCCCGCAGTGTGTGTCGAGGCCCGGGAGCAGTCAGAACCAGTCTTCTACTTTTCACTTAAGTATCCTAAATCTAATTATGTTATAAATCTTTTCGTCTAGGGGCTCTGCCCCCTTCCAAACATGTTTTCTTTTAGCTAATTCGTTAATCGCAGAAACGCACAATTTTCCTGTATAAATTTAGATAATATTATAATATTTCTTGCAAGTCGCCACAGTCATTTTCCTGTTAACAAAGTTGTAACACCAGCACTTAAATTGTTTTATATATTTATATTACTGTAGTCTGCAGACATTAAATCAAGCTCTTTAAAGCTGGCTACGACGTAGATTTTCTAACTAATGGTCGAAGGGTTCACGCTCGTTTATAATTATTTTATGTCAAATGTTAATTATATATGTTTTCCTGTCACCCCCGTTGGCTTAGGGCAAGGGAACACGGTGCAGAATTGGTACCAGAGCATTACGCTGCAGAATTCGTTTAAATTATTTTATGTTAAATTGTTAACCTTTAATAATATATGAATATATGTTTTCCTGTCACCCCCGTTGGCTTAGGGCAAGGGTTCACGGTGCACAGATTGTCCAGTACGCAAATGACACGACTCTCAGCTTCAAATCAACTTCAAACAAAAAACTGGAGGTGGCTCTCATTGGGCTCAACAACGCAATCCAAAATTTCAGTGAGCTCAATCTCTAAACAAATCCAACAAAATCCAATTTCATTCAATTTTCTTTGCGAGATATCGAATCAGATCATAGTCCAACTCTTATGTTGGATGAGGCTGAGATCGAAGAAATCTACACAACTAAACTCCCAGGAATACACCTCCACCGAGAGTTGATTTGGGATTGCCATGTAAACGTCTATGCTCCAAGGTAGCTTCAGGCATCTATGTACTGCGGGAACTATCAAAATACTGCCCTTCTCAAGTACTGATGGCAACGTATTACGGAGTAATAACAAAGCCAACAGGCGGATTTTCTACAATTAGACTGCACGTCTGACGATGATGTCTTCACATCGAAACATCCCGGGGATGTAACAATCCTCAACACAACTTTTTTGGATATTGGCGGAGGTAACCAAAAACCTATTTTATGTAATATACCCCCACATCTCTCCTACGAAGTGGATTAAATGACACCTTTAAATACTCTTCATTCTTAAAAAAAGCAGTTCGAACCATTGCAAAAATTTAATGGAGAGAGTCGTGCAGACCAACGTTCAAAAGTCTCAATCTGTTGACACTTCCCTGTCTCTACATTCTTGAGACATGTGTTTTCTTCCAAACCAAATGTGATCCCATAAGAGGTGTAGACATACACACTTATGAAATTAGAGGCAGGAAAACTACCGAACTGGCGACACAGAACAGTGGTTTACGAGCGTTTGCCTTCTTGGGCAGGAGCCCATTTTGTCAACAAATCGCCGAATTTGAAAATATGTGCTCCAACGTCTCAGGTGTTCAAATCTTGTCTGAAAGCAGCTTTGCCCGCAAATACTTTCTATAGATCAGACGAGTTCTTGGCACACCAATGGAAGACCTAGTGAGAAATGGTTACCAACCTACGGATGCTTAAGTGGGAGAATTCGAATTAATGAGCCAGTATGACTGTAAAAATTGTACTTAGACCGAGTTCTCAATTTAAGTATGAGTGAACAAAATTTTAGCTTTCAAAATATTTAAAACATGACAATTTCAATACAATGTATATAGTTTACAAAATAAAATATTTATTTAATTACTTATTATTTATTTAGCATTGCACCTCTCACTTTCACATCATGATGAACATAGAGTGCTACAGTGGTTAACTGGTAATGTTCTTGGAACTGAAACTACAAGTGTTGAGGCATCTGTATATAAAGTACTAGCTGACAATACCTGTGCTACGCTACGATTGCCGTATTGAAGTACAGTACAGGTGCAATATTGAAGAATTTGAACCTATAACCATTCTAGAACAGTAATATATCTGTTTCAACTGTAGTACAGGTAAGTATAGTAGACCCTCGATAGAACGGACTAATGTGGCGGAAGAGTGGTCCGGATTTCGAAAAATCCGGACGGTCGGGGGGATACCGATAAGCATATCCTGGTGCATTAGGATCGATAAAAATAGACTCAAGATGACGTAATTTGAGGTCCAGATCGGTTACTGACGTGTTTAGCTGAGCCACATACCTTAAAACCACTCACTCTCGTAGGCAGTACTCACACTGAAGGTCTTAAGATATAAAAACACGTTCGACAATGTATTTATTTCGTTCAAAATACTGTATTTTCACAATTTATGTACAATTCATATTTACAGTAAAAAAGGTTTCTAATTTTAATAAAATTCCTCCATACTGAATGAACACTCTCTTGCGCTTTTTGTCCGCCATCGTAATCACACAATTTAATCCCCCGACACACTAACACAAGTTATCACAATACAGATATCACATCACGAATCAGCTGCACGTAACTCACTGTTGTTTACATTTGTGACAGTGCAGGGCCGGGGAGGGGTGACTCGCCGGTGCGCAGCAGATAGCCTGACATTATCGATCCACTCCCTGCTCCAGTCTGCGCGGTGTATCCTGACAACCCCAGCATCGATTGGCAAACTCAGAACTCAGTTGCGTTCTTCGTAGCTCCGGTATTGTCAACGTGACGTTAGTGCACTATATTGTCATTAATATCGTTTAAATTACTAGCGTTTAACGTTGATGTTAAAAAATACTGTATGTAACAAAAACTGTTTTTCGTATATTTAAATTTTTTTTTACTGAGGGGTGGTCCGGACCATCCCGAATCCGGTCGAGCGAGGTCCGTTCGAGCGAGCGTCTACTGTATCTTAGTCTGGATAAACGTTGAATAAATAAAGTATTCTGCAAGGCCTAAATAGTAGATTAACAGGACATCAATCTGAAATTCTACCTACACAGAGGCAGCAACTGGATAGAAGAGGGGGTCAATATGGTGAGGCGTGGCGCGGGGGAAACTGGGCCAAGTGACCAGTTTTTTTTACATTTTACTCAATAACTCGTAAACTTGGAGAGGTAAAAAAAATGTTTGATATAAAACTTGTAGATAATTTCATGCCACACTAACGATTTTTCATCAGATTGAAGATCGGATCACTCGTTTAGGTGCTAGCAGTCAAATAGTACAGACGTACTCGACCCAATTTTGCTTAATTTCACCCCCTCAAAAACCACTCTTAAAATGAAAATGTTAGAAAACCGTTTCTTAGTGGGTGGTTTTAGGCTACTACAAACAGGTATGCAAAGTTTCAACTCTTTAGGCCTTGTAGTTTTGGCTCGGCGATGATGAGTGAGAGTGAGTGAGTGAGTGAGTGAGTCAGTCAGTCAGTCAGGACAAAGCCTTTTATAAATATAGATTAAAAAAATGCTCAAAACAAGTCCTGGAGGTCGTGATCCGTGCTAATTTCATGGTCCTGGGCCTGGGTCTTACCATGCTGACGGCATGAATATCTCATTTTTCCATAGGAAATTCAATAACAAGCAGGGAGGGAAGGGGGTTGGAATTTAACCAGAACACTTACCGTGTAGTAGTAATCGTCTTGGTAAGGGTTTTGTACGTTCAAAGCATTTAACTGAATGTTTTTAAGGAAAACCTTTTCCTGTTGAGTCATCAAGTTGGCGTATTCATCGTTATTCCATCGGTTGTTATATTCATTATCGTAGCCTTGATGCCGTAACCTGCGATCAGCTGGGTACTGAGGATGCACTGGCATCAACACAAGTTTGTTTGTGTTCGGCAATTGCACATACTACAACAATCGACATTCAACAGTATAAAACATAGATACAAGCACTACCACTACTGTAAACCTTAGCAAATTTCCAATCAAACAGAAAAGCTTTCATTTATTTATTTTGAATCAGACAATATTCTTTTATACACTTTTTTTTTAAGATATGCCTTGTTTATGGTTGAGAAAGCTCACTCTTATTAGAAATTACATAAATTTAAGAGATATTTGCAAATATTAAAATAATGTAACATTTATTAGCCTAAAGCCTTTCAAACACAAAGTGTTCATCTTCAGAGGCATATCAAACTGAAGGAAAATATATACAATTCAAATTAGTGAAAACAAATGCATGTGTTACAATAATAATTGTAAACGTGTTTTAAACCTAAGAACATTTTGACTTAAACAGAAGAAGAAATAATAATAATGTATGCTACATTAAGTCCAGGTTAAACAAACTTGAGGAACTGAGAAGGTACTGCAAAATTCTCCGTTCCTCAAATTTAGATTTTATGTGATATATTAATCATATTAATTTAAATTAAACTGAATAGTATAATTTGTCAAGAAAACTCCAAATGAGCTTGTTTTTTACTGTGATACAATAATACTTGTCTCAAAACTCAAGTTTTTTTAAAAACTCGACTCGAACTATAAAATGTTACTCGCACACACCTAATATAAAGTGACATGGAATCAAATTGGAATTTGACTTTGAAATTTTTAAATGGCTGCCATTTTATATACTCGAGTCTAAGCCGCACGCGAATCTAAGACGCACCCATAATTTTCCCCTGAATATACGGTAAAAAACTTTACACCCTCGTATAAGAGCACCCCCGTTTTTTATAATGTCAACAGGTAGAGGGCTATGATTTGTCAGGCCCCTGACCCCTCCTTAGCAAACAGTGATGTAATTGCCAGCTGCAGCTGTCAAGAGTAAAAGCAGAACAAAGAATGCATCACGATTTTTTTGTAGTCAGTTAGTTCATGTTTTTGCCACTGGTGATTGTCCCATATTTCCAAGCGCTAGTGTTTGCTTTGAATAGATCCGTATCTCCTTGTATGCTACTGCTTCCCTTTTTCTTCCTTCTTTTCCCGCACCAACCTACAGACAGGGAGGGAGGGGAAGAAGGATGGAGAACATGACGAATGCAATAAGAAGCAATTCTGAGTCCCCTCTAGTCATAAAAAATTCTATCATTCCACTCTTTAAAACAGGCAATGCAATGCAACCCTGTTGTGTTTCCTACCTCTCGTGGCCTATCTGAATGTTTTTGTCGATGTTTTGAGGGTTTTTGTAACTCTTCAAATTAACTCAATATTTTTATCGTATTGTGCGAGTCTAAGAACGCACGCGCATATAAGACGCACCCTTATTTTAGAGCCTAAAATATGGTAAATAAAGTGCGTCTTAGATTCGAGTATATACGGCATTTTTATTGTACTAAAACCTTTGCATTTGACTGTAATTCAAACCTAGTATAAAACATTATTTGGGAAATGAAATTAATCATTGAGTAAATGGAGATGAGAAAAGGAAATAACAAACACACACTACCCTCTCCTCAAAGCTCGTTCTCACTATATCACAAGCTTACAGAGAAAATGCTCTGCTTGGCTATGTAACCCGGCCCCTATGTGGTTGCCTAGCAACAGCTAATGACATAGTAGACAAGTGACAACTGATAAGGGCACAACAGGCCTTCACAGCTGTCTGGCACAAAAAACCGGCACCGGCCTTCCCACTCCTGCTCACACACTGCAGCTGTTGTCTTCCCTTCTCTGATATCCTTTTCTTCCCTTGTCCTTTCCACCTGTCATCTCTTTCTTTGCCTTCACCCCTCATCTCTGTGCACTGGTAGCTGCACAGTCTGATTCCTTCTCTCTCACTCCTTAGCAACTCTCTCCAACTGTTTTTATAATGTTTGGGCTGTGAGTCAGTGTTATTCATTGTAAATGGGTGAGGATGAGTGGGTTCTGTGATAGTTATGATGTACTTTGGATTTTTGATTTTAAAACTGCATGTTGTTGTATGAAGCCATGTATCATAAACAAAATAATTTGATTGAAAAAACTCAATTTTATTTAATATTTCTTTAATATGTCTATTTGCCAACTTTTCCCGTTCCCGTTCCCGAATTTTTTGCAAAATCCCTCCCGTTCCCGTCCCGGACCCAAAATTCTGCTCCCGCACAGCTCTAGTTTATACCGAGTTTTACAAAAAAGGTTATTGAATTATTTATTATTTTTTTAAATTTACAAAATGGTGGGTTACAGCTAGACTAAGCCAAAATAAAAAAATGTTACTGGCCATTTTCAACTTACTTTTGTATGTAGAATCCGGCATAGCACGCTACACATTTTTGAGACACCCTGTATATAAAGTTTTGCCATTTGACCTCAGGCAGAAGGTGATGGGAAGCAAAAAACTTGAAACCGCACCATTCTATAACGTAGCCTTATCTCTTTGGAGAGAGAAATGAATAGCTCTATTTTCAAAGAAAGTTTGCTAGTAATAGACATTAAAAGGTCCCCGAATAGATCGGCCGCGAGACCCACTCTGTATACCGCTTATAACATGGAGTAAAAACTGCAAACAATGTTTTTAACTGGTTAACATGCTTAAATAAAAAATCTGTTTCAATAGAAGTTACCACTGGCGGGGGGGGATGTCGTTGATACGGGAAGTTGGGCCTCCCTCTACCTTGGCCCATGTTCCCTAGGCGTGGTGGTCCTTGATGTCTCGGATACTGGTGACCTGGATTCATGGGTCGCATGAAAGGACCTTGTTCACGGGGCATACCTGTCACAATACCAACATAAGGTCACTTTTCAACATACAGTAGGCCTACTGTATAAACTTTGTTTCTAAACACTCTACAAGATTCATACATTTACTCGATTTAATTTGGAGGTATTTTTGAGGTCAAGACAAGACATGGTGAGCATAAAAAAAGTCTTGAGCTTGAGATTGGGAGGAAACTTATTTGTGTAGTTTTGAATAATTGGAAGAGGTGATAACAGAAACAAGTGGTATATATTAAGCTTAAACTGTTCTTTTATAACTTTCTAAGTCAAGACAATATTTCATTTTGAATGGAATGGATTATTTTTAGCACTTAAAGTTGATACACTAGAGTCCCGCTAATCCGAATCTCGTTAATCTGAAAACCTGCCGAATCCAAACACTGTTATGGGGAAAAACTATCAAATTGTTGAGTTGGTAAAATAAATAAAACTAGTTTACCAAGCTCTGTCATACTGTATGTGTAACAAACCAGCACAAATGATGCACTATACCGGGGCCTACGTCCCCCGACTTTACACGCAAGTACGAGGGGGTACCCAAAAGTATCGGGAATCGGTCGATGGCGAGGTGGGGAGTGCATAGTTTACATTTTGGCCGATATGGGATGAAAGCGTAACTCTTCCTGAGTTCAATGCACTCGGTGTGGCCAGTCTGAGAGGCTGTAAAGAGGAGCTGGGTGCGTTTTTCTAAAAGGGGTTTTTGTTCTGCCTCGTTTTGTTTTGATGGTTTAATTAAATGGACAAAGTTCAGCAGTGAAGTTTTTGCTTTTTTTTCAGTAAGAACGTGTCAGAAACTGTTGCAAATATTAAAAAAGCTTACAAAGACGATGTTTTGAGCAAAACCAGAAAGAAAAGAAAATTTTTCCCAAATTCAAGATGGCGCCATGTCGATTGAAGACAAGCCTCGTCCTGGACGACCTTCAAATTCTCGAACTGGTGAAATTGTTCAGAAAAAACCGTCAATATGCAAGAAGACCGTCCGAGGACCATTGGGAATGCTTCTTTGCTGTCTGGAGTGTGTTAAAATTCAGTTTAGTGAATTTCAACACACTCCAGACCTAAGTTTTGGCAATATGGAGACTGGTTCTTTCATCATGACAATGTGCCTGCCCATGTAGCAATCTCAGTGCGCTAGTTTTTGGCCAATACCAGCATGACTACCCTTCCCCACAACCCATACTCGCCAAATCTTGTCCCACATGACTTTTTCATGTTGCCCAAAATGAAAAAATTACACAAAATATCACCGTTATGACGAAAATGAAGGAGTGAAAAGGCAAACGAGGATGGAGCGTGCAGCCATTCAGACTAAGGGGTATGAGGGGTGCTTAAAACCATGGGAGCATCAAATGAACAAATGCATTACACTAAATGAGGAGTATACTGAAGGTATACATGTAAATCAGTAAAAAGAAATAAAATATGGTTTTTATAGTGAAATTCCCGTTATTTTCGGGTACCCCTTCGTATTCGCTCAAAAGCTTTAGCTTTGAACAAAACACACTGACAGTATGACACGGTGAGTCATCATTTGTTTTTAGAACGAATGACCGTACTGAGGTTGGGGGAAGAATGCTGTGTGCCCTCTGTGAACTGCCGTCATATCTGCGTATGTTTATCATTGCAGAGTACTACCAGGACATACACACATCATTTCTTACATTTAAATACAGGGTGTCTCAGACCACCCGTATCATATGTATATCTCGAGAACGGGTTGGCAGACTTGAGTGAAACAAACAATTAACAAATTTAAACCGGTTCAAAGAATTCAGGAAAATTATTGTCTACTTTCTAGTATACAGAGCGTATCAAAAACCGAGGGACATGGGTACAAATCTCAAAATTTTAAAATATAAAGGGGGTTCATGCTATACATCATTTTAAAGCTCTCTTTAAATGAATAACAATGATGAAGAAAAAAATTATTTTTGTTGAGCCGTTACAAAATGGCGGCTGAAAATCTAAAAATAAAACTGAATTACGAAACGCCCTGTATTTCCATTAACATTTTTCAAAACAAAAATCTAACTATTGATTTTTACTTGTTATGACGTAAGCTTTTTAACGGTATACAACAACATGCTATTTCAAACACCTTAGCACCCACCAAAAAACCCCAAATTTTGAAAATGGTCTACTATGATTATCTAATTTTTTTCAAATACTAAACCCTATCGTGTTGTACACCGTTGTAAAGGTCTATGTACATAGACAACATAGGTGAAAGTTTTGTTGAAAAATATTAACGCGTTTCAAAATGGCGGCCAAAAACGTAATTCATAGGGTATAATTGACCAAAACATTTAAAAACTGTATGTAATTTACACAAAAAAAGTCAAAAGTGATGAATTATGATTTCTTGGTATACACATTTTCATCATATGCAGCGTTACCGCGTAAGTAGACCCGTGGCTGGTTGGAATCATGCGCGACTCCGAAGCTCATCGCTCCGCTGGCGCGAGTTAAAGAAAAATTTAGATGAGGAGGATCCTGCAGTCAAACTTCTCGGCTTCTGGATTGACCCGAAGTTAAGTTGGTCTTACCACGTCTCCCAGGTATGTGTCAAACTGTCACGAGTATTACATCTCTTCAGAAAACTAAGATCTGTCCTACCTAAACAATACTTGAAGACTCTATACCATGCACTGTTCCACAGTCATGTTATGTATGGATTGGTAGCCACTCACCAGCTACCCAGGATATTTTAGTTTTACAAAAGTCTGCTGTGAGAATTATATCCCACTCCAAATACCTCGACCATTGCAGGCCTCTTTTCAAAGAGATGGAAATTCTCATGGTCATAGGTCAATATGTGTACAACATCTTAAGTTTGCTCGGGGACAACATCAACAACTTTATCAAAAGGGATGAGCTACACAGTCATGGAACACGTCGTGCCAGGGACTTGGATTTTCCACGCTGCCGACTAAGCCTAAACCTTAAGTCTTATCCCTGCTCCGCCATAAAGATTTATAACTCACTGCCAACGGAAGTGAAAAACTTAGATGCGGCGATGTTTAAACGGAAACTTAAGGTTTACCTATTAAAAAGACCTCTCTACTCTTTAAAAGAGCTAGAGGAGGAGCCACTGTTTATAGCGCCTTAGCTGTATATAGTGTAAATAAACAATTTTTAATCATGACGCAGTCTATCCGAAGTTTTTGGTCAACGACGCAGGATTCAAGTATCAAGTAAGTAAGTAAGTAAGAGTTCTAGTCCCCGCAGTCATCACTTACATTTGTAATGTGACTATACGACAACGCTAGGTAAAGGTCGAGGTTGAGTGGTAGAGAGGACTTTGTAGTCCTAACTTCGCCTCGTTAAACAATACAAAGTTTACTTTGTTCTTTTTATGCCATATTTTCAACAATAACTACATTATTGAAATAGACAGAAAAAGCTTGAAAAGAGTGGTTTCAAAATGGCGGCCAAAAACGTAATTCGTTGGGTATAATTGACCAATACGTTTAAAAAATGTATGTAATTTACACAAAAAAAGTCAAAAGTGATGAATTATGATCTTTTGTATACACATTTTCATCATATGCAGCGGTACCGCGTAAGTAGACCCATGCAGCGGATTGGAATTGTGCGCGACTCCGGAGCTCGAGTCCCTGCAGTCACCACTTACATTTGTAATGTGACTATACGGCAACGCTCGGTAAAGGTCGAGGTTGAGTGGTAGAGACGACTTTGTAGTCCTGACTTCACCTCGTTAAACAAGACATACTTAACCTTTACCTTTTTTTGCCATATTTTCTTCATCGTGATGACCTGCCTGACGAGTTCGATCTTTCATGTCATCTTTTACCATTACTCAGGCAGGTCCTCAGTTCTCAGTTAAAGAAATCAAAATTGCTACGTCGAGCTTCGAAAGCCGGTTTGAAAATTTTTAGGAAGGCCAGAATTTTGAACTCTCCATCTAAGTATCTAAATAATCAAGCAAACAAACATTTATGACTTATTCAGTATAAATGTGCATGTTGAATATATCAATAGGTTTATCTTAGCAGTAATAAAGTTTCAAATACGAACGATTTCCATTTGGTTATTCCCATATGCATATGCCACTCTTTTCAAGCTTTTTCTGTCCATTTCAATGATGTAGTTATTGATGAAAATATGGGAAAAAAGGTCAAGGTAAACTTTGTATTGTTTAACGGGGCGAAGTTAGGACTACAAAGGCCTCTCTACAACTAAACCTCGACCTTTACCTAGCATTGCCGTATAGTCACATTACAAATGTAAGTGGGGACTCGAACTCGCGCCAGCGGAGCGATGAGCTCCGGAGTCGCGCATGATTCCAACCAGCCACGGTCTAATTACGCGGTACCACTGCATATGATGAACATCTGTATATCAAGAGATCATAATTCATCACTTTTGACTTTTTTTGTGTAAATAACATACATTTTTTAAACACTTTGGTCAATTATACCCTCCGAATTACGTTTTTGGCCGCCATTTTGAAACACGTTAATATTTTTCAACAAAACTTTCACCTATGTTGTCTACGTACTTAGACCTTTACAACGGTATACAACACGGTAGGGTTTAGTATTTGAAAAAAATTAGATAATCATAGTAGACCATTTTCAAAATTCGGGGTTTTTTGATGGGTGCTAAGGTGTTTGAAATAGCATGTTGTATACCGTTGGAAAGCTTACGTCATGACAAGTAAAAATCAATGATTAGATTTTCATTTAAAAAAATATTAATAGAAATACAGGGCGTTTCGTAATTCCGTTTTATTTTTGATTTTCAGCCGCCATTTTGTAACGGCTCAACAAAAACCAATTTTTTCTTCATCATTGTTATTCATTTAAAGAGAGCTTTAAAATTACGTATAGCATGACCCCCCTTTATATTTGAAAATTTCGAGATTTGAATCCATGACCCTCGGTTTTTGATACGCTCTGTATACTAGAAAGTAGAAAGTAGAAAATAATTTTCCTGAACTCTTTGAACCGGTTTGAATTTGGAATTTTGCGTTTCACTCAAGTCGGCTAACCCGTTCTCGAGATATACATATGATACGGGTGGTCTGAGACACCCTGTATAAAATATTAGTAGCTCAAAGTCAATATATGACCTTATAAGGTCAATACTCAATATATAATAAATTCATCAATATATGCCAAAAATCCACTTAATCCGAATTTTTGCTAATCCGAACAAGGTCCGGTCCCAATTAGTTCGGATTAGCGGGACTCTAGTGTACTTTCTTGGATGACACTGCATATGTCCGCCAATGCATGCGCACAGTTGTCAGTTACACAACTCCTTGTAACGATGACAAAGTTTAACTATATGATAATATCACTAATATGATCAATAATATTATCAAATCAATTAAGTATAATATAACTAATTCGATCAACAATAATATCAAATCAAAGGACAACACATTTCTTTTCAAACTCACTAATGGAACACAAGTTTGGGATTTGTAGGGTAAATGAACTTTTTTTACTGTAAAAAAGCCAAGCCTTTTTCAATTTTACAGCCTTAATTTGAAATTACTGAAATAAGTTTTTATCCCACTTAAAAATTTTCTGATATCAAGAAAAAAAATGTTCTTTGCCCGATGGGAAAATTTTATCTCGTCCGCCCCCCTGTATTTTCAAAGAACTTTGTTGAAAAGAATTGAGATGCCATGTAGGTAGATAAGATTAGGTTGAGTATTCACCAAAAGGCATGAACGGTGGACGCTCGAATCGTCCGTGAGGGAAGTCTGGTGGGTAGTGCTGGCCTGGATGAGGAGGAAAGCGTGGATTTCCGTGATGTGGTGTCGGATGTCTTGGCCGAGGAAACCTGAACAGTGAACACACAGGCTTCGTCATTGCTGGTCCCCTTGGTAAAGCTCGAGGATTGTAATACAGGGTTATTAATAAATAATGTCTTACTTTCAGAAAACTCAATTTGATTAATTATAACTAAGATTTACATATACTAAATACTGGTAAAACAAGCCCCTTTTAAAGTCTCCCCCTTGGTACACTTCTATATGTCCTCTCCTCTGACTGCTCAGCAAAAATGTAGCCGATGATCAAACTCTTCCCTTAGATCACAAAGCAAATATTGAGGGGTACGTAAACTTCCTCCTTAACATAGCCCCACAAGAAAAGGTCACGATGAAATCAAGAACAAAAAATATCTTGTGTCGAAAGGCAGCCATCTTGTTGATAATTAACACGTTCACTGCGGCGGCATCTCCGGGCACCCGACCCGTGAAACGCGCATGCGTCCGGTGCCCCGAGGATCGCGTCGCACAGCACCAACTTATTCGTTTATTGTGTCCTTGGGACTGAACGGAGCGTTTTGAGGTTATGTTTATCATTCTCCCGCCTCTTCGACGAGTCTAAATTTCACATAGTTTTAATTTCGCGCTGCGCACTTGTTTTCTACACTAATCTAAACTTTGCGTAGTTTTAATTTGGTGTTGTGTGTTTTTTTTCTGTCAGTGTTATTCTGCGCTTGTGTTTTGTTAGTTAGTTTAGTGTTTAGTGTGTTGTTAGTTTTAGTGTTTGGTTATCATTTATGACTATTGTTTTTGTATGTCAACAAAATGGATGTTTGGGCTGTCCAAATGGACCAGGTGTGTGCGCCATTCGGTGTTTCGACCTCTACCATCAGTGAGAGAACAGTTACGCTTTGGTTGGTTGGAGGGATGTAAATATAGGGTAAAATATATTTTTTAATTATGTTTCTCACTTTTATAAACTAAGGAATGATTTACTAATGAGTATACACCATAATGATATTCACAAAGTACATTATCAACGTGATGAGGGAAGTGGCGGGCGCGGAGTGCATGCGGTGCCCCGGGGCACCCGAAATAAAAAACTGAAATTTTCAAACTTACATGGCCCAAAACTCAAAATTGTCAACATAGTCATCTCAACTCTTCCAAAGATAAGACTTTTTGACATAACATTTTTTTAGCATGCTAGGAACATAATTGGTCAATTCTCAGCAGTGAACGTGTTAAAAGCCAAAATGATCTCTCAATGTATGTAAATATAACTTTAAAACATCTTCTTTTCAATCATATATAAATTATTTGTGAAGCATTATTTATTACTACAGAAATTATCTATTTAGCATGTATACAAATTAAGATCTTTATTCATGAAGCAATTATACCATAAAAGTTACAGAAGAATGAAGGTAGGACATTCTTTTTGAATAACCCTGAAGATGTAACACTCACAGAAAAAGCAATAGTTTATAAATAACATAAAGTCTATCTTACAATTTAACTTAAGAAACAAGTGAATTCAGTTGTAGATTTTACTTGTACACGGCTTACACTAGAAGACTACTTGAATGTAGGTGCCCTGGGTAAGCCACTTTATCTATACAGGGTGTCCAGTGATTACAGTGAATTCTAGTCTTCTAGTTCAAACTTCAACAGGTGATTTATCAAGTCAAAATAAACAAAAAATGTCCAATAACACATAATCCCCTAGTTTTCTGTCTGTCTGTCTGTGTTTTTCACTAAATATCTTTCATCAGCTCGGTCAAAGGCTTAGCTCTTCAATATTTGCACTGAGAAGAATTGACAGCGTTGCAACTTCCGACCTTCACGCTAGCAGCATATCGTGCACTTGTAGAATCCCACATCAGATATGGGATAACCCTTTGGGGAACTCCACCAAAGAAAACATCCAGAGTCTTTGTTCTTCAGAAGCGCAGTGAGGATTTTGGGAGGCCTACAACAACAAGACAGCTGCAGAGAAGTTTTCAAAACCTTCAAAATCTTACCAGTAGCAGCTATCTACATTTGTGAAGTCATCATCTTCTCTTCTGGCCAGAGACTGCTGAAAAATGCTGATGTTCATGGACACAACACAAGGGGTGGCGCTGACTATAACCTTCCAGTCCACAAGGCGGCAAGATTCTCCAAGAAGCCATCGTATGCGGAGCTGCTTTGTTCAATATGCTTCCAGCAGGAATCAAATGCAGTGACACAAAGACACAAGAAGACTACAACAGTGGATGGCTGAGGAACCTATCTACAACATGGAGGAGTTCATTATCCGATGCAGAAGAAGGCACCTTGGCAACACAGCATAAACATATTATACACTTCATCATAAGACATTTATTTATTTATTTAAATTCTTGTTATTAGTTATTTAAATGTTTTCATTGTTGACACTATTTCTAAGCTCTACGCTGATGTAATAAAGCATATCTCTCTCTCTCTCTCTCTCTCATCTCCGAGGTCAAATAAGTTATAAACTAAAAACTTTGCACACTTGTTATTGTAATTAAAACCAATATTTAAAAAATAAATTTGACGAATTTTCACTTTTGTTTTAAATTTTAAAGCTTAATAACTCAAAACTTTTAATCTTTATGGTAAATACACAAGAATAACAATACGTGCCAAACGCATTTACAAACATTTTAAGACCAAGTTTGTTGTCCTGTGATAAATAATAACGGATAAATATGAGTTTTCCTGAGCGCACTCCTTTGTTTACATTTAAAAACATGTATAAATATAGAAGTGCGTAAAGGAAAACTTATATTTTTCCGTTATTAATTGTGTCATAACTTAATTGACCTCGGAGATAAAAACTATATTTAGTGAAAAACAGGGACAGACAGACAAACAGAAAACCAAGCAAGATAGGACTATGTGTTATAGGAAATTGTTTGTTTATTATGAGCTGATAAACCACCTGGTGAAGTTTGATCCCCTAATTGGCAACGAGCCTATTTTGCCCAGGGATCTATTTCGCTTAGCCTAGGTGAAATGGGCATACATACATACCTGTGAATGGGCCAGGGCATAAGCTATTACCCTTAGGCCTCCCATGCTTGGCAACCTTGCATGAAGGTAGGCCTATGTTGGACTGTTTAGCCCTAGGCCTAGCACTCAAGTGTACTAGGCTAGCCTAGGATACACTGCCATCATACTACACCCACAGGCTCTATACAGACACTGCATCACTCAAACGACTTCCCCACACTTCAGGATTGACATCTTAGTGGTAGGCCTTGGTAATATCTCATCTGGATACCAGATGAGGGGAGCTAACCCTGCATACGAACAACACTTGGCTAGATGAGCCCTACTTTGAGCCATCACTCTCACAATGTATTATGTACTTCATCCTGTCACTGGAATACTCTGTTGACGCGATGTAATGTGGCAAATACCCATTACGAGACATAATACACGAAATATCGCCCAGAACCGGGGTAAGTGGTGCAAGTTGGAAACAACCGCCGCCATGTTTCTTTTTTTGATTTTGTCTCGCCCAATCACCGACGGAACGGAAAAGATGCTGCTAGTTCCTCTCGTCACCAACCGGGACGCTAGAGGGCAGCTTTCTGGACGAGAAACTCACGAGGCCACTTTTGCCGCTGCTCCCGACTTGACCAGTCGCTTTAGTCACGACGTCTCCAACGATCTGCAACTACCAATCTTATCCCCGTCATAAGGTATTGTAACTAGGGTAAAGGATACAGTCATTGGCAGGGATACAGTTATTGGCAGTACGTGGGAAACTTCACGAAAACAAGGGTTAGGTTGGCACTAATGAGCGGGAAAACCCCTCAATCCACAGATTGGACTATGGACCATGTGGTTAAGTGACGTATGACAGATATTCACGCACGGTAGTTGTCTAGGATTTTTTTTCAGTGAACTCGGTACGTTTCACCTATAATTCCTTAGCAAATTCTTAAGCGTAAGGGTTTTGTTATCTGTTTTTCATTCAGTTTTGAGCTAACTTTTCAAAGTCATGTTTTCACTTGCATATTCTTGAATGTGCCTTTGGCTGTTTAGAGCTTAAGTTGGAATTAAAAACTTCAATTTAACACAAATTGAAGGGGTGCCAGTTACTGTATCGTGAAACACGTGTGATAACAGTCATTGGCAAGGGTTGTCAATGACTATGAAAATATTAAGTAGCTGTTTCAGTAATAAAATTATTGCAAATAGCCTATTTATATATTAAGAATGATAGAAAAGTTATTATTTTACTTTTAAGAGTATCACCAGTTGTTGGCACCTACCTTTGTTTCCCATTGGCATGCCAATCAATGTATCATAACAATCATTGGCAGCCTGCCAACCATTAGATATTGACATGCCAACCCAACGTTTTTTCGTTTCAGGGTAAAACAATGAATGAAATATCCCATGATTACTACAAAAAATGCCTAAATGTAACTACCGGCGCATGAGCTTGGAAGATGCCGTAGCAGACGTGAAGAATGTAATGGCAAAGAGCGCTGCAGCTAAAATTCCCCGAAGGATTGTGTTTTATATTTCGGGGAAACAATTTCAAAGAGACTGTCAGCCAAGCAATCGAATGTGACATGTGTGATAAATGATTTCATTTTACTCGTAAATGTGTCCAAAAGGAATGCGGTTCGGGAGGAGAAGATAATGTGGGTGAAAAGTAAAAGTAGAACCAGATTATAAAATAATATTTTAACATAATTAAGTACTGTATATTATTTTGAGGGCTTTTAAACTACACTTTGAAGACAGGACTGTTTGTGAAAAAGGGGATTTTATTATTAGATACAACTTATATTGTAAAATACTTAAAATGTTCCTACTATTGGCAAATTAAACTTTTTTTCGTGCAGACTTTTTCACTTATTATATTTTTAAACATTGACACTTTAATATTTACCTGCGCCTACATATAATTTTGATTCATATCATTATAAACAGTATGGATTCCATTTGATATAATAAATTTAAATTTTTTATTAAATCAACACTTTTATTTTAAAATTGTTTTTGACAGCCAAGTACAACTTATGACTAGGCCTATTTTTCCTTCTTAATCAGTTTTTGGTACTTTATAATAAAAAAAGTTTTAATTTTATGAACCTAAACAAAAAAATCCCATTACCCGCGAGAATAAGGTTGTTTGAATTGACTGCCAATGACTGTAGTGAACCCATGCCTATGACTATAAAATTGGTGCCAATAACTGTAGTTTTTTGTGTATTTCAAGAAAAAATTATTATCACAATAGCCATTACAATGTATGGAGAAAAATAATTACCAACTACTTATTCAATAGTTGTATAAGGGGTTGTAAATATCAAATTCAGTCCTTATGCTTTTTTTTGTATCCAAAAAATAAACAAATCGCTGAAATCGGAAGTCCCCCGAAATTAAGACGTTAAGGTGCCAATGACTGTAGGCCTTACCCTACCCCGGATAAGTTGGTAGTTATAATCTTTACTATAAGAAACCGTAGGGATATTGTATTTACCCGGTTTTAAATATATTATTTCAAACAATGTCTGAATAAATATAAGGCTTCATTTTTTGTGCGCACACCCGAAGATGGAGTCATCTCCGAAACCGGTAGTGTGAATAAAGTGTTAAACAAAGGGTACATAGTTTTCACTTTTTCCACTTTAATATTAATTCAATTATCTTAAGTAACCAGGTTTTTAGAACCTGTTGCCGGCTTTCAGGATCCTACCGGCTTGCAAACTTAGGTAGTTTGATTTAACACAAAAGCCAGGAGTTTTTTTGAAAAAGGATCGTCGCTATCCATCAGTTTTATTATTTCAAGATTTTAAAGTACTAAATATTCGGCAACTTTTTATCAAAAATCTATTACTGTTTATCCGTACAAACAAAGCATATATTTTTCCTGAATTACAACACCATTATCAAACAAGACACCGTTTACATTTCGGCCTTGGAACTCCAAGGATCCGAAGTGGTATGGATAACACAAGTTCTTTCATCTTGGCACATAACGTGTATCGTAGTCTGCCAGCTCATATTGTGGAGGCAAAGACTGGTAGCCTCGCTTGTTACAAGAAAACTTTAAATAACTGGCTGCTTAGTATTGGTGGTCCTGAATGCGGACGCGCTTTTACATTCACCATACAATCACTAGCTCAGACAAAACAGGGTGATATTATCTAAATTTAGTATTTGTCGGGTGACAAATTCACTATAGTTAGTAAATATAATGTGTTATTTAATCATTGATTTTATTAACTTAGCCATTAGTTTTTCTCGTATGTAAGTTATTTTTAAGCTTTGTGCTCGCTTCTCTGGTTCTTGTTACTCTTGTTTAGCACGGGCTGGCGAAAAGCCGACTGTCTTTTATTTTGAAGACAGTGTCTGTGTTGGCGTCCAGCCCAGGAACGCTTGGGTGCCTTCGTCCGGGGGGGCGAGCACAATCATGTTATCTCAATGTGTTCTGATGTGCAATACTGTGTACTATTTAGCTACATCCTAGACTTGTAATCATTATTTTTTAGTTAGATATTTACTTTTAATAATTATAATTTAATATAATATTTTGTTCTTAAATTTAGTTGATATATATGTTTGTAAAGAGCTGTACAAATTGTTAATGACTCTTCCCCACACACAGACGTATAGTCCTTGTGGGGAATTTATTCTTCAGAAATTTGTATGTATTGAAATATGTTGTATATTTTTTTTTGAATAAAGATTATTTGATTTTTTATTAAGGGATCCTGTGAGTGATCCTCGCTTGGTGAAAGTTTTGAACGTGCGATGTTGTTGGATACAGCAACATCGTGTCGTTTGACTTGTACCCGAGGTCCCCGACCCTGTCGCCGGCAGTCTGATTGAAACCAAGACCACCAGCGTTTCTCAGCCCACTAGCCAGCCCGAATAAACTCTACGGCGCCGCCTGATTGATAGAATTAATTATAAAACGAGGTTTAGCGTTGCAAGGGATTCTTGCAACCTTGGAGAGGCCATACCTTACCAATTGCTAAAATTTTTGACTCAGCCGCAATCAGAACCAAACCAACGTCTACTCGTCCAGCTAGAAGCAAAACTCTGGAACGACCCGGCTCGATTGAGATCTTTCAAGCTGTAGTCTTGATTTTTCTGGACCCTAGGTCCCCGCTGGGAGGATATTTACCCCCCGGGAAAAATCCATTACAAATTACTGGACACCCTGTATAACTATTTGTTCAATGCAAGTCATCAATTGACTAGTTAGTAAAAACAATATTCAATGAAAAGTAAATTTTAAAATGTGTCCATCAAACTTAAAGATAACTCGACGACTTTCACTTGGGAGGCAGCCAGATAGAGCGGCCGCAGGTCAAACTCTGAGCACCATTTATAATGAAAGGTAACACTGCAAACGACGTTTTAAGCAGTTTTACTTACTTAAATGTGAACATTTTTTTCTGTTAAAGTGTAGATCTATTGGTGCTGTTCATATAAAACTTAAACTTTTATTTTTGTCATCGAATGAATTTTGTATTTCTGAACTGAAACTTGATTTTTCCATAAAACGTTGAATTCAAAATTCAGTAATTAAAACTATATTTTATAACCAAACTCAATTTTTCATTTTTTATATGAAGCAGCACTAAAAACTACGCTTCTAGAGAAAAACTTTCCACATTTTAGTTCATTGACCAACTTAAAACATCGCTTGCAAATTTTCCCATTTTAAATTACCTATCCCATTTGAACACTGCTTAGGCTCTATCCGGCCGTCTCTTAATGATGTTAACTAAAGACACTTAAATAAACTCTCAATTGAAATATGCTACTGTAGCGCTTACAAGCCAAGTCCAAGGTCTTCCAGTGACAAAGCTAGAAGTTTTATTGCCACCAAAACACATAATTTACTATTATCAAATAGTACAACCATAATAGACCTTGTAATTTCTTCTCTAGTCTGAAACTCGAGCCAAGTGTCACCCTGAAAATACAAGGTCTAATATAATCTCGTTCTTCCAGTTCACACCGCATCATAACATCGTAATAATTAGCTTGAGATATATTGGTCACGCTGTGAAGTACCGTTTTCCGTCACAGTCAGTTTTAGTTCAGTGACTGAAGATGGTACTCCACAGCGAGATCGAAATATTTCATGCATATTATAATAATGTTTTGACTCAGTGTGAACCGGAAGAACTAGATTATAGTTTTGACACCGTCCATGAAAGCCTAAGAATTAAGAGTGTGCAGTAGTGGCTGTGACCTTGAATTTCGTCTCATAAGAACAATGTAAAAACAAGCATTTTCTTGGAACACCTACAGTTTTCATCCGATTTTTATGAAATGTACTTTGTTAAAGTGCGTTAAATGTTTTAGTTCTTCCGCTGAGCCAAATTCCATTTTCTCATTTATAAGACCGTGACATAAATCCAAAATACGAAGAAACATTGTATTTGAATTTCCTTATTTTACTTGTAAACTAATATAATTTTTAAAAAAGTGGTTAGCGGAGCCCCTGCAGTACATTGTCATCTTTCATATAAAAACTATTTCAAAACTATCCAACTATATGAAAATTGTTGGCATCAGGTGTCTCAAGAAAATGCTTGTTTTTACATTGTTCTTATGGGACAAAAAACAAAAGGCGGACTGGTACTGTGCACTCTTAAGTTTATATGCTCTATGATGATAACTGTTTTAGCTAAACTGTATCCGGCTAAATCTTTGAACATATTCAACTTACCGCTTGTAAGCGGGTCTATTGATGGTTCCTCTCATAGCACCTTGGTTCTGCAGCATTTGAGGTGGAGCTTGGTTCGTATTTACAAGATTCGAGGGGTTCACGTATAAAATCCCCGGTTGCGGATGCCGAGGAATCGCCCCTTGGCGATAATACTGTTCCATCATTGGTGTTGGTCTAGGATCCTGAAAATTCAAGAGAACAAATTGTTAACCAATTTCATTGTCAATCTAGTGGCTCATTATTGTCGGTTATATGACAAAGATATCACCTTAAAATAGATTATTCGTCCTAACCGGCTTCTGCAGATGAAGTTTGACTTATTTTCATGTTTGTTTATTTATGTTATTAAATTTTTTTTTAATAAAAGTGTACCTAACCTTATTGTGAATATAGGAGTAAAAATAGAAATCCCACACTAATAAGCTCCCACTTTGAATTGAACACAAAGCTTCCTTTCACTCACTCTAAAAATTCCGCCCGCCTGGCACAAGTGTTACCAGTGTAGTATGACCAAAACCCGCACTCTGGGTATGACTGTACTACGAGGACGTAGCTCAACGGGTAAATAAATAATCTAGTCGCTTGACTTAACAATTCTTATATTATTTCTCTCTTTCTACAAATGCGTATTATTAAATTACAAATGGCAAGATTGTAAAAATGTACAAGTCATTAATCTCAACAACTATCCTAAAACCCTATCTCTAATTGGAATATACGTAAGACCTTAAACCTAGAACCTTATCCACTAAACATGTATACACTGCCTAATATCCTAAGCCCTAAATTGCCGAGGAGAGGAGAGAACACCTGTAAAGTCTATGTCCAAAAATCTTGTACTCCGAAAGAGGTATCGACTCTTACGGCTCGCCAAAAACGTCCCGATCAAAGCTACTAGCGCAAGAACTCAAAAAGCTTGCGACCAAAACAGTATTCTAAAATATATATATATCCAAAATTTAAATCCGAAACAGTACCGAAACAAATGACCGAAACAATACCGAAACAAAACCGAAGCAAAAGGTTAACCTTAACCCAAAAATCCTACAAAGGCTCTAAAGAAAGAAAGTCTCACCTTTACAAAAGAGTACCCCCTCCGATGCACCGTCCTGCATCCACCAGCCAAAACGGCTCTCAAACTCTCTGCCCCTTGGACCGTAAGTCCTGGGGTATATCTGTGCACCGCCAAGGGTAGGCTCACGTCGCCCGTTATGCCAGCCGCACCACCTCGCATGAGGCACGCGTCTGTGAAGGTCGTTCTCTCTGACCACAGCAATACCGTAGAATTAATTTCCATTTTTAACAAACTAAAATGAACATTAATATCTTACAACCCCTTCCCCTAAAAAAACTCTGCCCTCAGAGTTCACACTACCGGTCTCGAAAGACCCTCGAGGCAAAACCGAGGAGCCCGGACACTTCTGACAATTTCGGGACAACCCTAACTTTAAATTTAACACATACAATTTAAAAGAACAATATAAAAACATTAAAGTTAAAAACCCTAGTCAAGACATGATTATAATATATTTTAAAGAACACACCTCCTTCAAGTCGGCCCATGAGTTAGGAAGTTCAACAGGATCAAAGGCGTCAGAGGGAACGTGGGTTTGAATGAAAATGTTAGGAGCGGAAATGTTCCAATTCACGTCCAAAACGTCAGTAAGGTTGTGAACAGGTCGATCTGAGAAACTGATGGGAGGGATTGACACATTCTTTAGGGAAGTCCATGAAAGTGGCAAAACATGGTTCAACAAAGGGTCATTACCATGGTTGAAACAGGGATATTGGGTAGGAGCATACACGTCATCAGTGTCCGCAAGCGAACACTGACAAGGAACGTCTACCTCAAAGGCACCCGGGGCATCAAAAGCCACATTTTGGAGATGTGCTCAATGGAGCTAGCAAATAATTGTTAGGATATAGTAAAATCATTTTCAAATATGAACTTTTTCGAATCAAATGCCAAGTTTGAGACTGATATTGGCAGTTTTACTAATGTGTTATGTAGTTATTATTTAAGATTTTTAATATGTTTATTTAGTTATTTACAGTGTAAAGGAATCCCCATTTGACATTGGAACAAGTGGACAGTGCAGTGTGAATAGGTGTGGACACGAGTTTTGGAAACGTGACTCTGGTGTTGATAAATATCGTGTGGCAGCGACAGCAGACACGGCCTTGACGTAATGACTGCAGCAGTTTGCTGGCCCGGCTTCTGCTGACTCTACAAGTGCCCGAGGTGACAGCTTCAATGGTATGTTGACACTTCACTAGCTCGACCTACTAGCAGTGCTGAGACAGCTGGATGGCTACTCTGGGTGTGTGGACTACATGACCTTCACCTTGGCTGACTCTCATCTGGTGCCTGAAGAAAACCGCCGTCTACAATGACTGCTGTTGGAACTCTAACTGCAATGATCTGCGGTGACGAGGTTTTTGGCGTTCTCCGAGGTGCTTTCTCCTCTTCAGCTCCGTCTTCGGAGACCTTCAGCTTGAGGATTTACTGTGGGATCACAGAACAGACTGCCTCAAAATCACACGACTTTGACGCTGCCATAACTGACTGAGACGATGTGGCATCCTGGAGTTCCTGCTCGCTCTCTCCTTCGTTCCTATCCGGAGAGACCTGACGTCATGGACTACGCTACGGGATTAAGATGGCCGCCTAAGATTCATCGTCTTCGGCTGTTTGTTACTCTCCCATAACAAGCTTGGAGGTTATGTGGGAATCCGAGTCCTGTCTCTAGAGAACAGTCAACCGCGAGGACATGAGGATGCTGCTGGTCACCATTCTCTTGGACAAGCTCAGGAGCCCACAAGATCGCAGGCTGAGGAGCTCGTCGGAGAACCTGAACCGAGATGCTGAGTACTCGTTGTGAAGTTCCGGGGGTCATCGTCTGTGGAGGTGGAGCAGACATTCACGCGGGCATCGAGCTGAGTTGACATCACGGACTTCATTGGGGATCAGAGCTGGCGCCTTGGACCTTGGAACTCAGGCTGTGTAAGAAATCGAAGCGGACACACAGAATACAGTGTATGACTGGACTGCATACTGCATTGTGATGTGAAAGACTTCCCTTGACATGTATTTTGTGCAAACGGTTAAATAATAGGTATTTAGGTGTAAATTTATTTCTGCATATTTATCTTGGCTTAAGACATTTTTAAACTCAATTACTTATTTACTTTTGGTTTTGTTGTTGGTGTTTTAGTACAAAGTGTTGTATACGCTTATATTTAAGGTTGTTGTTAATTCTGGGGGCCAGAATTTCAGGGGAAGGGGAGTTGTAGAATAAGTAATTGTGTTTATGTTTAAGATTTTATTGTTATTTAAAAAGTACCATTTTTAGATAGGATTTGATGTACATTTGTATTTAGCTGGTAGGTAGTATGTACTGTAGGAAACCTTGTAAATATTATGAATAGTTAGGTGTCTGGTATGCTAGCCTTGTTACCAAGGGCTTAGCTTACCAGTATATAGTTAGAGTAAGGTCATAGGGGGAGAGATTGGTTGGAGACAGGTCAGAGAGAGGGTTTGGACAGGTGTTGGGTGTGTTTGGTGTTTGGGGCATCGGCTACATGGCTTTTGAGTGAGCCGAGCTTGATGGTGTTGGTAGGGTAAGTTTTGTTAAGTTTAGTTTCTTTGTATTTTAGGTTAAGCGTTAGGTTTTGTTTGTACTTTGTCGGATTTAAATGATACATTGTTAATAATAAATAGTATGAGATAATCTTACAGTAGTACCAGTTTAATAATCCGAGTTACGCCTAAAAATGCAAGACAGTGATGCTTTTCCATAGGTTAACGCTTAACCTAAAATACAAAGAAACTAAACTTAGCAAAACTTACCCTACCAACACCATCAAGCTCGGCTCACTCAAAAGCCATGTAGCCGATGCCCCAAACACCAAACACACCCAAAACCTGTCCAAACCCTCTCTCTCTGACCTGTCTCCAACCAATCTCTCCCCCTATGACCTTACTCTAAATATATATATTGGTAAGCTAAGCCCTCGGTAACAAGGCTAGCATACCAGACACCTAACTATTCATAATATTTACAAGGTTTCCTACAGTACATACTACCTACCAGCTAAATACAAATGTACATCAAATCCTATCTAAAAATGGTACTTTTTAAATAACAATAAAATCTTAAACATAAACACAATTACTTATTCTACACCAGCACACAGGCATTATCTAGCGGCGCTGGGCGTCTCCAATAGGTAACGCTACCAGTGCGCATTGTTTCCAATCGGAGATGGTATCAGTGAATGTGTTAAGGCTTATGCCATGATAAAGAGCATGCAACCCATGTTGATTGCTAAATTGTATATGTATAATCTAGTTCTTCCGGTTCACACCACGTCAAATCCTCATTGTATTTTACGGTTAAATATTTCGGTCTTGCTGTGGGATACCATCTTCAGTCACTGATTGGCTGAAACTGAGTTACTTGCTGCCTGCTATCCTATTGGTTACAGGGCTGCCAACCGTCCAATGGAGCAGGGATGCCAACTGTCAATGTTCTCATTGCTGAAAAGACTTCTTCAGGACTGGTTGCCAGCTTCTGGAAAGTTTAATGCTGTCTTCTTTGTTAAAGTTAGCAAATTTCATTGGTTTCTCAGACGACAGTCAGGTAATAATGTGAAACAAGTGTTGGCAAAAATTTCACATTATTACCTAAGTGTCATCTGAGAAACCAATGAAATTTGCTAACTTTAACAAAGAAGACAGCATTAAACTTTCCAGAAGCTGGCAATCAGTCCTGAATCAGTTTTTTCAATAGTGCCACAGCCAATGAGAACATCCGACAGTGGGCATCCCTGCTCCAATGGAAGGTTGGCAGCCCTGTAACCAGTACTGTAGCAGGTAGCAAGTATCTCAGTTTACAATCAGTGACTTAAGGCGATAATCCACAGCGAGACTGAAATATTTCAAGTAAAGTATAATTATGTTTTGACACAGTGTGAACCGGAAGAACTAGATTATAGTTGTGACATTGACGCAAGTTAAATTGTACCTTTAGTTTAGTGAGTTTTTACCTTCTGGCTATTAGCAACATAAATGAACTTGAGGAGTAAACTGATCTTGTTTGTAGATGTTGTTATTAACTGAGCAAGCATCAAACATCCAAATCCAATTTAGATTTTGTGAATAGTTATTGTTTGACCAAAGTGTTTTGTTTCATCATAATAAACCAAATTACTTGTCTTTTGTCTATAGTTGCCAATAATTACTTAATAGCAGACTTGGGGTGACGATTACTAAATTACAGAAAAAAGTAAAAGTTAAACCGTAATGATTACAATTTTGACCTAGACCTACTCTAACTAATAGGCACCCCTAGTATGCTGCAAGTAGATTGACTATGGATGTCACATACCAACTCATTGTTGGGGTGGGAGGGTCTCGCAGCGGCACCATGATCACGTGCATTGCGTAGTTGTTGCTCCACTTCTTGGACGGTAAGAACCTAGCTCAATCCATTCATTTACCGTATATACAATGTTTAACACAAATTATAAACCAGATATGTATTTATTTCATATGTTTCAAAGATTTCCTTTCCATAATTTGTATTTAACAGGTCTTAGAAATTCGTTAATGGCAAACTACATTAATTAATTCCATAAATATTTCAATTCTAACTCCAAATTTTGAATTGTAAGCTATTCCTCTTTGATAGCATATCCTGGCCTAGTGCCCCATTTCCTAAGTCTGTCCTAAAATAAGGTTAAAAGGTATACAAATAAAAGATTCCTTTGACAAAATTTGGTTATTGTTATTACATGTTTATTTGATCTAACCGAAATACAGCAATTTGGCAGCTTATTCCTAAGCTTTAAAAATTGAATGTTTAAACTAATCTAGACGAATCAAGTTATCTTATCTAGCATATAATCTGACCAATGTTTACAACTCTCACCTTAACTGGGTTTTGGGCACCAGCTTCCTTGTCATAAGTGGGTTGTGACTGCCTCTGCTCAACTTTTTCCTTTTTGGGTTCGCCCCAAGAATGTCTCTCGTTTTTAGCTCCATCATCCTGTCAAAAACTATTTGTGTGAAATTATGGCACTATGAAGTTTTAAAAACAGTAACTTAGTTCAGGAATTGTTCTTGGAATTTTACATTAACTATTGGTTTTCAAGCTTATCAGTGTCATCCCTAGTTAAACTGCCGAGAGCTACCAACGCTTGTCTTTACGTTCTCTAAAAACCTACATTATAACATTGCATCTGGGATTTGTTCGACATGGCAACATCGTGTTTGACCCAACTTGGTTTCAATATTTCAAATAACAACTTATTTGACAAGATAATTTTCTGCAAGCTTAACCCTCATTTCTGCAGCTACTAGCTGGCCGATCAATCTTATTTTTAAATGGAAAATAACAGAAAAATGCACTCAATTATTCAAGTACTTCAAACAAATTTCATGTTAACGTTTGCAAAATATTTACTGCTGATAAAAACATCCCAAAACAAGCTTCATCCGAGAATGCTCAGTGTCCAGCTCGCCGCGATCAGGATCGTTTCTGGTCTAGATATGGTCTATTGGAGCAGTTTCTGCAGTTAACAAATTTTTCTTATACATTTATTTTTTAAATATTTATCCGGTTTGAAAATCTTTTCTGCATATCCCTATCAAAAAATAATTTTTAACGACCTTCTAATAGCTTGGATAAGAGGCCCAGTGGTATCTTACAGTAGCCTTGGTTCTACGGTTTTAGTTAGCTACTGAGCGGTCAGGAGCGCTGGCGACGAACTCTTGACGGGTCAGGTGAATTGGTTACCACAGCAACCAGAAAATGGTGACAAGATGGGGACGGAGTATTGTTAGTGTTTATGCTGTCATTGTTATCTTATTTTCGTACATCGCCGTGAGACTGTTGTATCACCAATGTTATACTGGTTGCACATTTATTTTACTGTTGAACCACGATCAATTTTTGCACCATGTCGAGTTATGCTTTATGGTCAATATGTGACCTGTTTGCGTTTAGTTGACATCGTTTTGCAGTCACTAATAACCACTCCAATAACAAAAACAACTCCTGCAACCGTTTGTCAGAAAATATATGCCCTCTCATACCACTGTCAAAACCTTGAATAATTAGTCAGTATCGGGGAGGCGGATGGGTTTCTGGTAGGAGGTGGGAGAGTTGGTCTTTTTGGAATAATATCGTCAGGTGAGTCAGAGAGGACGAGTCAAGGTCACACGGGACACTTTATAGTCTGTTTTGTGAGGGATGGCGTCATTTTAATGTTATCTCCATTCAGTGTCGTGTTTAATCCGGAGTCGACTGTATAGCCTATGCCATTGCAAAATCCGTTTGCTGAATTTTAAGGATGGAGGACACTGGACACCCTGAATAGACCGTACAATGAAATAGCACTAAGCACTAGAGGAAAATCATCTTATGGTTGTTCTACTGTTAAAATTATCTCGGTACATTTTCTTCCATTCTTGTTTTCATTAGAATTATTAACAAATTTCAGTGGGAAATCTAAAACTAATTGCTTTATAATTTGGAGAAATTTAATTATGCATCCTTAACTTACCTCATCGTCAAGTATACAGGCTGCAACCCTCTCACTTAACTCGTTTATCTAGGAACAATCCAATACTATATATTAATTCACATCGGTGAGTTTGGCACAACAAAACAACAGAAATAAATTTGTGAATACTAGTTGTAAAAATTTCCTGGCAAAATTCCAAAAACTCTTCATTTTCATGCTTAATTCCAGATTTTGAGGACAACCCTGATTTATGTAGCACCTTGGTTAAATATAACATCTCGATTTAGTTAACATTAGTTGTAAGAAAAAAAACTTACGTCTTGATAAACATTTAGAGATCCACCGCCGTGAGGTGGAAACCCACTTTGCTCCCTAAAGTTGTGAGCAATCTCCTCGTGGTCGTCTATTTCCCACTTGGCTGAAACAGAAAGAAAACTGGCTTCACATTGGCCCACAAGTATAACACCTTGGTGCTAAGTATAAATGCTATAACGAAGTGTAAAGACTAAACTACGTGAAAGTTGCACTTGAGAGGACAATTAATGAATGCAAACACAGGTACAAGTAAATACATTTCCATCCTCCAGTTTTAAACTTAAGAGTGCACAGTGCCTGTAAGAGCACTGGTGTATTACCATTTTGTGTTTTGTCCCATAAGAGCAATGGTATATTACAAACAAGTATTTTATTTAGACACCTAACACCTAAAATTTTCATCATATTGTCTTGAAAAATGTTTTATTAAAAACATGACTATGTACTGCAGTGACTTTCCTGACCACTTTTTCAAAAATTTTACTAGTTTCATTTTACTTAAAATTTAAATACACAATGTCTTCTATTTTTGGATTTATGTCATGGTATTATCAGTGAGAAAATAAAAATTCTGCTTAACAGAGCCACTAAAACATTTATTACACTTTAAAACAAAGTGCATTTCATAAAAATCCTATGTTAACTGTAGCCAGTGAAATTCAAGGTTACAGCCACTACCGCACACTCTTAAGGCTAAAAATAATAACTAGGACAAAAGAGTGAACAGACAAGCAACAAGTCTTGCTTGTTCAGCGCTGCAAGATGATCAGGTTCAGTGCGCAAAAAGTCTTGCTTGTTCAGCGCTGCAAGATGATCAGGTTCAGTGCGGAAGCAGCTGGTGGGGCTGTGTGAATACAATTAGTGATTTTTTTAATTAAGTTAAGTAATTTATTTTACAAATAAGTTCAAATTTCATTAAAAACATGTCTATTGTTTATATCAAAGAGCAAAAAAGTTAGTAAACAAGTTTACTCTTGAAAGAGCTACATTAACATAACACCAGTTGTATACTTGCTGTAATTGTTTCAGCAACTGCTATGATTTGTCGGCCGAATTTCTTATTTACATCTCATGTTACAAAATGTGCATGATTCTTACGCAGAAGTCTAATACCCAACAATGTTTAAAACTGTTAATCAGACTAGACTTTTCTCCTTGGGGTTATTTACTTACTTACAGTATCTTGCAATGTCAACTTGAACTTGAACTTACTTTGCACATCTCCAAACGTCTCATTGTTTCGAGCATCTATATCATCCTCCATATTTTAAGTCCTGTAAAATAAATTAAAATTGTTCAAATAAACTACCAAAAAGCTGAAATAAGTGTGAGGATGAAATTACATGAAATATGTCTTAATAAGGCAAATAAGCCAAAGTTAGGACTAGCAAGTCCTCTTGCACACTTTACCTGCAAAGATTATGAGAAATAACAGTGTGTCTAGCAAACTTCTTCCAGGAATTTCAAGACTTTTTCCAGACTAAAACGTCAAGTTTTCAAAATCACAGTTTGACAAATCACTTTAATTTTTACAATTAAACTTTCATCATAAAAGACAAAATATATTATATTTACAAAGATATCTCTATACTATAAAGCTCGAAGCCTGAACGGCGTCATCACTGACTCACTGACATAAACGTTTGGGTACTTCCAGATGAGATAGAAATTTGGCCCGATTTTAGATAGATTGGGGGGCTTGTTTAGGGGGGTGCAAAAATAGTGCGAAATCCGGGTATGTAGAGGTGTACTATTTTGATCGTAGAGCCTAAACAAGTGGTCGGATCTTAAATTTGACGAAAAATCGCTCTGTAAAATTAAATTGTCTAAAAGAAAAATTCCAAAAAATCAGAATTTCAAATTTGGGGGTTTGTTTTGGGAGGTTTAAAAATAGCTCGAACTCCGGGTATGTAGAGGTGGCGTCATCACTGACTCACTCACTGACATAAATGTTTGGGTACTTCCAGATGAGATAGAAAGTTGAAATTTGGCATGTAGGCTGGTGTTGGCTTGTAACTAACAGGAAAATTCCAAAAAATCAGAATTAAAAACTGGGGGCCCGTTTTGGGGAGTTAAAAAATAGCGCAAAATCCGGGTATGTAGAGGTGTACTATTTCGTACTAATTTGACCGTAGAGCCTAAACAATTGGTCGGATCATAGATTTGGCGAAAAATCGTCCATGTGGAATTAAATTATCTATAACTTTTGTATTTACCACTTTTTCTATCTTCAATAGGGAACATGATACTACGCCTTAAAGATGAGCTGAACAAAGACAATAAATTTTAAGTGTGTTTGGGCTACTGTAGCAGGTATAAATCTATTGGTTTCGTCTTATTAAATCAACTAAGTTCAGAGAAGCTAATTGACACAACACAAGAAAATTGAAACCAGGTATAAAAAAGTCTCAAAAGTTGTGATAAATTCCCATAAGAATAATATTGATAATTGACCTTTGGATAACTATCGCTCCAAAACCGTAGGTTTATTAAAAAATATTGCAAGAATAAAATGTTTTTACAATTTTGTGTTATTTATGAAAACATTCTGGTTAGTAGGTTAACGGGATTTTGAAAGTGTTTGTTTATTTGGTAAGATCCCTGGAAAATCTGGTTTATTTAAAATATAACTGCAGTTTCTTCAATTATGTGGCATCCCCTCTACGAATCTTTACAATATCCACTTCTTTAGCCTCTTGGTACGCCTGGCTGGAATGTGGGTATCACTGACAATGAAGGTAGAAAATTGTTACGAGTAATATTTACCGCCAGTTTTTATTGAGTAAGCCAAGACACTCCCAGCTGGGCAGACTGTCGGCCGAATGGTTAGTAGATAAGCATTACCGAGGTGAAGAGGAAAGACAGAGATTTATAAGCAATAATCAAAAAGAAATATGAGTGAATGCTTGCGCACAGATACATTAACTGAGCTGCAAACGATCGCCAGAAGGCTGACAGAGTGGTCACAACTCTGATGAAACCATTCAAGGCGAAGGTTTCAGGCGCGGTTCCTGATCGTATACACTATACACCTTCCAAATACCTTTACTAATTCTCAGCATTATAACAACTAAGTACATTGACGCAATACCTATGTGGCCAGGATGGGAAAGCCTTCCTACTTCGTGACCGTTACCTAGAATTTAAAGTGGCCGGAAATATTTGAGTCAACCCCTCTCGGTACTAAAGTGTCTTACAGTCTGTTATGTCGTGTTTTTAGATTGAGACTCTTAGAACAACTAACAGACATACGGAGTGGGAAGTTCTTTGGCAAACAGGTTTACTTATTTTATGTTATTGAATTTAAGAAACGTGGCATTCCACACTCACACATTTTTTTTATTGTAGAAGGAAGAAGATCTATGCAAAATTTAGACATTGACAAGGTTGTTCGTGCAAATATACCTACGCTGAGGAGGCCTATGGCAGACTATAGGAAATAGTACTGAACCATATGATACATGGTCCCTATGGCACTAACCACCAAAGTGATCTTCTCTGCTAGGAAAGTAAAATATCAAAGTATTCCAAGTACTCGTATTTCCCGAATTCAAATTCAGATATAACTCGTGTAGATGAGTATGGATTTGATTATTACAAGCGTGATTCAACAAACACCACTCGAATCAAGTATAGAAACAAAATATCTATAAGCATCAATTATACGTAGGTAGTGCCCTACAACCCTGCTCTCCTGCTAAAATATGACTGTTAAAGATGTCAAGATGAACCTTGCAATTTCCTATATGCGGAAGATAGTCGAATTCCTGTTTAGTGGCATAATTAAAATCCTGACGAAGAACGTGTTGTTCTGATAGGTGAAACTGGTACAAACCATGAAGACAAAATGTATAAAACCAAAGGCTATATTGACGCCTGCACTGCAGCTTGGAGGGTGCTAGAGTTTGAGAAGGAAATGCCCTAACTGGAAAAGTACAGTCATTAGCGAAGCGAATGCATAAACCGGGAAGCCGAACCGTAGAAGCGAACGAATTGAGACCGCAGGCCGCAGCGGGGGTCTGGGGGCGAGGCCCCCAGCTGGCCGAAGGCTAGTTTCCAAATGAAGTCGGTTAAATTATACCTATGCAATTATTTATCAAAGATAAAACTGTGTTCCTTTTATGTGCACATCAAATCAAAATCTATGTAGCAAGATGATCGTAGCTGTTAATTTTGATTTTTCCAGGCACAGGGACTAGACTAGGCAGCTGACCACGTGCTATTGTTTGATTTATCAGTTCTGTCATCGAAATCCTGCTTTACACAAGGATTCTTTGCACAGCACAGAAAGCCTTATTTGGCAAGCTAAAGGCTGATTTTAAATACTCGTGATTTGGCAAATGGAATGCGAATGATACAGGCTACACAGTGCATGCTTTGTGATTGTAATTAGTGACATAATCAGTATTTCGGCTCTAGCAGACACTAGTTTTGGTAACAACGATAGTCTTAAGAAAGATAGTCCTAAAACTTTCTGAATAACCTTAGACTTTATCAAATCAAAAAATTCCAGACTTTCCAGGCCTTTTCGACTAAATTTCATATTGGTTCTAAATTTTTCAAGACCTCATTAAATTCACAACTGATTTCAAACTTTTCAAGACTACTAGACGCCCTGAAATAAGTCAAGTTGCTCCCAGCGGCGATCAGAGCAACCAACCATCGGTCTGAGAAACGTAAGACGAAAAAATATCCAAAATGATGCTAGCACTGATTGTCAAACACTGCTAATGCTTTTCTAGCCCAGTTCTAAGCCGATATTATGTTTTATATGTATTATAGTCCTGCAGTGATTATTTGACATCTATAGAGTAGGCTAGTGACGTAATTAAGTATGAGTAGTAGTGTGAAAGTGCAGTTGTAAAGTACGGTGCAGGTGTAAACTAAGTGTGACATATGCCTATTTCTTGTAAAATCTTGATAAATGGCAATACAGTTCTGATTTCTGATTTAGAACTTCCCTTGTATGATCTCAAACAACATTTTACCAAGTGATGTGGTCGGAGTAGCGATCCAGTGTCTGCAAAAAGTCTGGTTGGACAATAAAGTGGTAGTTATAGGCTAGCCTAGTATGCTGCCTAGTAGTCTTAAGATCCAAGTTACCATATTTAGTTTTTAATGACTTTTACGTTGACTTGTCCAATTGCTAAATTGCTTAAAGGAAATAAACGTTTGTCATTTAAGCGTAGGGTCGGGCGAATCTAACATAGGCCTACACTCATGCAAGGTTACCTGAAGCGACGGAGGTTTATGGGTGTTAAATGGTGCCCAGGCCAACTCCAAGGTATATTAACACGCACATTTCCACTAGGCTAAGTGAAATAGTTTCCCCAGCAAATTTCATTTGTTACAGTAGAGGTAGGTTTTCGCTTTTATCATTAGTAAAATAAAGACTTGAAAGGCCTAGGCTATTTTAAATTAACTTAGAAATTTACTTGAAGTATTCTACGAGACAGCTGAACGAGACTCCACTGTTAAGCTAGGCCTACTTATGCAAACAACTTTTAAAACAGAATTATTACCGTGACTGTAGTAGCACACTTGGCACAGATAGCAAAAACCCTTAACATTTTCTGAGCCACTCCAAGCTCCTTCAAATCCTTTTTCTTTTTACCATAAAAGTACTGGCTAAGCAAGACACAAGGCAATTAATTGGTTGTCAACCATGCGCCATTTTGGTGGGAAAGAGGAAGGTTTCAGCCACAAGTATAGCTGTTAGCCTAGGCCATTGTACAAGACTGAAAACTTAGGCTATACATATTTAGCTGCACAAACTCCTACCTTTGGCTGCCAGAAAACAATGCAAAAGTATCCATTCCGATCGGAGGTAAGAACTGATTAAATGTAATGTAGAGTATGACTGCCAAACAATTTTCAAATTGTAACTTGAAAATCACACATTCACACCGCACCGACTCTTACAAGTTACAATTTTTACTTTAAACGACCAGTGTGGAGTTATAAAAAAAAAACAAGAAATTTACCCTCTCACGAACCCTGCAATGGCAAAAAATTCCCACCAGGATTTTTAAATCCCTTTGAATTGTTGATACTATAATTAAATTCATGGGTACTGTATATGTAAAGTATAAATAAAGTATGGTAGATATAAAGTCAATAATACTATATACATTGAGAAAACGTTATCGTAAATCAGCCAGCTACCATAAAAACCAACGCAAGTATAAACATAGACGTAATGGTACTAAAAAGCTCTACGGGTTGGTACTAAAAAGCCCGGCCAGCAGCGACCCCTCTAGGTCATTTTGGAAAACCTGTCCAATGTAATTGCCATTATGAAAAATTTCTCTCTCGATACAGCAAGTGGGTAGGATCCCCGTTTTGACTCCGTCATCAAAGTTTTTAGAGACAGGGCTCCTCGGAAAACCAAGCACCTTCAAGACTTAAACACTGATGAGAGTCTGAGGTCAGAGACCGTATCTCACGAGGGGAGAAGAACCTCACTATCAAATTTGTTAGCAATGTCCTACAAATTGTCAAGGTTCTAAACAATGCTTAATTAATTACCTTCTTTGTAGCCTAGAAATCCTGATGAAACCTAGACGCTAGATGTATTCAGGATCTCCAGGTTACAAAGAAGGTAATTAACTTCAAACAAGTCCTGAAACCGGGAATCATAGTTTAACGCTTATTCCCAACGGTACACCTAAATATCTGTCTTGCTACTTCCAGAATGTTAACGGCTTAATAAGCAAGTTGTTTGAACTCTCCACTAATTATCTAGTTTGTAGCCTGGAGATCCTGATGAACTTTGATGCTATATATGGGGCTGACGATCGTTTCGGTCTAATGAGACCATCTTCAGAGCACAACACTAAACTAAACTAACACTATAACTGTTTATATACACACAACACTGTTTATTTACATTTTACATGGGGCAAACTATATATTCATTGAGGGGCGACGCGGGGGGATCGTAGAGTTGATGACACATTATTGCTTACGCGGAGACGGCGCGAGGTTGACTGCGGGCCAGCTGGCGGTGAGGGCTGAGTGTGGTGTCCTTGGGGCATTGTTGTCGTGGGTGTTTCCGGGCTTCTTAGAACTAGGCGGCGGCTCTCTTGTTTCATTTTTGTTTTTATTATGGTGTTGCAAATTACCGAATTTCTGATATCTTCTTTTTGTTTAACAGTTTATTTTGATCATGCACTGATTGTTTGTATATGTGGTATGCTTCATGGGCTTGGGCTTTTTGTTTATTATTGATCTTTAATAGTACTTGTAGAGAATCTGGGAACCAAACACCCACGACAACAATGCCCCAAGGACACCACACTCAGCCCTCACCGCCAGCTGGCCCGCAGTCAACCTCGCGCCGCCTCCACGTAAGCAATAATGTGTCATCATCTCTACCATCCCCCCGCGTCGCCCCTCAATGAATATAAAGTTTGCCCCATGTAAAATGTAAATAAACAGTGTTGTGTATATATAAACAGTTATAGTGTTAGTTTAGTGCTGTGCTCTGAGGTCTCATTAGACCAAAACGATCGTCAGCCCCATATAAACCATGTAAGTTCATCAGGATTTCCAGGCTACAAAGAAGGTAATTAACCTCAAATATGTCATGAAACCGGAAATCATAATTTTTTTTGAATTATCTAATTTCTACTTCTTCTTACGACAACATTGCCCTGGGTGAAACTAACCTCTCTTCAGGTCTTTCCATCTCCGAATTGGGTCACGCTGGGTTCAACGTCTTCCGTTGTGACAGATCCAAGTCAACCAGCATCAAACGCGGTGGTGGTGGAGTCCTCCTTGTAATAAGTGAAACTATACCCACCAAGTTGCTCAATGTATCCTCTTCGAGTGAATGTGTAGTCGTCTCTTGCAACATCACATACCGCAACATCTTACTGGACTGTACATACATGTTCCCCCCCAACCAATCCTCTACGGTTTACGCTGACTTCTGCGAAGTTGTTGATGACGTCAAAACCACATCCGGCTTCTCTGAGGACATCCTTCTTCTTGGTGATTTTAACTTCCCAGTCGCAGACTGGAATCATTGCTATTCAACACAAGCGGGCCCAGCTTCAAACCTCTTGTTTAATATAGTGTCCACTCACAACAATTAAAGCTAAGTCAGATAAATTCCATCCCCAACTTCCGAGGAATCCTTCTTGACTCATATTTTTGTCTCTAGCCACCTCTTCTGTGGTTGCAACTGATGATCTTCTGCTTGCTAAGGATAGGCATCCCCCTGCCATCTGCTTCACCATTCCGACACAGAGAGCCTCGAGTTTGATGAGTGGTAGTAATGAGTTATGAGGTGTAGTCTTGTTACAAACTAAGGCTGACTCTACGCTAGAATGGGTCATTAATTAATAGCCCAATGACCAATAGAAATACAAAAACCAACGGCTTAACGTGACTTCCGAACCACGCAGGTGATGGTCTGATAAGTCTAAACGATGGTGGGAGTTGATGCGGGTATCATCAGATGATGACTGAGACTATCTGAGCCGCTTTAGACCTTTATCATCCTCAAAACCGGACCTCCATGAAGCTGGATTACAGGACCACGCCACGAGTCCCAGTCCTCCAGGTCGAACGCCATCGAGCCTCTAGTCACTTAGTAACTGTTACTCACTTAGTTCACAATCTTAGCTCCTAATCACTTGTTTCTTCTCCATTTATGTATACCCTAAGTAAGGTACAGTATATGCATTGGTATATGTACGTGCAATCGGACAGCAAAATCACAGAGTATAAAGTTTATTGTATGCAGTTCACAGAATTCCCGTAGAGCAATACGATCGAATGCAATATAATTTTTCCTTTTTTTTTTAATAAACAAAGGCTCACAAAAGAAAGTAATTTTATTAACTGAGCTGTCAGCTGTGTGTGTAGGGTTATATGGTTAGACACTGAAAACGTCAGTATTTAATCGTGGTCTCATTGAGTTTTGTCAGTGCAAGTTTAGCCGTTGGCCGTTGTGTTTTCAGTTTCAATACAAATTTTTATATCTACACAATTTAGTCCCCAATTCTGAATTAGGCCTACTGCATTACATTTTGAAGATGGCGCAATATTTAAGCAACAATAAATCTTCGTTATTTTCTGTTGAAGACGACGTTGACGATGAAGAGTTCCTCAGACACCCCCCTTCTGGACAATCTGGCTATATGATGAATAGTACTGATAGGCCTAAACCTGTTTCTCATAGCAACGATTTTCAAGACTTACATCAGCAACGTTTAGAGAAACAACGGGAAATACAGTCGAGGATTGTACAAACATCACAAAGATCTTTAAGTCTTCTTAGAAATTCCGAGGAGATAGGCGTCTCCACTGCTGAGGTAAGTTTTGTTCAGTGCTTACGGGAGATATCTTGACCAATTTCTGTTCAGAGGTATGTTACGAAGCGCGTTCACTATCCAGACAACGTCAGAACTGCAAACACAGTAAAGAACGAGCGAGGAAACTATTAGGCCTAGGTAGAGATGGCAACGATAAATCCGACATCAATATATTGGGTCCGTTGTATTAATATTTATATCAGGTGTTTGATAAGTAAGTGACCCATTTGTATTTTCAACCATGTTTTAATTTATTTTTTAGGTACAAAAAGCACCAATTTAATCATAAATGTATGGGGGTTTTACCATCGGTTGTGTCTAAGAATAAAAAGACCAATAATTCTGGAAGATCTCAGGCCAGCCCAAACAGTCAACTTTGCTGTGATTGCATTCTTTCAACAGTCTGTTTTGAGTTCTTTAGTGATCTTTAATGGCTGTTATGCTTGTTAACAAATCATCCTACGTGAAATACTGTCGTATCACTCCACAAAATATTGACTCAACAGTTTTAGTTTACTTTTGTTCATTTATTTATTTCAAACGGCATTAGCCAATATACAAATGACAATTATTTTTTACAATCATTTGTTACATAACCATGTGCTGTTTCTACCAGGCTTTACTTTATTGGCTCTTTATTTAAAGATTCATGTATTTAGTTTACTGGTTTTCCTTTTCAAACTTAATCTTCACTTTATTGACACTCTTCCCATTCCAAAAGTGTCTTGATCTTGAAACTCTCCGAACATCCTCATACATATCTTTAGTGTTGTTACATTTATATCCCAGTAAGATTTAAATTTATTTTATCACTTTTTAGGAACTCATGAGGCAAAGGGAACAACTTGAAAGAACAGAGAAGCGATTGGATGACATCAACACAACTTTAAGATTCAGCCAAAAGCATATTCAAGGGATAAAGGTAAAAATTCATTTGTCAGGTTTTATGGACTAGATCCAAAACTGACTAATTGTTGTTGTGGCTACACGGGTAGTGTTAATTGTTGTGCCACTTGATTTAGATCACTTTAAACAAAAAAAATGTAGACTACTAACCAAAAAGTTAAATAGCTAAAGTAGTTAAATGTAAATAATAAACATCCAAATGAAAATTATTCATTTAAAATTGTACCTTCAATCATTTAGGATGGTTGTTTTCATCTTCAAAAATATATACATTTCTTACCAACCCTCATTGATGGCTTACATAGTCCTCTTTGCTTCTCCTACTGTATCATAGCGTAAATTAGATTTGGTTGTGTCTATTGAATTGAGCAATTTACTCTTTTGGAAGAGAAAAAGATTATGTAACAGAT
Source organism: Matsumurasca onukii (assembly GCA_018831715.1). Lineage (NCBI taxonomy): Eukaryota > Metazoa > Arthropoda > Insecta > Hemiptera > Cicadellidae > Matsumurasca > Matsumurasca onukii. The sequence goes on from CM032064.1 coordinate 17,825,978, forward strand.
TTACCAGTTCTACAATCAGCAGTCAAAACCAGCTATCTAGGCATAATTATAGATAATAATTTTTTTGTAGAACAACCATCTTGACCAGATGTGCAGAAAATTAACAAGTGCCATCTACACAATAAGAAAGACTAGAGCCACTAGTACAAGGAGGTTGCTATAACTGCTTACCATGCCCTATTTGAAACCCATATAAGATATGGCATAGTTGCGTGGGGAGGCTCTTCAGCTGATAATTACCTCCTTCTTCATCTTTGACCAGCTCTGCTGGATTGATTGCGTCAAAAGTCACTAGTTACCGGCATAGATGGCGGCTACCTTGGCTCAGAGATTGGAAGAACTCCTCTATTGAATAAGGTGGTCTGGAGAGGAGCCAAATTTTTACTGTAGAGTTAATGTGTTTAGACTCTAACGTCCTCCAATCGTCGGGCAAGGCATTATACATTTTTATTGCCAGTACAGGGAAGCTGTTCTTCTTCATGCTTAGCCTACAATACGGAACGTTAAGCAGGGCCCTTGCCTCGAACATTGTAGCTGTGAAGGTTCTCTCGTTTCTCAAACGTGGGCAAGTTACTCCTGACGAACTGAAGACTTTGATAAATATACTGCCCATAAACAGTTAGTATCTTCAGCTTTTTGAAGAGAGGCTTACAATGTTCTAGAAAGCCCTCCGAATTGTAGATCATCGATGATATGATTCTTATAACATTTTTTGAAGAATAAGAATTTCCCTACATCCAGCAGCGTGCCCCCAGAGTAGTATACCGTAACTTAGGTGACTATGGAATAATCCAAAATAGACTGTAACCAGAAAGTTTTCTGTCAAGAGTGGTTTCAGCCTTCTGATAAGATGGGTCACTCGAGCCAATTTAGTGCAGATTGTCTTAATATGTTTCGACCAGGCCAGCTTAGGATCTATCACCATTCCTAGTAACTTTACCTCCTCTAGGCTAGGTCTATAATTGCGAGCTAGGCTACATGTCATTTCCTGGGTTTTTCCTTCATTCAGGCTCAGTCTATTGCCAGCAAACCAATCTCTAGCATCAGTGAAGATTAGTGACGCACTACGTTGAGCTTCCTCAGGCGTTCCACCTTGTGAAAAAATTGTTGTGTCATCTGCAAAGAGCAGGACACTCCCCAGATTATGAAGGTCATTAATCATGACCAGAAATAGGACAGGGCCTATAATAGAGCCCTGTGGAACTCCATATTTGATATTTTTTGGCTCTGAATATGCGCCCTTAATTGAGAGAATCTGGGATCTATTGCAGAGGTAAGACTCGAACACCCGAAGCACTGAACCCCCTACACCATACCTCTCCAGCTTTCTGAGAAGTCGGTCGTGCGGGACACAATCAAAGCTGGGTACATGGAACACCTTCTTATTCTTCAGAAAAAAAGCTTTGAGAGTCATTGCTGAAATGGGCTCCAGGGAAAGCTGCAGAGAACTATTCTGTGAGTGGAAAATCCTAACTGTTGTGAATATCTACATTCTAGAATGTGTCAAAGCGATATCCACAACAAAGCAACCAAGGATAGAAAAAATCCATGAACACAACACAAGAAACAGAATCAACTTTAGCCTATCTTCTTTAACACCGCTTGAATCTGTTTGAATCAAAGCCCAGTTATGCAGGTACAAAGTTCTTCAATGCCCTCCTACAAGAACTGGACCCAGAAGTTTTGAAGACGTTGTAGCAGTGGCTCATATAAAGACCCTTCTACAGTATGGTGGAATTTTTGAACTGGAGAGACTCTGACTATAGTAATATTGTCATAATAAAGAACATTTTCACTCTCTTACTTGATTTGTTTTACTTATTTCAAACAGTTCTCTAGAGAAAGAAGATGAAAGTTCAATTTATGTTTAAATTTATATATCTGACTTAACCTATGGTCCCTGCCTTTTTCAGAGTGCGTTTGGTAGTTTTAAAAACTATTTGAGTGGCAAAACTGGAGAAACTACGAGTCGCAGTAATATAGAATCACCAGTTACCAACTCGAGTCAAACGCTGGTAGATGCAGTTGACCAAACAAAACCGTTTGCTGGTGCCTCAGCCCAAGATCACCCAGGTACAGTGTAGATAGTTTTATATATTTAGAGGAGGCAAATTCTATATTAACAGTGTTTATGTGTTGGCAAATGGTGGCCTTAGAACATTTTTAATGTTATTATTCATTTGAATTAAGATAGTTTTTATAATCTAGTTCTTTCGGTTCGCACTGTGTCAAAGCATTGGATTAATTAGCTTGAGATATTTTGGTCTTGCTCTGGAGTACCATCTTCAGTCACTGGTCGGCTGAAACTGAGCTGTCGATGTTCTCATTGGCTGTGACACTAACGAAAAAACTTTTTCAGGACTGGTTGCCAGCTTCTGGAAAGTATAATGCTGTCTTCTTGTTAAAGTTACTATCATTTAAATATTTTAATGGTTTCTGGAATTTAAATAATTAAAAATGATAATATATTCAACAAAGAAGACAGCATTATACTTTGCAGAAGCTGAAAATCGTTAGTGTTACAGCTAATGAGAACATCGACAGTCGGCAACCCTAATCCATCGGCCGGTAGGCAGGTCTGCCACCAATAGGAGGCAAGACAAGTAACTGAGTTTCAGCCAATCAGTGCTGAAATAACTAGTGTAAAATTCAAAATGGGAAATATCTGGTTAACAAAGTGTTTTTTGACAAAAAGAATTGTTATTCTTGACTTTCTCCTCATTTTGACCCAATAAACCTAGCCTCAAAGTTTGTGACCCCCTATATATTTCCATATTTCACCTAGAGCCTGCTTATGTGCACATGGCAAAACCAACAAATTGTGACTATCACGTAAATAACATTTTTTTGAAATTTCATGTAATATTCATTTTGATTGACTTTGTACGTTTGTGTAGGGTTGAGAATCAGAGGGTTGGGAGCGGAGTCAAGTCGTAGATATGCCAGTCCGAACGATCCTGAGAAACAAATCAATGATAACCTTGATGAAATGGTCAGTTCGATAACAAGATTGAAAGGTTAGTATACTTCTTTTACTTGTACATTAAAGCCATTGTATTCAGGGGCACTATGTTGTAATTCATATGCTATCAAAAAGGAATAGAAAGGAGATCAGACTCACCTGGATAGAGTCAGAGGCGGCCCGAGGACCCGGCAACCCGGGCGGCCGCCCAGGGGCGCAAGGGGTGCGGTAATTTTAGGGGGGCGCTGGGTGCATGCTGCTAAAAAGGGAATTCTTATAGAGAGAAGAGGGAAAAGACTTTTAGAGAATTAACGATACCCAGAACAAAAAAGGAATTACATTTGATTAATTAACTATGCGAAAGGGTGTACTGCAACAATGCACATTACATATTTATGTCAACAGGAAGCGCGAGGTAAGTCATTGCGCGTAGCCGATAACTTCAGTAATCTTTCTTCTTTCACTCAAAACATAATTCGCAGACGCTGCCACAAGGCCCGGCCTTACCGCCCGTCCGTCCACTGTTCATCAGCTGTTTGCTCTTCAGGTTAAAACACGAAAAGTTCGTCGTTTTGTTTGTGACATGTTCCTTTCTATCTCAATTCTCAAGAGTTAAGTAATTATTCGTTTCAGTTAAATAATTGGTGCCTGGAGGTGTATAGGGCAGGGCAATACTGTAACATGAGCTTTTCAAAATCAAGTAAGGCGACAATTCGGAAATGGGCAGCTAAAAGCAACAACGAAAGGAGGCCGTTGATAAAAAATCCACAAAATAAACGGGTTTTAAAAATTGCCTAGTGCTAGTCCAAAGGTTTCCACAAACATTTTATATTTAAAATAATGCTTTCTATTCATAGTCATATTACTGGTAATGTAGTCAGTTATTTTTTTTATGGCAAGTTAACACTGGCCCACTATAAAACGCTTTAAAACACGTTATTTTGCTTTGAATTTTCAAAAGTTTTCTGGGGAGCCTTTGGACTCCCTTTGGGTTGGGTGGTACGCCCCCCAGATCCCTTCTGGGGGCGCCGCCGTTGAGTCTGCCCAAGGGCGCATGCAAGCTCGAGCCGCCCCTGGATAGAGTACAGAAGAACACAGACTGTAAAATTTTCAGCCCTACTAAGCCTTTGTCAAGACAAAAAGAGATTACTTGAAAGAGTAAAGGAAGTCAAGCTTAATTTACTCTTTCTTCAAGTGATTTCTTTTAGTCTTGACTAAAGCCCTAGTACGGCTGGAAACTTGTCAGTCTGTGTTCTCCTATGTGTTTCTACTCTATCCAGGTGAGTCTGATCTCCTTTCTATTCCTTTTTGATAGCATATCCTGGCCTAGTGCCCTATTTCCTAAATCTGTGTTGTATTTTATTGTTGCCAAGGCGGGCCCAAGCTCTTGAAATACAAGACTGCAACATTTCGGTCTTAGGGTAAGACTTCATAGGTGTAGCCTTTTTTGTTTGGGGGGGAGCACACAGGGGGACTAGGGCCGGGGAGAGTCCTGGGGTAAGTAGCAAAAGTAACGATTACTACAAAAAAGTACAGAATGAGTTTTTAACCTGGAAAATAAATGTTTCTGACTGTGAAACAGCTTTAAATTTTATTTTCAACCTTCAGTGGACACCCTGTAAATAAATAAATATTAGTTTTGTGAAATTCAATTTGTTTCCCGCTAACCTAAAGGTGAAAAACCCCAACAAACAAATGATATGCTGAGGAAGTTGAACCAAAGATAATACTACGGTAGGTAGATAACCACATGGCTGGGGCAGGAAAATCAAAATCGTTGCAACAGCTCAAGCACAGATCGCGCTGCCATCTCTTCCTGTTTTCTCCCTCCTCGGCTCCACATGCTCGAGTTTGTCCGATGTCGATGACTTGAATGTGACCAAATCGTTCGAATTTTGAGAACGAACAAACTTGCGTGTCCGTTTGTGGCTCTACCTTGCAGAGCTATATGTGCTTGGGCTGCCAAAACTGTGTTGGTTTTCCTGCCTCAGCCGTGTGGCATCTATCTACCATAACATAACCTTTGGTTGAACTCTACATTGAAAGAAAGGCAGAGTTTCCTAAGATAAGTTGAATGTTGCACAGGCTTGGCGAGCGGACTCGGAGAAGAGATCGAGTCACAAAATGAGCTGGTCGAGAACATCATCAGCAAAACGGAGAGAGCCGACATCAGTTTGCAGCGTCAAAACAAGGATATGAACAGACTGCTAAAATAACAAACCTCTTCTCCATCGGTTCCATTGTGAAACCCCCACCAAAGTGTCACAGACATGTCTGAATGTAAACCATTTAAAAGTTTCAGTTAAACAGAAGAATTATTGATTTTCTTAAAAGTTTAGCAATTACCTAAACCTTTTATTGGAAAGCACAAAAATTGACTTATTTAATGTTTCATCAACGCGTCTAGTTTTCATTTCATTTCCTATTTTGAACTGTCGAAGATTTCATTGCTGATCCAACTCTTCACTTAGTATTTTACAACTGTCTCTTGTTTTATGAATTACGCTCAACACCTCTGAGAATTCTTTAACTATTGCATGTCTATATTTTGTTGAAGCTCTCCCTCTATTCACTTTGCCCCCTTATGTCATGATATTAGTTTAGCATGCTATGATATTTGTATTTACATTACTAGATAGAATCATTTGATTTTAACATCATGTGAGTTATAAAATGTTCTTTTTGATGGATGATATAAATAAGTGATTTGAGCGATAACATTTGGAAAATGTTATTGAAACAATGTTTTGTTAAATTATATAATTATATTCATATTTTTATTATACATGTTTGTAAAGATAATGTTGGTTTAAATCCACCCTTTAAAATCCACTTACAACTACCTACATAGCATTTTTTTTTTATGCAGACAGATTGACCTTGGAGTCTTGCATTCCTGTCAGTGTCTTTTAGTTAATGAGTTAACCATTTAGGATTAAATGCATCATTTATTTGAGTGGTTTTGTTTTTGTGAGTTCATGATTTCCTTTAAGAACCAAGAAGTTTTATTTCTCGTTGACATATTTACAATATATGGTTTCCCTGCTAGAAGCGGTGGTCAAAAAAAGTGTATAATAAATAAATTCAAGAAAAAACTAAGTTTTAAAATTTGAATCTGTGGATAGGCATAATAATTACAGTTAACATAAAAATGACAAATATTTAAATAGCTTAACGGGTGAATAAATATTAGATATATATTTGACAAGAATTCAGATAAAAATAAATAAATAATATATAAACAAACAGATCACACAAAATGACAAAATAAAAAGTAAATTAAATAGAAATTACAATAATAAGCGTTAGTTATTAATATTTATTGCCCCTCGAGCCCACCTCTCCCCGGACCAGGGCACCTATGCGAGCCCCCCCCCCCTCGGACCAGGGCATCTATGCGTTCTTGAAGACCTGACATTCTCGCTTTCATGTTCCTGCTTCTGTTTCAGACGACCTGATCATTTATTCTAAGAATCCTGAAGAGCATATGATTCACTTAAAACAAAGTTTTTTTCATAAAAATCCGATGAAAACCAAGTGTGAGGTGTCCCAAGAAATTTCATGTTTTTACAATTCTCTTATGGGACGAAATTCAAGGTCACAGCCACAACTGCCCGCGGAGGCGGCAAATAAACCTTTAGCCTATAGGCGGCATGCTCTTAAATCCAGCCCTGGGCGGCGGAAGAACTACATGATTGTTCAACAGCAACGTCCATAGGTTGGTCGAGTTAGCAGACCTACTGCGGGGGCAGGAAGAGCTCTAAAGTCGTAGTAAAGACAACTTCCTAGGCGTATGAAGCCTCAAAAACAAATCCACCTGTCCTCCTGGTAGGGGGTTAAGCATAGGGCTAACAACTCTATCTTGGAAAAATTATTTATGTTACAGATCTAGATAGAAAGATCTAGGAAGAAAAAAGAAGAAGAACCATCAACAATGCATTTATAGTCTAGTAAATTCTAAAGTATTTTCACTATTAATTTCAGTTTTAACCATAGTTTGCATATTATACAGTTACATTATAGTATCAGTAAGTTTCTAAATAATAAGATTTACTTTTAACTTAAACCAAAATTATTTAAATAGTCTTTTTCAATTTTCGTTTAGTGCTTAACCTACAAATTCTTAAATATCATCATCTCAGACTTTCCCTCCATTATTGAACCAAGTCACAGATTTTTATCCCCATAGCATTACTCTCTATCATTGATCAAATTCCCTCAAAAGGGAAACCACAAGATACCAACTGCAAAACAACAATTCTCACAATAAAGTGAAGAAAAAAGAAATCAGCTGTGTCTACAGTAGCGCTTGCAGCGGGACTTAATAGAAGAAACTAATAGAATCTACCTTACCCTGCTAAACACAGTACATACTGTGCAATGAGAATGGATGTTTAGCTTCACTGTACTTATTAAATTCTTGATAACTGTATAGTGAAATTAAAAAAAAAAAAGAACTTGCAGACAAAACATGATAAAACAAGTCCTGTTATTAGGACAAGATTGCAAAATCAAAGAAAAGTACAGAGTAATTCAAAGATCACTAAATCGCCAAAAAAACTTTCAAACAAACGTAGGCCTAATTAGAAAAACACAACATCCCCTAAAACACCAAGAAACAACTGTAAACATGAACAACAAATAACGCAAATAAATAACATAAAAAGTGTTGAAAATGACACTAACCTTCCAAATTCAATTTTGGAAAATTCTGAGCTTCAGGCGTTGCTAGAAGATGCTAATAACTGTATCACATCTCTTAGCAAGAAATTATAGTAATGAAAAACATTTTGACTAGAGATAGTTGGTTAACGGATGAACCGATTCAATACTTCTTTGACTTGCTGAATCTAAGGTTCATCCAATCAAGTGACGGTGTTTTAGTCATGAATCTTTCCATAAGCCAGGCACTAAAAATAAATAATAACAGCAATGACTTACTGGATCCATTGAATTTGAAGAAGAAAAAACTTATAATCATGTCAGTCAATGACTCCAAAAGTTGAACACAAGAAGGAGGGTCTATGGACCGATTGAACTTCAATGACACCCAAAAGACATCAAATAATTTAGCAGAGTACTTGAATCTGACTACTACACCTGTTTTACAACAAATAAAAGGACCACCGCAGGACAATGGCTATGATTGTGGCCTCTATCTAGTACTTGCGGTTGTCGGTTGAATATATCATCTTGAATCTTGGTTATGAATATGTTCTTGATGAGAGTCTCCCAGAGTTCAACAGCTTTAACTGTATTACCAAGAGATCAATGATGGCCTACACTATCCAAAACAGATCAACACTATCAACTGATGTTTTGCGTAAGATTATAACTCAAAATTTCCCCAGTCCAAAAGTAAACACAGATCTGGAAATGACATCTACTGGAGTAAAGGAAGATATTGTGCTTAAGAGTAAAAAAGAAGCTAGACCTGTTCAAAAAGTCGAAGTGGCTGTCCAAACAGAAGAAAATAATAAAACAATAAAAGAACCTGAGACTAGAGTGAAAATTACTGTGCTCGGTGACAACCACGGAAGAGGTATTTCTTCACAGATAAAAAACAAAGTGAATGAACAGTTGAGTGTTCAGGGACTAATAATGCCTGGAGCCAATTTCACACAAGTTATGCAGCAGAAAAGAGGGGGGTCAAGAATACTGCTAAAGATTACACTGTCTTAATGGCAGGAGCAATTGATGTATATAATTTTCAAGCTGCAAACGTCTACAGACAGTTTGAACAGCTCTAGATTACCTCAGACCCAGCAAAATCATTGTGGCTGGAATCCCCTTCAGAAGAGATTTTCCATTGTGCCATAAAGTCAATGAAGATATAATAAATTTGAATCTATTTATTTGTGAGAAGTCACGATCAATGAGGGACGTTTTCTTCGTGGACATGACATCATTATTCCATCGTTGTTACACTAGGTCAGGTGTTCATCTAAATAGTATGGGAAAACAGTTAATATCAAACAGAACCAGCAATATAATCAAATCAGATCTTACAAAACATGAAAAACAGAACAGCAACTTGTCATCGCCAGCCATATTCAGTAAAAACCATTTTGAGCTGGAAAAAAACTTCACCCGAACCTTAACCCCTGAAGACATCAAAAGTGAACCAAAAATGAAAATTATTGAAATAAATATGAGGAATATGATCAAAAAGTACCGGAAAGACCCAGAAGTTGCTTTTAGCCATTGTATATCGGATGACCTAGGCTGTGATCGTAACATGTCTGCAGGAGTGGCAGTGACTTTTGCGCAAGAATTTAAACAACCTACCAAAGAAGACAAAATCAATACTCACTTGACATTTCAACAGAAGGATCATGAAGCTGGAGTTTTTGGTTTGGTAACCAAACCAAAGTACTGGGACAAGCCAAATAAAAAGGACTATGAAATTGCATTCAAACAATTTACAGAAGATTTTAAAAACCACGGCTTTAAGTATCTAGTATGCTCCCCCATGGGATGTGTTAGAGACAATGTCAAGCTGGAGGATTTCATCAAGAATCTAATGCAGTTTCAAGCTTCTACAGGCGCCCAAATTAGTATCATCTCCTATGACCAAAGATCTGCCAGAACACTCTTCAATGGACTACAGCATAAAGAATTCCTCAACCCAATGAAAACCTTAGTTGAAAAAGACAGTATCCACTCAACCCAGACACAAGACTACTCGATGGCCAACACAGAAGGGAACCAGACGTCACTAACCTCATCCACTCCATTTCGCGGCTGGGAGTCATGGGAGGCGAAGAGATCTTCGGTTCAAGCTCCACTCTTCAACCAATCACCCTGCGTAACACCTGCATCTGCCTCTGTGAATACAACATCACCACCGCTACAAGAGTCTCAGCCCTTTGCAGTGTCAGTTCCTATTCAGGGTGAAAGTGAGGAGTGTAGTGTCAGTGATCTGAGTGTCAGTCGGCTTTCATCTCCTGTAAATTTGAATAAACCTCAGCATAATGTTTAGCCCTAATACTAATAATAGTAATGACAAGCAGAAACTACAACAACAAAAAACCATCACTCTCAAACAAAAATTCATCATTCCTCTTTTTAAATATACAAAGTTTAAAAAATAAAATACCAGTTTTACAAAGTTTTCTATTAAATAATAATATTTCTGCAATCGGCTTAACAGAACATGGGCTTAAAATTGAAGAAACCGCTCTAGCTTCTCCTGATGGTTTCTTTTGCAGTAGTGCTTATTGCAGAACTGACCATATAAGAGGGAGCTCTCTGGTTTTTACAAAGGACTCCTTGCAAGTTAAAAACTGTGATGTGAGTCAGTTCTGCTCTGAAATGAGTTTAGAAGCAGCAGCAGTTTTTATTGATGATTTAAAAGTAATTTTTGTTTCTGTATATCACTCTCAAGAATCAAGAATCAAGAACTTTATTGTCATTAAACACTTTACAATACAATAGACATAGTCATTTTTTATATCTATGTGTCTAAATATACTAGGCTTACTTATTAAAATCCTCTTAACTTTAGCCTTATTAAATAATCAAATGGAAATTAAGTACTGAAACAAATTACAATACAACATTTACATTTAACACAAGTCTAACACTAAAATAAGTTAGAATATTGACAAAAAATTTAAAAATATCTAACAACGCTAAACATTAAATTTAAAAAGTACACACAAATGCTTAAAATTTTATTTGACTAGTATCACAGGAAAAATAATCATTTATATTGTAAAGCGCTTTCTCTCTGAGCCAAATTAAAAGAACGTGCTTAAATCTAGAAATACTGACATGGTGAGCTTCAAAACTAAGTTTATTGAATAGTTTGGTTTCGATAACTAAATGACTCTTGCAAGTTTTTTCAATCCTTGCAGGGAACACAACTAATTCCTTTTTATGTCTCGTTTCGTAATTATGAACAGATTCCCTCACTTTATAAGAATGTAAATTATGTTTTACCTTTACAAGGCAATTAAAGATATACAAGCTAGGCAAAGTCATAATTTTAAGTTCCTTGAATAGTTCTAAGCAATGTTCCCTATCATTTAACCCTTTTAATGCTCTTAAAGCTTTCTTTTGCCAAATAAATGCTTTATTGGCCGATGAAGAGTTACCCCACAATATTATTCCATAAGCTATTTGGGAATGGAAAAAAGCGTAGTAACAAGTCATTAACAGATCCTCTGTTACACTTGTTCTAAGCTTACGAATTAAAAAGGTAACTCTACTAAGTTTCTTACAAGTTTTGAATAAGCTGTTTTCCCTGAAAAGCTAAAAATAGCAAAGGTTGTGCCAGTACATAAGAAGGGCTCATGGGACCTACCTGGGAACTTTAGGCCTATTAGCTTGTTACCTATCTTCTCTAAGATCTTCGAAGCAGTTCTTAAGAACCAGTTGTGTGGGTTCTTTGAGTCAAATCGCCTGCTTATGCCTGCCCAGTACGGTTTTCGGTCGGGCCTATCGACCATTGATGCTGTCGAAGAGTTAGTACAAGTAGTCCAGGACAGCTTCTCTGAGTGCAGCGTTGCTGGAGTCACCCTGTGTGACCTCAGCAGAGCGTTTGATACACTGGACCATGCTGTCCTTTGTGAGAAATTGCAGCATTATGGCATCCGTGGTCGTGCCCTTGATCTCATGGGATCGTATTTGGGTGGTCGCTCACAGGTAGTTTTAGTGAATGGCTTGAGTTCGCAGGCTAGGACTGTCGCCCATGGTGTTCCGCAGGGGTCAATTCTCGGGCCCCTGCTGTTCATCATTATGACAAATGATTTGGCATACTATCTAAACAAGGGCATAATATGTTATGCTGACGACACCACTCTGTACAGTGTAGAACCAAGTCTAGATGAGCTACAGGTTGTTATGGAGCAATCCCTTCAGAAAGCCTCAAGTTGGTTTAAGTAAAACTATTTGTTGCTAAATGAGACAAAAACTCAATCTATTGTTTTCACTCTAAAACAGATAAATGTTGAAGTTGAAAGTGTAAAACTGTTGGGTTTGTACCTGGATGTTAAGTTAACATGGAATAACCACATAGATTATGTCTGTAGTCGTTTGTCCAGAGTTATTTTTCTCCTAAGAAAACTCAAAGACTGTGTACCTCAGGAATTTCTAAGAAATGCATACATTGCTTTTTTTCAGGGGGTCTTTTTGTATGGTCTGAAACTGTGGGGGTGTGCGGCTGGTGTCGAGCGTGTCTTGATCCTCCAAAAGAAGGCACTAAGAACCATTACTGGTGCGGCGGATAGAGAGCACTGTAGGCCGATCTTCATTGCACAGTCGCTGATGACGGTCTGCAGTTGCTTCATCTTTCAAGTTTTAGTCGGAGTAAAGGAGGAGCAGGATACGCTCGAACTCAGGAGTGACATACACTCGCACAACACCAGGAGTAAAGGGCTGATCAATGTACCCTTTGTTAGGCTAAGTAAAATCCAAAATAGCCCTAAGATCATAGCTCTAAAGTTGTTTAACCACTTACCTCTGTCCGCCAGGTCCACTCCACTACCAAGATTCAAGCTATCCCTCCAGAAAATGCTCATAGAACACCCCTTGTACAGAATCCAAGAATTTTTTTGCTTAAAGATGTAAGTAGTTATTTTTTACTATGAAATGCATGTACAGTACTGACTGCTATTTATAAGTATTTTCTTCTTCTTTTGTTGTATGCTTGCTATTTTATACCAAGTTTTATGTAAAAAAAATCTATTATGACGCTTCCAATCGCTGTAATTTTGCTTGAAGGAATAAAGAGTTCTCATTTCTCTACATAGATTTGTAACATGGCAATCCCAATTTAGTCTACTGTCTAGATGTATACCTAACAATTTAACAGAGTTATAATTTTCTTTTAAGTTTAGATTGTTAGAGAATAGAATTCTTTCTGTTTTATCTTCATTCACGACTAATCTATTGGCTTGAAACCATTCTAGAGCTTTTTTAATAGAAACATCTTCATTCAGACTTAAGGCCTGAAAGCAGTCACCAGAGTTTATCAAAGTGGTATCGTCTGCATAAAGTATTGAACTACATGGCATGTTAAAGGCAAAGTCATTGATAGTAACAAGGAAAAGAAAAGGACCTAGTACTGATCCTTGAGGTACTCCTATGTCTATGATTTTCAGATCTGAGTGTTTATTACCCTGAACTACAAGTTGATATCTTTCTTCTAAATAAGACTTAAAAAACAACAATTCTTTATTTTGTATACCATATCTTTTGAGCTTCTCCAGTAGAAGGCTATGTGGGACACAATCAAAAGCTTTTGATAAGTCAATTAGCGTGGCTGAAGTTAATAATCTATTTTCTACATTTATCATTACCTGTTCAACAACTGACTCTACTGCTTTGGTTGTGTTGCGCCCTGGTAGAAAACCAAATTGATCTTTATTAATCAAGTCATTTTCATAAAAGTAAGCATACAATTGTTCTTTAATGCACATTTCAAGAATCTTACTCATGATAGGGACCAATGATATTGGGCGGTAACTTGAAGGGTTGAGTTTATCTCCTTTTTTATATATAGGTATAACTTTAGTAACTTTTAACTCTTTGGGAATGATACCTTGATCTAACATCATATTATATAAGTAAGTCATAGGCTCCACAATAGTATGAATTATCACCTTCATCAATTTGTTTGATAAGCCATAAAAATCTTCACTTTTTGATAAACTTAACTTAGAAACATGTTTTAAGATATCCCCGGAGGTAATATATTTCCATTTAAATTGTGTGTGTTCCTTCTTATATGTACCTACAAAGCTCTCAACAAAAGTTTCATATAAATTGCTGCTCATACAATTATTCTTATTAAGTTCTTTTGCCACGTTAACAAATAACTCATTGAACTCTTCCACTTTGATATTAGTTTCATTAGGTTTACTTTTTCTCAACCCGCTTTCTGATTTTATTACTTTCCATGCAGCTTTACACTTATTATTTGAACTTTCAATAAACTCACTATTTGCTGATTTCTTTGCTTCTTTTATCTCATGTCTGTATTTTCTTTTGGCTGACAAATAACTTTCTTTGCAACTATTCTCATGTATTGTATGTTTGCTACCTTTATACTTATCATACAACATCATTAAGTTGTCTCTACTTTGCTTAAGATTCAAAGAAAACCAGGTCTTATTTTTCTTCTTTTTCGATTCTCTAGATTTAATTTGCTTAGTTGAGCAGAAAGTATTAAAAACACATACCACAGAGTTCAAAAACCAATTAAATGACTCATTTACGTTTTGAAATGAAAAAATGTTATTCCAATCAACAAGCTGTAAATTTGTTTTAAAACTGGAAAGAGCACATGTACTAAGATCTCTTACAGTGAAAATTAGTTGTTTGTTGATATTGGAACCAAACTGATCCCAGACTTTGATGTTATTAAAAACAGTACTAATACCAGAATGATCAGAAAGATTGGGCTCTATAACTTGACATTGTGTACCTGATCTTAGGTCATTACTAACTATTATATTGTCTAAGCAGGCATTTAGTCTAGTTGGGCTATAATTTAAACAACATAAATCAAAAGATCTTAGAGTATCTAAAAACGACTCTGAGGCAAATGAAGTTCTATTTATGTATGTTGAGATCAGAACAAATTATTATATTTTGTTTATACTTTTTTTCTAGCCACTCTAATAAGTTTTCTAAAAGGTTCAAAAAGTCTTTAACATTATTATCAGGTACACGGTATATACTTAGGATTATAACATTTAGAGACATTAAAGAGACTGCGGACAATTCAAAAACATTTACTTGACAAAAAATACTAACATCAATATTTTTAAAATCAATACCTTGCTTTATGTACAACGAGCATCCACCTCTAGTAAAAGGATAAGTTCTACAATAATGACTAGCCAATAAAAACCCAGTGGGGACATATAAAGAAATTTCATCCGTACACAGCCAATGTTCATTTATACTAAGAATGTTACAACTAATGCTATCTAAAAATAATTCTAATTCTAATAACTTATTTCTTAGAGATTGAATGTAAGATGGAAGTTGTTGGTGAGTTGTCCATCGTTAACGGAGAAGGCTGTGGTCTCTGGTGCTGCTCGTTTCCCGTCTGGCTTGTCGAACTATTAGCTGCAACTGACAGTCTCTCACTCTCACTGTAGGTTCTTCTTTCTGAAGGTGATTTGCAGTTGAGCTCCTCCAGTTTAGCCAAGATCATCTCTGCTAGCCACGCTTTACCCCTCCAATTGAGATGCATGCCATGTCGAGTGTGTAGGCTCCGGTCGGCTTTGCTCGCTTCCACAAGTGCAACATAGGGGAACTTTGCACAGATGTTTTTCAAGATGTTGTTAGTTTTTTCTGTTTCAGCGTTAACGCATGACCAATCGACAAGATCATATCTTCTTGGTACATCTACAACAACTGTCCTAACTTCTCCTACTTTCTCCAGTGTTTTTTCTAAAGTTGTCATAAAAGTACTAGCTTCGTTGCACGCGATGTCGTTGGTTCCTGTCACAAGTACAAGTCCATCTTCCTTCCCTAGGGATTCACCTTCTATGTTTTTTATACATAGCACATCCTTTGAGTGTCCTCCAGGCTTTACAAAACCGATGGTCTCATACAAACTTTGTTGGTGGTTAATCTCTCTTGATAAATTTCTTCCATGACTGTTACTACATATCAGAATTTTACGCTTTTCAATAATATAAATTTCAAAAATATAAAATAAAAAGATTGTATCGACATACTATAAAGAGTTTTAAAATAAATTAAGGAAAGGAGAATTTTGAAATAAGCCTGGTTCGTTATTGACTGGAAAATTTTTATTTTTGTGTATATGTGTAGGGATACATCGGCAATCGCGAAACATTGTTTAGAAACCGGACACCATTTTAATGAAGTTAAATTGTTACAAGAAGTACAAAATTCGAGATATCTTGATGCAGCAGAATCCCTACACATACACAAAAATCAAAATTTTCTAGTCAATAACAAACCAGGCTTATTTCAAAATTCTCCTTTCCATATTTTTTTTTAACTAACTCTTTATAGTATGTTGATACAATCTTTTATTTTATTTTATATTTTTAAGTTTATTTTTCTAAAATCTATTTGTCATATGTTTTATACAATATTTTTATATTCAAATTATTTTTCCTTCAGTTTGGGTGCCTCTCTGAAGATGAATACATAGTATTTGAAAGGCCTCATATTAATTAAAAAACTTTATTAGATTTTGTGAAGTAATTTTTAAACTCAACAATATATTAAGACAGCATAACTTTCATTTTCTAAATCACTCCCCCACTCGAGGCAGTAACTGTTTGGACAATGTCCTAACTAACTGCAATAAAAATACATAAATAAACTGTAAAATTTTTGATTTTCCCTTTTCTGATCATAATGGTTTACAAATTGACTTACCATTGAATCTGAATGTGGAAGACTGTAACCAATTTGCTGCCCTAAATTCATCTTCATCTTTCTCAAAATTAATTTTACCAAAACAATCTATAAGTTTATTAGTAGATAATCTTGGCAGTTACGACTGGGTACAAGTGTTTAGTGGTACTAATGTAACAGCTTAGAATATTTTTAGTATAACTTTTAAAGTTTTAAGAGATAACATCTCCTATTTGTCTAAAATTATAAAAATTAAATAAAAAAATAGTAAATAAAGTAAAAATAATTGGTGTAGCAGTAAGTTAAGAGATATGAAAGAAAGATTGATCTTTTTGGACAGAATAATTAAAAATAACAGGAGAGTCTCACAAGAGACCAAACAAGCTTATCACATTTTGAAAACCCAATATAAGCAGTCAATAGTTAAAGCCAAAATAGATTATAACACACATATAATAGAAAATAGTAAAAACAAATGTAAAACTGCTTGGCAAGTCATTAAAACTAGTAGCAACTCTTTAATTGATCCTAAAACTGCTAAAACTTCTCCAGATACTTTTAATAATTCTTTCATTGAATCAATTGATAACATTAAGAGAAATGTAGGCAATAATATTTTCAGCTCAAAAGATTTTGTTAATAGAATTCCAATTACCTCTGTACCATTTTCCTGGAACCTTATTGTCAATAGTCAATAGTCAATAGTCAAATAGCTTTATTACATCATCATTGAGATAAGTACATAGGTGTCAAAACTTAAAACTAGTTACAAGAGTATCTTGATGTTGCAGTCGAGTCTTAGGTTGTTCCCTGTCTCCAGCCCAGAAATTCGTTTATGGAGTAAAATGGTCTGTCCGTCAACCATTTCGTCAGTGTTGTCTGCAGCTTCTTTCCTTGGAGCGCCTTTATGTCGTCTGGTAGAGCGTTGAAGAACTTCCTGCCGCTGAATGATGGTTTCTTTTCGAATCTGGAAGTATGGTGCGAGGGTAGGGTGAAATTTGATGCATATCGAGTGTTGTACCCATGGATATCTTGGCCTCGTTGCGGATCCTTCTTTTCAACAAAGAGGATTACTTCTTTGATGAAAAGGCTGATTAGGGTTAGAACCCCATGCCTTGGAAATTCATCTCTGCAGCTTTCTCTGGAAGCCAGTTCTGACATTATTCTAATGGCTCTTTTTTGAAGATACAGGATTTTATTCAGGTTGCGTGCGGATGTTCCCCCCCATATTATAAGGCCATATCTCATATGTGACTCAAACAGTGCATGATAGGCGATTTTTGTTGTGGCGTCGTCGCTGATACTCTTGATCCGTTTTAGGACATAAAGGCTGGAGTTTAGCTTTTTTACAAGACTATCAACGTGTTCATTCCATTGCAGGTTACTGTCGATGGTCATACCAAGAAACTTAGTATGATCTTCAATTTCAACGTCTGGTATGGCTGGAACTGTATTATGTCTTCTTCCAAAACCCAGTTGTTTGGTTTTCCCAGCGTTGACTACTAGATCATTTTCATGACAGTATTGGTAAGCCATATGCAGTGCAATGTATGAGTCTATGGCGAGATTATCGGCCGAGGGTTGAGAAATCAAGAGTGTTGTATCATCTGCATACATCAATGGGGAGCAATATGTGCCTAGGTATTGAGGCATGTCATTTGTTAGAGTATGAACAGAACTGGGCCTAGTACAGAGCCTTGAGGTACTCCTCTGTTGACTGGAAGGGGTTTTGACTTAACTTCTTGAGTTAACCCGTTTGTAAGGGCTTTGATTTCGACAACTTGGCTTCTTCCTTCCAGGTAGCTTTGGAACCATGCTCTTGCCTGTCCTTTTATTCCGAGCTGCTCCAGTTTTCCAAGAATAAGGTCATGACCCAAACAGTCGAAGGCTTTGCTAAAGTCAAGCATAATGCTAGTGACCATATTTCCATCTTCCAAAGCGTCGATAATGAACTCTGCCAGTTTGACAATGGCTGTTGTTGTTGACCTTCCTTTGATAAAACCATGTTGGTCTTCGGTAAGCAGATTGTGAAGTTCACAGTGGTCCATTAGTCTTTTAAGTACCACTTTCTCGATCACCTTTGAAAATGTTGGAATTAATGATATAGGCCTGTAATTACTTGCTTCAGTTTGGTCTCCTCCTTTAAATTTAGGATATACCTTACTTTGTTTTAGAAGAGATGGAAAGTGTCCTTGAGCGAGGGATAGGTTGGTTATGCTGACCAGAGGTGGAACTAGTGCTTTACTGCAGTGTTTGAGCACTTTTGCTGAGATTTCATCTAGCCCTGCAGACAGTTTAGGTTTAAGGTTTCTGATTATGGTTTCAATTTCTTGCTCATTGGTTAGAGATAACTGTATTAAATCATGATTTTGGGTTGGGGCTTGATTTGGATTTCTATTTTGGATTCTTGGTTGTGAGCTAAGGGTTTGTTCTGCTATGTTTGTAAAGTAATGGTTTAGATGATTGGATATTTGTTCTGGGTTAGTGGTTGTCTGGCCATTTATGTTAAGCTTTGGTTCTGATGTTTCTGAGTTTTGTTTTTGGTTTTTTATTGTACCCAAATGATGTAATTAAAGCGACAACAAAATTAAAAAATTCAAATAGTAATGACGTATACCTTATGTCAAACTGTTTACTTAAGCAAATTATTAGCAACTTAGCTGAACCTCTGTCCTATTGCTTTAATCTCTGTCTCCTTGAAGGTGTCTTTCCAGATGAATTAAAAGTCTCAAGAGTTTGTCCAATATTTAAAAAAGGTAAAAAAGATATTCCTGAAAATTATCGACCTATCACCATAATTCCGGTAGTATCCAAACTGTTTGAAATCTTGGTTTTGATCAACTGAATTCTTTTTTTGAAAATAATAACTTTTTAAATGTTTCCCAATTTGGTTTCAGAAAAGGCAAATGCACATCTGACGCATTAGATAAACTGATTAATGAGGTACTCTTGGTCTTTGAGAAAAAGTCCCTTGCTCAGGCCACCTTCTGCGACCTGAGTAGGGCTTTTGATTGTGTGGACCATGATGACCTATTAATGAAATTAAGCTTCTACGGTGTTAAAGGAATTCCTCTCTCTTTTTTTAAATCATACTTAAGTAACATAATACAAAAAGTCTGTATTGATGGAGAATGGTCTGAAGATTTAGTGATAAAATATGGTGTGCCACAGGGCTCAGTCCTTGGGCCTCTATTATTTTTAATTTGTAGTAATGACCTCCCGGAATGTATACCTAGTAAAACCTACCTGTATGCAGATGATACAACTTTTCTGAATATCAATCCTGATGTAAAACAACTTCAACAATTGGCTCAAGACTCAATCAGTGAAGCTTCAATTTGGTTTGAGACTAATGGTTTTCTACTTAATAAAGATAAAACTCAACAAATTATATTTGGTCTCAGGCCCTGTGAATCCAATACGATCGAAGGTTGTGTAGATCGTGTTAAGTTTCTCGGTGTCTTTCTGGACAGGACACTTTCTTGGGGACCACACATTGATTATATTACCTCCAAGCTTTCAAGAGTAATCTTTCTCATAACAAAACTTACACAATGTATAAATCAAAATTACATAAAAACTGCCTATTTTGCTTACTTTCAATCCATTTTTAGGTACAATATTATTTTTTATGGAAATTGCAATAGGATAGAGGAAGTCTTAATCCTGCAAAAGAAACTAATTAGAATTATGTCTCATTCACCCCTTTTAGAACATTGCAAACCTCTTTTTATACAGTTAAAAATACCTACAGTTATTAATATTTATATATTTGACCTAGTTTCATATATTCTAAAAAATCCCCACCTAATTAGGCAGAACTCTCACATTTACAATACAAGGAATAAAACATTTGCTACTATTGACTTTTTCAGATTGACCAAAACCTTAAATAGCCATATTGTAATTTCACTGAAAATATGTAATAAACTTTTAGATGTAATAACAAAATACTCCCTGAATAACTTTAAAACTAAATTTTACACATGGCTTTTGAATAATCCGTTCTACTCTTTAACTGAGTTTTTTGATACACCTGTAAATCAATTGTAATTTTAAGGGTTGTAATTATGTAAGCTTATTATATTTCTTCTCATGTCTATTTACCTTTTGTATCTAATTTTGTATTGTTAAAATACTTAATTTTACTGACAATGGCTTATAACTGCATATTGTAACTTTGTCAATGCATGTACTGTATATGTTTTACGACAATAAAAACATTATTTATTTATTTATAATATAGATGATTTTTGCAATGTTCCCAAAATTAACTTTTAGATTTAAAAACAATTTGTACCTAATAATTACTATTTATTTATTTGTCTGGCTGTGCAATTGAACTGAATGTTGATGATCTGTTAAATTAAGTAAACTCTTATAAGTTATTCTTAAGACTTGGCTTATGTAAGCTGTAATAAATGACATTGTCAATGCATGTACTCTGTTTTACGACAATAAAGATTGATTTGATTTGATTTAGATGCGACTTGCCTCGGAATGTGATTGGAAATACGGATTTGACCCAGCGAGCTAAAGGACTGCACAAGGTTAAAGGAGACATTTTCTTTGCAACTTGGAATGTTCAAACAATAGGAAAACCAGGAGCACTAAAACAAATAAGTAATGAGTTAACCAAATACAGGATAAAAATTGCAGCTGTACAAGAAATAAAATGGAATGGAAAAGGTATCAGGAAATCACACGGTATTTTATAGTGGTGGAGCCAACAGAAGAAAAGGGACAGGTTTTATAGTTGAGAAAAATATGAATATATTAAGAATATATTAAAATTCAATGCTGTCAATGATTGGATATGCTCCATTAGGGTTAAAGCAAGATTTTTCAACATAAACATTTCCTCAGTATACGCCCCGACAGAGGATGCCAAGGACGAGTTTTACAGCAAGCTTGTACAGTAAAGTCCCAAATCATGATGTCAAAATAATATGTGGCAATGTATATGCAAAGATCGGTAGGGAAGATATTTTCAAAGAAGTTATTGGAAAAGAAAGTTTGCACCCTGAAAGCAACAATAATGGATGGCGAATAATTGATTTTTCCACTAGTAAAAACATGATTGTAAAAAGTACATGGCTACCCAGAAAAAATATACAGAAAGGTACTTGGACTTCCCCAGATGGTAACACATGCAATCAAATTGACCATGTGCTAATAGATAAAAGGCACACGTCGGACATCATAGATATTGGAAGTTGTCGAGGTGCTGATTGGGATTCTGGCCATTTTCTTGTTCAGATAAAGTACAGACAGAAAATAGATGTATCAAGAACTTGCAAAGGTAGCCCTGTCAAAAAGTACAATGTAGAAGAGTTGGTAAAAAATGAAAATAAGCAAGAAGCGTACAAGCAAAAGATAAACGAATTATTTCAGAAGAAACAAGATGAATGGGTAGGAAACAATATAGAAGTAAAATGGGACATTATAAAACAAATTACAAAAACTGCAGCAGAAGAAATTGTTGGAACAATGAAGAAAACAGTCAGATCAGTTTGGTTTGACGAAGAATGTGAAAAAGCTGTGAAAGAAAGAAATGAAGCAAGGCAAAAAATGTTACAAAGAAAGACCAGACAAAGTTTAGATAGCTACAGGCAAAAAAGAAGACGCTGCTAAAGAGTGTAGAAGAAAGAAAAGACTTTATGAAAAACAAAGAATATCGGACTTGGAAAATATGACAAATCAAAGGGAAACAAGAAAGTTTTATCAAAGAGTACGAGAATCAAGAAATGGACATCAGCCAAGTATAGTTTTTTGCAGAGACCTTGAAGGCAACCTAATAGGAGATCAAAAAACGATGATAGCCAGATGGAAAGATCACTTTGAAAAACAGCTAAATGGTGATGATAAGAATGAAGGAGCCTTGCAAGAAAATGAGTATGTAGGAGATGTTGGGCTTGCACAAGTAGAAGACCATGAAGCGAGGGAGAGCACGCGAACTCCAAGCATGCAAGAGGTTATACAAGCAATTAAGAAGCTAAAAAATAACAAGGCCCCAGGTGAAGACACCATAACAGCTGAAATGCTCAAGTACGGAGGAGATACAGTTCATACAGTTGTATGTATGAACTTGTAAGATACATTTGGAAGGAAGAACAAATGCCAAGAGATTGGAATATGGGGATAATTCACCCTGTCTACAAGAAAGGGGACAAAGCAGACACTCTTGAGTATTTCTTATAAAGTATTTGGGAGTGTTTTAGCCTCAAGATTACAACCCTTTGTAGAAGAAGCTGTGGGTGATTACCAATGTGGCTTTCGCAAGAATCGAGCAACAACTGACCAGATCTTCACCATGAGACAAATATATGAAAAGTGTTACGAGTACAATATAGATTTGCACAATATTTTCATTGATTATAAACAAGCTTTTGACTCAGTAAGAAGAAAGGTGATCTATAACACTTTAAGAGAGTTCCATATCCCACCAAAACTGATAAACCTAATGAAAATGTCATTGGAAAACACAAAAAGTAGAGTAAAAGTACAGGGAGAATTATCTGAAGAATTTAACGTGGGAAGAGGAGTGAAACAAGGAGATGTATTGTCGTCAATGTTGTTCATCCTAACACTGAAAAAGCTGTGAGACAGATAAACTTAAACCCTATAAAAATTCTCTAGAAGAAGCCTTCTCCAGTCTAGAAAAAGCGTCAAAAGACCTTTCAATAAACACTGACAAAACAAAATATATGAAAATGAAGAGAAATCCTCCAGCCATTAGAGAACCTACAATTAATTTGAATGCCAAGAGGTTCGAAAAAGTGGGGAGTTTTAGGTATCTAGGTTCACTCTTGGCAGCAGATAACCAAATATCACTGGAAATAAAAGACAGATTAAGTATTGGTAATAGATGCTATTATTCTTTGCAACCGATATTTAAATCCAGAAATTTAACCAGAAAAACCAAAATCCTTATTTACAAGACAACCCTCAGACCAATAGTGCTATATGCATAAGAAACATGGACTTTAACAGCAGCCCAAGAAGACTTACTGAACAAGTGGGAAAGGAAGGTTTTAAGGAAGATATTTGGTGGGGTGTTAGAAGATGGGGCCTGGTGAATGAGAAGAAACGAAGAAGTTTACCAGTTGTTTGGCGAAGCAACCATCGTCAACCATATGAAGCAAGGAAGAATTCGCTGGGCCGGACATGTGCAACGCATGGAACAAGGAAGAGCTGTCAAAAAGGTGTTTACTGAATTGCCTGGAGGAAGAAAAGGACGTGGAAGACCAAGAAAAAGATGGCTGAATGACGTCGAGGCTGACCTGAGAGCTCTGGGTGTGAGGAGAGTGGCGGAGGATAGACTGGAGTGGAGGCGAATTGTCATGGAGGCCGGAGCCCTACATGGGCTGTAGCACCGAGGAGTGAGTGAGTGTGATAACCAGCACAACTTTAAAAATAGTAAGGGAGTGAGTGCATTCATAGGCATGGTAGGTTTTACAGCAAATTCATTCCAAACTATGTACAATTGTGGCTCCTTTAAATGAGTTGAGGACAAAAGAGGTAAAATTTTAGTTTGATGATAAATGTAAGGTTGCTTTTGAAACAGTGAAAGAGTGTACAAGTAATTCCCCTATTCTTTAGTACCAAATTATGACCTACCTACAACTAGCTAGTAAGTTTTGTGTTGCAAACTGATGCTAGTCAGAAAAAGAAACTTCAGGGATAATCCAAGCAATAGAAAAGTTTTAGTTATTTAGAGGTTAAACCTTTTGTTTTAGAAACTGATAATATTGGTTTTGTCACGTTACAATAAGTTGGAAAAGTTATCTGGACGGGTAGAAATACATCTAGCATAACAAAAAATATTATGCGTCTAAAACCATTTATGACACCAATTCTGTTCAAATGAATATGAAAAGAAAGTTATTTGAGTATTTATGATTTTTAAGTATTTTTTCTCTTAACAAACATATTATTTTAAATTGACAAGCTCCTTAAAAAATGCAAGCCTTAAAAACACTGGTGTGCAAGCATTTTCAACTGCTTTGACAAGGGGTTCAAGAATCTTCTTAAAGGTTCAATGAAGAAAACACACTTTCTTACAACATTTTATTACAAATACAATTAAAATAATTGACATCTAATTGAAACACTCATAGTACTGAAATATGTTTAAAATGCCAAGTGATTATGATCTCTCTAGGGGTTGTCAATAATTTTTTTCGGACACAAATACACTTTTTTTAATTGTCTCTTTATTATTGACATGTATTTAGAAATATATAGCGACTATTTTGCTACAGTATGCTTATTACAAGAACACAAAACCTGCTTGGTTTCTGTGAAATTGCAAAGTTCCCTTTGGCATCTGATAATCTTTAACACAAAAAAATGAATTTTATGGCTGTTGGGTTTAGTTTTCAACTTATATAATTTTCATTCATGTCTTACAAAACCCTCACACCAGATATGGGCTTTATTTAATTTACGAGCAACCCCTGAATTATACCTGTGCTTTGAACCAAAACACTGTCTATTTCTAAATTGTATAAGCGACTATTAAATTTTCTTTAAACACTAACTATGTAATAATACTAAAAAGTAAACAAGAGAAAGAATATTGGAGCTACAGAGGAGTATTATATCAAAAATCTGTGTTTGCTTTGTCCATAAATTGTGCGTTTACAGAATAATGATAGAAAAGTATGTTAAACATGTTTACTGACAGTTTAATATTAAATAAACTACAAGCTTAAAGATTAAAAGATTAAAGATTGATCTTTATCAAGTTGTTAGTCCATTTTTACTGCAGTACATTAAGCTATACAATGATAGCAGTTCTGTAACCAAATATATTCTCCTAACTGGAGAGAACGAGATTTTACATGTTTATTGGGATAAATTCTGGGTTGTCACAAGGAAGGGGCTACCGGGGCCCGGACCCTAATTAAAGGATCAAATATTACTTATCTTGTGTATAATGGATAAAATATAGAATATTTGTTAAAAAATAAAATATTGTTCTGGCCCTCTGCTCCGTACTCAATAACTATGCTTTAGGTTTGGTTTATTCAACAACATGAGCTATTTTAAAACTGTTTAAACTCAGTTTGAACAGACAATTTATTCCTAGAATGTTTCCTTAAAATTATCCAATATATACTGGAATAGGTTGTCCGGGAATGTTCCCAAGAGCTCCGGGCTCTAGCAAGCTGCAACAATGTTCGGCTTGAATGGATACCGGGGCATCAAAGTTTTAAAGGGAACGAAAAAGAAAAGCCGATCTGCTGGCTAAAAAGGGAATGGCTTCTGTCATCCTTTGCTGGTCCAGAACCAGCGGTAGGAATCAGTCCCTCCCTTGTCAAAACTATGCTAGATGATAGAGCAAATGTGCAACACACCGAGCGATGGAAACCAGGGAGCCAGCACAATAATCCAAAGGGTTGACGTGCACGTGGTCTAGAGTCACTTTTCCCTAACAATCTAATCTAATCTAGCTGGTCATCGACCTGGGTGTCAAATCGACACGTCTGACTTGAGAGCTTGAGTTAATATGTCACATATATAGTCTAAATCATCATTTGAAATGTACTAAGGCCGGGAGGGACCCGTGATTGAAGTTAGGCCCAAAGATGTGGCGGCCCTCAGGGTGGGTGGTTTAGAGGAGATAATGTAGTGTAGCTCTGGTGAACTTACTGTAATGCACACTACGCAGTTTTCGTATTATTTGTATGAGGCAAGAACAAATTCTATTGTTAATCCACATAATCACTAATCTCATTGCAGTTTCTCTTTCCTACAAGTCAGTCTTGTTGCATTTTAAATATCTCTTTCTAAAGTTTAATCATTGGATAGTTCAGACATAACTTCTCCTTTAATGATTGAAACCAAACTACCGTATAGATCGAGGTGTGCTATAGATTGAGGTGTGCGTGATCAAGATTTTGAGTTTGTAAGGGAATTAACAAGAAAAAACTGTACCTTGGAAATCTGCCAAAAAAGTTAAATGCATTTAAAAATGTGGAATTGTAAGTTAAATTTTAAGACATTTTTTATTTTACTGCTTTTTGATTATTTGAATTTTAAGTTTGACATTATTTTGCAGTTAGTAAAGCATTTTACTGATGAAGACAGAGGGGTGTAATCTACTTATGTTGCCTACTTATTCCTATGTAGTTGAAGATTTACGTACAAATAATGTGTGTTTTTAAACTACGATATATCATTCATGAGTGTAGCTCTCGCATGCCAAGACGGGGAGTTTGTTAGTGAGCCGGCTCGATGTTGTGTATCAATTTATTTTATTTATTCGTTGTCGTTAGTGTATGTTATGTACTTTGTGTGGATCTTTGTGTTCAATGTAAAGGCGAAGCCAACTGGCGGATGAGAAGGACATGATTATGGCCTGATTAGGCCGAAACGCATCGTTCATCTACAAAGTAGGATAGTGACAATTAGGTAATTACCCATTAGTTTTTTAATTGTTCAATATTTATTATTTTATTTGAATTCATTCTAAATCACATATAAATTTGAATTCATTAAAAAACATATTATTTTTAACAATTTCAACTCATGTTAATTATTTCTTGAGTTTCACACTGTAGGAGATTCCAAACCCTAATGCTGAAGGCAAGCAGGCAACTTCCGTCGAATTTGAATCTGGTTGCGGCCAAAGAGTGTTAGAGTAGCCTGCATAGTGCATAGCATCATACAATCCGAGGCCAGTTTTCTCTAAAAAATTAAATTTGACGATCAACCAGTTTTGATGATTAGTAAACTCGAGCAAACTTCTGTTATGACACAAAACATTACTATAAAAGGTTTCATTGTTGTGTCCAATACTCAAACCACACTTGGGAATAAGACATCAGTGATTTATGCAACTTTAATTCACTATTTGTCCTGCTAAATTATTTGAAATTCTTCATGACATTTTCAATTTGTCCTGATTTGTTTCCAATTAATATCCGAATCCCGCACACCTCTAGTTATCTAGCTGCTATACCAAAACAATAAGAACTACATAAAGTTAGACACTTACTAAACATATAATAAATAAAAAACAGAATATCTCAAAACTGAAAACCTTTTTGGAGGCATTTTAGCTAAAGTATTTCTGTCGTTAAAGTTCTAGAATATAATGCTTTCATTGTCTACATTTACTGCGGAAGCAATTGACCAACCCATAACTATTAAAATGATGCACTGTTGAAACACAGAATAGAAGCACAAAAGCTTATATAACTTGTGAGCGAACACAACACCTAAAACATATTTCTACATAAAAAAAAATTCTATGATAAGAGAACTGGACAGGCCAATACTATGTCATGGAAACCCAGGCTCAAACTTAATCCCTAAATATAATAAAGATTATTGAATATTTAAGTGTAAGAGTTAAAAATGCATCAGTCTTAATACAGTCTAAATCATTCTTTTAATTT
Source organism: Matsumurasca onukii (assembly GCA_018831715.1). Lineage (NCBI taxonomy): Eukaryota > Metazoa > Arthropoda > Insecta > Hemiptera > Cicadellidae > Matsumurasca > Matsumurasca onukii. The sequence continues at coordinate 17,853,701 of CM032064.1, forward strand.
TCAATTTCAACCGCTTTCAAGGGCGTAGCCAGGGGGGGATATCGGGATGTATCCCTCCCCGAAATTTTCAGGAGAAAAATTACAATTTTACACAAATCTTTTTTACAACATGCACATTGCACAAGTAGTTTGTCATTAAGTGTTTACCAAACGTACCTATTATGTCTATAAGTAAGTTCAATTAAATGAGTCACTAGCTGCTTAAATTATTGTAAAAATACATTAGAAGGGGTGTCAGGAGCAATGAGTGATTAACAGGACGCGCGGGAGCGACTGAGTGTGTCAGCGTGAGCGAGCGGTAGATAGACTCAACAGTTTAGCATATTTGTCAATCCATAGAGAAATAGAAGTAACCCCTAATCAAGTTTTGGGTGTAATGGCTGAGAAACCACGAACACTGTCAATTATTAGTATTTAAAGTGAAAACAAAACAGATTGTGATGACATTTACTTGATGGTCTACTTAGTCTAAAGCTAAAACAACTTTTGATAATTTATAAATTTGAGATTCAGCAATTGTAAATAAGTTTCTAGTTTTCAAACAACAAAGTTCATCATGTAATTTTATATTGTGGAAATAGTATTGTATTTTTGAATCAAACAATAAACTTTTTGTCATTAACTATGGTGTTGTTTATTAGCATTTCTAAATCGTTTCCTTTAGTTAATATTTTCTGGCTTAACTATGAACTACTACTGAATTTGACTACTATGCTATTGAAACGAACCTTATTCTAACTGAAAAACCTGTTAGAAAAATAAACATCTAAGGAGGTTTCCTAATTGATATTGAAGAATTTCATAAATTGAATAACAGTTTCCCCACTAATAAAGAATCAATTTTTGATTTAACATTTTGAGTATGTTTTCATACATTAAGGCTTAAATCTTAAAAGATCTGAAAATCATAGAAAAAGTAGTCAAAAAATGCGTTTTTGAAAATATAATTTCAAACTATTTTTCGGGGAAGGGCCCCCGGGCCCCCCTGGTTGCTGGGGGGTATGGCCCCCAGACCCCCTTCCCCACCGAAAATAATTCCTGGCTACGCCACTGACTGGTTTTACACTTCCCATGTCAAGATGAATTGAGGGTTGGAAATGTTTGCCAACAGATTTAGTTAGCTTCACAGTTTGGAAAGCAAGCAGTTTTGAGTCATCTTCATTTGTTATTAATGAATTCTATCACTAGTTATTACAATGCTTGAAAAATCAAATATTAATCCAAACTATCTCAAAAATAAAACTTTTTAAAAATAAACTATCTTGAATACGAACCCGTTGTATTGTTTTCGTAACTACAATTTGTGTTCATGAACAATTGAGTAATAATTGACTGATGATGACATAAGTAGTAAAAAATTATGTTGAAATCAAATCCAATCATTGAACAGTGTGTGTATTAAAATGTAACATGATAACTGATGCAAAGAAAATTGGTTAAAGTGGCCATGGCTTAACCTGAGCTAAGTAGACATGAAATGTATTAAAGCATTGTCTATGTACAGTATACATATTAGTTTTTAAAGAAAGATAACAATGATGGTAACAGAAATCTTAAACCTCTTACTCAAACCACTCAAAGTAATATTTCTAGAGTGGAAAGGCCTCTTCTGTCATTACCCTTGTTAGGCTAGTTAGTGGTTACTAGTTAATAAAAAGAAATAAATTGTGATAGTTTACATGGGGTACAACATTAGCAACAATATAAAATATGAACTTAAAGTGTGATAAGTTGTTTTATGGCCTAGACTAAGATCTAAACATAGACAGAGTTCTGGACCAGAGTTCCTTAAAGCTTTGTATAACATGAAAACGTACCTAACTGTACTCACTGTACAGTTATACTTCTTCAGACAAATGTTACAAATCATTTTGACTGCTACATAGCAAAGTCTGTTGATACATTTTAAATGCACTGTTATTTTTTGTCATTGCAGGAGTCGGACTGTTTTAAATGCGAGTTTATTTCACTAACATTGTTTCAACCTACTATATGATTGCTATATGATACTATGTTAGCTAAATGGTTGCAACTTGCAGTGTGCTTTGACGGTTACCGATAAATTTCCCACACTCAAAGCAAAGAAGAGACACTGTCAGCTGTTCTTTAACCACATGTCGCAATATTCACAAACCCGTGAAATGGGAATGTTTTGCCGATCTATTTGAAGCTGTGGTTTTGTTTAAAGTGAGTACAAAGTGTTTATATTTTGCATTTGTTGGATCGAGGACTCCACTTTGAGAAACCTGTTCCAGATTAACAGATCACTTAAGGGTTGATGCTACAAGACTAACCATAATTGTCTGATTTTGAATTACAGCAAAACCAGGAGAATTTGTATTACACAATTGTAAGGAATTAACCACTATATACATTTATCATAAAACATTTATAAGACCATTTTTTACACAAAGTGTTGGTAATAGACACAAAGTTGTTCAGTAATGTAATTACAAAATTTAGTAATATAATTATTTCCATGTTTTGGTAATAATTACATTAATAATAACCTATTACTAACAATATTGAAAGAAAATATCGCCCACTTTAATGATGAGGGCGAGACAAAGATATTTGGTGTGTTTCAAACATTAATTTTAATGTTGACAAAGAGTTTGATAAAATCTACCATCAGTCTATCATAGTAAGCGTACAATTTACTTCTCTCTATTTAGAATTTACAATTTAGTCTTATTCACTATATTTATATAACTTCCTATACTCTCTCAAATAAATATTGATGTTAGTGTTTAATTTATTGCGCTGTATAAGTTGATGTATCATTATTATTTATTATTATCAATGTAGTTTAGAAGCCAAGTATAGTTTACGGTTTTTATTCTATTTACTTACTTTTATCATCATTTGAAAACAAATTCTTTTCATTTTTTACTATATCCAGCCTTTCAATATTTCAGATAGCTGTAACACTGTTCTTCTAAGTATTGAAGTAACAATTCTCCATAGTCACTTTTAGAGAAAAATATTATGGTTACAATATTAACGTTAAAAGTTACTACTGCAACAACAGCACCAATAAGGTTCGTAGAATTTCTATATGTTAGCTTTTTTCTTCCAGATACATTGAACCTTTGCATAGTCAATCTGTGTCTAAAATGTACTTATTACCCTAATAAACTGAGTTACTTGAGCAGCTTATTTATACGTCGTACAAAGTTGTAGAGCTACAAGACTAGTTCAACCTTAATTAGTTTTTAAATTATGATAAAAGTGCAAAAGATAAACTTTGTTCAACATTTTAAATTACTGTAGAAAGAGATTAACAGGGCTGGATCAAAAATTTGAATCTTCACAGATACCGCCTATAACCTGGTGCTAGTGAAACTAGAAAACCATCCATGTTGTCATACAAAATTAAAGTCAACAATGTTCTCAAAATTGTTAATTTAATAATAGTACCAATCGGACATAGTGTAAATATTTGAAACTTATTCGTGAAGTCAGATTGAAATATGTACTACTTGAGTTAATCATCTCAACTACTTGTGTGTGGCCTCCGGTGATCTCTTCTCTTTTATCTCGATAGTATTATCAAAGTCAATATTATGGTACGTATATCGTGAATGGATGCCGAAGTGCTGAGGCAGGGAAATTAACATAGTTGCGGCATTCCAAGCACAAATAGCGCTGCAAGAGAGTTCTTTTAAGAGTCTCAAGTAGAGCCACTGACGCTTGCGCAAGTTCGTTCTTGAAAATCGCACGATTTGGCCACATTTAAATCGTCAACATGGAACAAACTCGAGCATGTGGAGTTAACGGGAAAGAAAGATGGCACAGAGAGACGGTAGCACTATCTGTGCTTGGGCTACTATGTTGATTGTAACTATGTTGATTTTGCTGTCTCAACAATGTGGCATCTATGCGCAATCTAACTGGCATTATCTTTGGTATTATTGTCTTCTTCCATATATCAGAATATTTCAGCAAAGGTGTTTCAGTGACACATTTATCTCGTAGTAATACACCAAATGGGTTTTTCTTTAGGATCTAACTTTAGAATATCGTTGATTTCAAACTGTTAATTCATATTTTTAGTTGCAGGATGGAATTTATGAACATCCCTTGACTAATACTTCACTGAAACCTAAAATTACATCAGCTCGAAAATGGGGTAAAATTCTAGAAAGACTTTGGAAATTAAGACGCAACAGCCTTTTCTCCAAGGTAAATCCATCTCTCTTTAAATTTATGTTCTCTCTTTGAAGTTAATTGCAAGTTGTTGTCAATGGTTCTAAACAAAATTATGGCCAATATACCAATTTCAGTCAGAAAAAATACACTACTACAATCAGTTATCACATCAGTGGTCAGGATTCGTTATTAGTTGAGACTGTATACTACAAACTAATGCATTAAAATAATCATCCATCAAGGCAGAGTAATTTCTATTTATTTAATACATAGGTAGTGTAAAACTCCCAGCTACGGAAACATTTGTCTTCCAAACTTAAGGTAAGTAAGATGTAAATTTCGCTGGCCTTGGCACGCGCCTAGTTGGAAATACATCACTGCTCGCAACATGAAGACGTTGCGATGTCAATACGTGTTTGATCCAACCCTGGTGAGTTTACAATGAGAAACATGAGTACACCATCACAATCATTGTTCTAAGTACATCTACCATATACGTAACACTGTGTAAATCTCAAACATTAAAAAACCACAATATATTACAACTCAGCATTCCCTTGTTCTCTTACTATACATTTACACATTATACTGAGTTACAAGTCCATACAAATGTCAGAGGTTAATATCACTTTACATTTACAAATTAAGATACATTAAATGTTACAGTGAAAAAGCTCGATATCTGAAAACTCCAAAATAGAATCCTAACTTGTGCCTATGCTTAGAAAAAACTATATTTACAGCTGATGTTTGAAATACGTTGTTAGGATAGGCCAAGTCCAAGTCACTTCTGTGTTTGAAAGTTTATCTTAGTTCATTGTGTGATTCACTCGATCGTTAAATTTTAATCTTAAAAAAGTAAACTTCAATGTGCTACAAAACATGTTTAGGAAATCCCTGCTTTATTATTATCTCTGTTGACATATGCTGTTTTTCAAGCCTGACTATTCATTGAAATCAACGGCTAAATTCTACAAATATTATGTGCTACTAAACCATTTCCCAAAGCAATTATAAGTGATAGATCAAGTGTTTGTATGTTATGAAATAATTCAAATAAGCCTTTTGAACTTATACTTCATTTACAATGATTTTTCTTGTAATTGAGCTGTAAAAGTAGTTTTAAAAGAAATTTATTTACTATTAAAAATTTATTATGCCGATGTTATTACATTAACTTAGAAATCTATGGACGTTTCTACCTTGAATGGTGTATCACTTTCTGCCTTTTTAAACTGGTAGAAAAGGCCATTGATTTCTATGTTAATAATTTATTTAATGACAATCTGGAAAGAAATGTCCTGTACGTCTAGTGTCATGGAAGTAAATGTTTACTTGATACTTGGTTTGAGACATTGACCACTCTTTCAAGGGTTTCAAGGTGAATGTGGCATAAAGGATGAGTGTATGTTTGTCAGTTTGGAGCTCTTTACAAGTTTTTTTTTTCAACTTATCATTCGTGGTTGTCAAGTTCCAAACTTTGCTAATGGGAAATAAGGTAAATAGGCATTCACCTGAATTATTATCAATTACAGTAATAAAATTATCAAAAGTGTTGTAATAATCTCACAAAGCAGCGTGTGTATAAAGTGAGAAAATCTTTTAGCCCGTTTTACTAAAATTAGTTAAAGACGTGGGTTGGCAAGTACTTGCCAGTTGAACCCATTTAAAAATGAAACGTACCTTTATAATTTTGAACAAACATTATTTCAAGAACTTCTAGTACTTCTGAATATTCTACTGGAGTTTTTCAGATGATGGACGTGACAACATGAATCTGAAGAAACATTCAAGGTACATAGTTTAGAATATTGACAGGTAGAATGGTGAAATGTGATTGTAGTGCAGAGTTGAGCTCTCAATTACCAGTACTGGTGGCTGGTGACTTGATGAGTTTCATACGTAGATCTCTGCACCTTATCTGCACCTGTGCCGTTCTGTCCCGAAGAGAGTCCTGATGACAAATCCAACATATCACTGATGAGTGATCATCACTATAATTTTACCCTACCCATGTTACAAAAATGCCAGACTTGAGGTGTATATTTACGAAATCGCATAAACAAATTATCACTAATTTTAATTAGATTCTGTAGAGACCTCGTACTTGCCTTTATTTATTGAATCAATAACACTTTCAGGCAATTCTCTCAAAGCTATATGTACCGATTGACTTGGCAATATCCATGCTGTTCGCTATCAAATAATTGTTTGTAAAAATAATCATCTTTGATTCTTTCTTTGATTTAAATAGCCGACCACTCTTAGAGGTTTTTATTTTAAGGTGAATATGGGATGAATGGTGCTGCCAAAACATAAATATCACTTGTTAATGCATTATACTCACAGATCTAGACTTCCACATACAAATGGAAGTCGACTATTTTAAAAACATTTCTGGGGTCAGGGGGTTTTTAGAAATTTTAAAGTCGAAAGAATGTAAACAATATTTTACAAGTAGATTCTATAATTTTTTATTTATAAACGTCAATGGGGAAAACGTACAACCAGCCACTATTGTGTTAGAAAGGAATATTTGCTTGTACTTCTCTGTTAGAACAGGGCTCTAATTATATTTTACATTCATGTCATAGCGGAGCATATTTATTATACAGTACTATGCTTACTGTACCAACTTGCCTGCACTTGCTTCTGCAGCTCTTGCACTTCTGAGAGCTCTTTCCGGAGATGCTCATAATGTTCCTTCACTTGAGTCACAGTCTCCAAAAGATGCAATATCGATTCCTAAACATGTTTGGGGATTTTTAAATTCATTACATAGCCTGTTACAGTGGAGAGGTAGGCTTTGCGTTACACGAACTTAGAGAAATTATGTGAAATGGAGGTTGCACGTTAAAGCAGTGTAACTCTCCGAGTATACAAAACAATTTCACCTTATATTCACGAAGGTTATCTAGAAAATAGATTACATTTTGGAATAAAAATTCAACAAAGTATAGGAACAGATTTTTATTATATACATTTGAAAGCTCACTAAAATACTACTTTTCTACATACGGTAATTGCTATACAAATTTAGACACAAGTCATACTGATAGATGAGCTTTGAAATTACTTCGTCATAAAATTCTGCAGAGAGAATCAAAACTACTACTAAAAACTCTATAGGGTTAAATTTTGTATTGAAAAACAAAACAAAGTGCAGATCTACAATATTTTGTTAAGTGAAAGAAATTTTTAAATAGAAAGCAGAGATAAAAGTATAAATTAAGTCAAATAAACTTAACTAATCATAAACAACCTTTGAGAAAAAAATTCATTTTAAATTCAAAATCAATATTTAATAAATAAAACACAATGTATTGTGTTGACTGTTGAGGATCGATGATAATATCTTGGATATTGTAGAGCCTCCTTCATCAAAAATGTATAAAATATTGGTTTTGAATTTCAAAATTAGTTTATTTCTAACTAAATTAAATATTGAGGGTATACTCTACAATAATTGGAACCTTTTGAGAGTAAATAAATGTTTCCAGCTAATTTGGTGTCACTTGACATTAATACTGTTATTCTAGTTATAGTTCAATATTCTATTAATCATCATTGTCAGTGAATTCAAATGTGTCTACTACCTAGCTAATATTCTTTGCTGTATGTTTTGTTCATTGTTGGCTTTTGCTGTTGAGAGAATAAATAAATAAATGAAACAATATAAAATACTCACCAAACTGAAACAAAATTATTGGTCCTAAAAGCATTGACTGTTAAAATACCAAGTGAGGAATAAGTTTTATATGACATTGTGGACAGCAGTATATTGTTTAATGGGCGACCCTTGTCTTTTTAGATTCGCAGGTCAGGAGAGGATTACAACCGTGCAACGGATTTGCTGATGGAATATCTATTTTTCTCTAATCAGTCCTACATCGTCCCGCTTTGTCGTTGTACTTTGGTTCCACCAAACCTGGGTTTACCTACATATTTAAAGGGGTAAAAATATGACCCCATTTCCAGTCCTCCACAGGTAAAATTAAATGAACACTTTAACTTTTTTCTTTTTGTTTCTATGAGTAAACTTTCAGATTAGAAGTAAAAACAGGATGAGCTTCATTGGTAGGCTCCATGACGAAGACCGACCCAATGACAGGAACAAAATGATCTATTTTTAGTAAGTGAATTGATTTGTTTTCAGAACAAGTTGCACCCTATGAGGTTTGGCGCGCACAGAGAATTCTACTGATTTCTAGGAAGTTGCAAAGAGTGCAAGTTTAATTGGTCAAACAAAACTTGTCATACACTCTGGGACAGTTGTCTTATATAAAGTATAATACAGGCCTCACTTAAATGTTTCGGTTTTTATTTATTGCTAAATGGTTGGGATCAATGTAATTCTATGCTGCTGGTACTTTATACTGTAATTTTTCTGACCTTGTTATCATCATAAGCAATATCAGTGACCTCCTTTTCACATTCATCCAATTTCCATACAATTTTTCCAATATGGCTGTCAGTTCTTTTCACCTGAAATTTGAAGAAATACAACAATGTAAAATAACCATTGGTTGCACCACAGGAATGTTAAGCTGTGTACATTGGTTGCTCCAGAGTGAATGTTTTGTTGTATACATTAGTTGCACCAGAGTGAATATTGTGTTGTGCACATTGGTTACACCAAAGTGAATGTTTTGTTGTATACTCGTACATTGGTTGCACCAGAGTGAATGTTTTGTTGTATACATTAGATGCACCAGAGTGAATGTTGTGTTGTGCACATTGGTTACGCCAGTGTAAATGTTTTGTTGTATACATTGGTTGAATTACAGTGAATGTTGAGTTGTGTACATTGGTTGCAACACAGTGAATGTTTTATACCCAAGAGTATATTTTGTATAGTAGATTACTATTGAAAGGAATAAAATAAAACATTAACTATTTATCCACCAAGGAACCAATTTCTTGCAAAAAGAAAAATCACTCGGGAAACTCCATTCAAAAAAGTAAATTGGTCAATCAATCTAAACATCTTCAGGCCTAATACAAGGTAATTAATAATTGAACTTTGGTCCTACACTGGGTTTCACTTCTAATAACTAACAATCTAAACAGCACCTACCAAATTGGTCAGCAGTTGTACAGCACCTACCAACACTGAACTAAGCAGTTTTCCATGTGAGGTGTAGGACTATCACTTGAATGTTATTGTACAATCATTATGATGCAAATATCTTTTGTGTATATGTTTATGCATGCAAAGAAAAGCTGTAACATATATTTCAAAATTAAGATAAAAAGGAAATATATTAACTTCCTTGCAGATATACGTTTTAACTTCCTTCAATTGAACAAACACTCCACTATAATATTGCATTGGTATCTTGCTTTTAAATGCAAATTATTATACTATCCAATATACGTTCATTATAACAAAATATAAATGTATGACGGGTTTAATTAAAATCTATATATATTATATACATAACATATATTTTTATTAAAGGAATTTAATTGAGGAATTGATGATAAAGACATGTTGTGATACTTACCGATTCTTCTAGACTGCTCAACGCTGCTTCAGGTTCCATAGTGATGGGCTTCAAAAGTGGAAAATGTAGAGCATTAAACAATCAATGCTACTAAGTGGCACTTGAAATTTTAGCCGGTCCCAGGTAGGCACAAGTGTCCCAGTTGAGCTGCTCCTCGGTATGTTTTCAAGGAAAAGGCTCCCAGTACCAGGTAAGTACGGGCTAGGCTCGGCAATTTCCGGCCCTCTCCGCTCTCTTCGTCGATCGATCTCCCAACAACAAAGATAACCTTACTTACTTACTAGATACTTGATATCTTCATCGGAGACTGGTAACTCCCAGTATAGTTTGCGTCAAATTGGTCTAGTTCTTGATAGGCTGTTCAGCCTAGTATTGTGACATCTTCAAAATACTTTTCAAATGAGTAGAACAGGTTTTTCAACAGCCAGCAATGAATAACCTTCTCTCAAGATACATGATCTAATCGCAGCGAGGTCAGAGCTGCTACGAAGATAAGACATTACGCACTATAATTCGCTTCCAAAATAGCACTATGCTAAAAAGTTAAAAATGAATTAATATGAAATTAATAAACTAACTAAAACGGCAAAAGAAAATAATCTAGAAAGAAATTCAAACAAATAAAACGGGTTGATTCGATCAATTACTTGTAAGTTCTGAGGTACATACAGTATATTAAGTTATTAACTTATTTTAAAACGCGCAAAAGAAAACAGTATTTTTACACTTTTTTGTACCATACAATTTTAAGTTTTATATGAGAAAGCGTAAAGTAAATGGTATTTGAAAATATATTAAATGGATTATTTATATAATTAAAAACATAATTTATTAATTTAGTTATGCATTTGAAGCATTTTCTTTATATATATTTTAGCGGAGAGCTGCTTCCGAATTTCCAAGTAACTTTTATTTTCTGAGCAACCTGGATGTATTTCTGATTTAAAGGGAAATTCCTAGTTTTATTGGACTTTTTTACTACATGAAAATTAAAGATGAATAAAGCCATCTAAACCGCGTTGAAAAAACATAAGCGCGTAGCATTTTACTTTTTGTTTCGGACATAGTATACTAACAAACTCTATATAGTAGAGTTTCTGTGCTCTGTGGTAATTATTCTCTTTAGGGTAGTTTTGTGAAGATCAGGGTAAATGAACAGTTTAATTGGCCCCTCAGATTCAATATAATTATTGTAATGCCCAAAATTATCTACAGCAACGGGTTTTCCTAGAAAATGCTTGATTTTGTAAAATTTGCAAGAATCAAGATTTAGTTTAGCTCTAGGTAATTTTTTTGGAAATTTAGAGTTATTTGGGGTAACTTTTGAGGCATTTCAGAGTTAAAGCTTTTAGATTCGGTGGCAACCCTGTTTAAGTGTCATTCTTTCTTAGTACCTTGTTTCAAACTGTGTGCTTTTGGCAGTTCCAACTAGGCCTAAGAGTTATGATTTGCTGAATTGTAAGAATAATTCCATTTTGTTATTACGTGAACGAAAGAACTCAACCATGTCTTTTGCCAGCGATTGGAGTCAAATGTATAAAGATTCTAACCATCCAAAGCCTAATCTAGCTTCTGCTTTTGGGTTATTATCTCACCTTGATGTTGAAGAACTTAGATGTTACCTAAATGACGAAGAGAAGTTTGAAAGTATGGTAAAGGATGTTAAAGAGGTAAGTTTAATTATTTATTTACAAACGACATACGCCAATTACAACATATGTCACAATATTGAGCAATTACATACAATATTATTTAACAAATACAAAGACTTTTGTGCACTGAGGATATAATGATAGTATACTGTGATATAATAATACAATATAACAATAACATGCTAATAGAATATACAAGAATAACATAATTTATGAGTGTTTTAAAAAGTGTACATATAAGAAAACAAGTTAGCACCGAGCAAGTAGCTATTCCATATGATTTGGCAAGATAAGTCCAAAGTTCAACCCTTGATGAAGCAAGGAGAGGGGCTTCAATCTCAGTCTACAGCCAGGTGAGTGAGTGTACACAGCTACTCATGCTGTTCTGCTGCTTAGGCTCATGTTATATCAATGAGTATACTTAACGAGATTAACATGAATTTGAGTAACAATGATAACAATTTTTATAACGATATAACAACTAATATAAACGTGTAATAATGAGATTTGTAACAGTAAATAAATATTTGAAGGTGTAACGACAATATAATTTATACAATTTATCGGAGTAGCGGAATCCAACCTGAAACAGAAAACTTCATTAAGTTGAATACTGTTTGGATTATGGAACGGTGGAAAAAATGGAGCTGGATAGATAGTAAAGGACGGGGTGGGAGAACGGTCATGGTTATAATGAAAGGACTGATGATCTCAGACGACAGCTACTCTCGTTGAAGAAGTCGTACTGCGAGGAGACTAAGTTGCCAATCCTGTGAAGTCTGGGAATCGCACTGTTGAGTTCATGGCTGGTGGAGTAAAAACGACGGCTGAAAAGACTGGACGAGCGGGTCTGAGCAGGAACTTTGATGTCGATCAGGCCGAGCAGTTCAGGACAATCCACTTTGTTGTTGAGCAGCCTCCGAAGAAACAAGACATCATGCGGTTGGCGTCTCTTGATTAAGGGGTGGAATCCGAGAGTCTCTTCGATCCGGGTCAAAGGCATGTTCTGGTAGTCGAAGCCCATTTTGACACCCACTAGTCGCACGAATTTGTCCTCGATCTTCTGGAGTCGCTCAATTTGTCCAAGTTGATAGGGCGACCACACAACGCAGCCGAACTCAAGCACAGACCTGACCAGAGAAGTATACACTGTTTTCATGGCAGTCACACTCGAACCTCTTCTTGATTTTCTGATTAAGAAACCCAGTAAGCGAGATGCCCTGTTCACAATAGAGTTGATATGATCGTCATAGGTTAGTCTTGATGACAAAATGATCCCGAGGTCTCGGATAGGGAGATAAGTTGAATAAAAAAAAATCACGGTTCAGTGTGTGGTGATTAAATTAGTTCTGATATCAGTACGTAACAAAGTGGTTGTTTTTGTAAGTGTTATTTGGGGTTCATAATGTAATAAAGTCTTGTTTAAGGAGGCAAAGTTGGGACAACGAAGTCCACTCTGCCACTTAACCTGGACCTTTGTTAGAAAACATATAAAAAGTATAAATAAACAAATTTTTTGTTTAACAATTACAATATGTACCCAAGAATCATCCTCTCAAAACTTAGTGAATCCTTTCTTTATTTCTGTTTAAACCTGTTACTTCATATGGAAATTATGCTTCTTTCAGCTGAAAGAAATTGAAACGGAAAAAGAAATGGTCATAGCCAGTAATCGCTCCTTAGCTGAGTTCAATCTTTCCAAAGAACCTCATTTGAGTAGAAGAAAACAAGACATTCAACAACTTAGTGAAGAGGGAGAACATTTGTTCAACAGTATAGATGGGAAATCTAAGGAAATCGGTAGGTGGACATCATCAGTGATGTATACATTAACTGTAGATATCTTATTAATGCTAATGTCGTGTCAACACGTAAAATTGGTTCGTGCAGGAAGGGCTACATTAACCTTATGTTGCAACACTGGTTAGTGTTCAGATTCTTCCCTAGAGCGTAGCATGTGATGGACTCGGTCTCTCCTTGTCCACAGTAATATATCAGCTGATTCCTGCCAAATATATTAGCGAGAAGGCAAGAATACTTGCAGCAGTTTAGCACACACGCTGTCGTTGGGTTAGCTAGTTCGAATTCTAGAAAACAATTCATTTGTTATTTTTTAACCTAGTGTCATATTATAACATTAAAAAAGGGGGGTAAAAATTATTAGTCTTGACTTTTTTACATACTTTTATGGGGTAAAAAGCCTTTCACTCTGTGATGGTTAAAATCTTGGTTCAGCACGAAGGGTTGACAAAAGAGTCTAGCTCCTCCCAGCCTCAGGTATTTCACCAGCGAGGAGCATGCTACTGCACGTATCAAAATGAATGCTCTTAGTTTGAATAGGCCTAACTTAACATTATTTTTATTTATTCATTCTTTCAACGGTCTAAGCCAATACAGTAAATACAACAAGTTCAAAAATACAGAGGATACATCATTGTCACAGTAGTGAAAAATGTGTCTAACAATAAGCTCATCTCCAAAACAACATAAAATTTTAAGAGTCTACCCGGTTATCTAGAATAGCTGCGAAAATCTTAGTCTCTATTCTTAACCAAAACAACAGGCTTAACACCTAGTATTTACCTTCCTTGTCCCTAGATTGTTATAACAGCACTGAAAAGTGAACGAATCGAAGAGAGCCATATTATCCTTATTTCATTCAATGGACAAAATTGTTCCTGAGATAACTTTATTCGTACCTTTTACTTCCAACATGACATAACGTTAATAATTTAATTTATATCCTGTTAATTCTTATCCTCTTGAGTCTCAGCCAGTCAACCAGCTACTGAGGATGACTCTCACAGCAAGGTCGAAACATTTAGTGGTATTTGTATTTCAACTGTGACGCGGTGTAAACCGGAAGCCTTAGAAATTAATGATTTATATCATCTTTACTAAACATGGTATCGGGGAGGAGTTATTCTGTGCCTTGTTAGTTGTCAAAATTGCAAATATTTAAGATAAGGTTTAAACTTTAGAATACTCAACTTGCCTTTGTGAAAAGGCTCCGCTTAATTTACCTCTCCCAACTTCCTCTACGCTAGTCCTAGACCTGCTTGCCTCTTTATTGCTTAGTCTTCAAAATTTCTCATCAATAACCACTGACCAATATTGTTGGGTTTCAACTTTCAGTACTAAAAACCAAAGTTGGTTTAGGTAAAATTATTTGGAAAATTTGTTCTAGCACAAAAAAGTCCAAACACCAGTATTGAAACAACACTGGCTCTACTGCAAACGGCTGCTGCTGAGATGGAAGAGGAATCAGAGGTAAGGAACATTCCTTGTTGATAATGGTACAATTTCTGAGGTTCAAAATAATATGGAAGTTTTTTATAGTTTTTGAAGGAACAAAGAGTAAACGACGTTTGGGATCTGAAATCTGACTTGATATCAAAACTTAAAAGAATTTCCCTTCCGTTGGCTGTGCATAATTAGGTATTTGTCGTGTTCTCTGATGCAGTGAGTCGGTCCGATTCACGGCTGTAATTGGTCGTTCATTGCTCCAAGCCAGCCAATGGGCCCAACAGGCTTCTATTTGTTCATTAATTTCGTAAAGCTTTTGTACATGTTGTATTTTTTTCTAGACTAGCTATTAAAAAATTAACAAATTAAACGTTGGAAAGAAAGAAGGAAAAAAGGGAGAAAAATTAAGGTTAGATTAGATTGTTCAGTAATGTGGCTCTATACCACCGACCTTGTGCTCGTCAACCCTTTGTTTTATTGTGCTGGCTCCCTGTTCTTCTGTTCTGCGTTTGTGTTGAAAGGTGACGTCATAGCATACTGATACTGAAGAATAACACGGAAATGAGATAATGTGCGTGTCCTTTCCACTCTTTCTTCTTGTTCCACTCTCATTGTTTCTTCGTAATTCTCTCTTCTCGATTCAAACCCCACCTAAAGTCCGCAGTCTGCACGCCCGTATAGTCGCCACTTCCACGATGGCGATGTAATAAATTTCAATAACTTAAGTGTTGACAGTAGTAGGTTATAATTAGCCTATTGTGTATTTTATTCTTTGTAATTAGAATGTAAAAAGGCATGTTACCACCATATAACCTGAAAAAATTTAGTTTTTTATTCTCTGATTAATTATTTGGTTAATTGTGCGGTTAAATTAAACCGTGAATTTCAGTATGGTTGGACCTGGAAAACCGTGGAACACCCATGAATTTTATTTTTGGAAAAGAGTGGGGACCCTGGACCAGTTTGCTCTGTGTAGTACCGACTGTAAATGTAGGCTCCACATGAGATTGCGATCCAAGGTCAGGCCTAGATACTTTGTGCTATTTGAAAGTGGTAATAGGACACCGTCAAGCTCTAGTCTGGCCAGAGGGGTCAGGTTCCTAATGCATGTAATTGAAAGTATAACGGTTTTGGAAGGATAAACTTTAAGCTGTTCCCTCCTACACCATTCTTACAACAATACAAGTTCTTGGGGTATTTGCACTATTGTAATAGATGTTCTTACCTCTGGCATCTGCCAATCCCGCTATTCGGCCCGATGAAGCCAAGGCTCCTGGACGAGGGCAAGATCGAAGCTGCTAGAGGAAATAGTCCTTCAGAAGGTGGCCGAGGCCGCCTTACTGTGTTGGAGGTTTACTTGCAGGATTCTGCTCCTTGTCCGTCGCTCTTTCCCCCACGGAAGGACTAGGGTGGTGGCTTTCCACAAGCTGATGCTAGAAACAAAGCTGGATTCTTTGATGGCGGCAAGTGCCTCGTTACCCACGTGGAAGACCATGTGACCTCTTTTGGTCCCCTCGCGTGCGACAGGAGCTTCCAGTCCGTCACCTTCAGTTTTTTGTTCTGTTTCTCCAGCTGGCATCAGATCAAGTCGGTGGGTTTCTTGGGAGCCTCATCAGAATCTTGTCACCTGCAACCAGATTGTGCTCTTCTCCCTGTAACTTGACAGAAGAGGCAAATTCTGTCACCCATTGTTTGGATGACAGGTCAGTACAGGAGACAATAAGGGCACCTGATTCTGGGTAGGTTCCCTCGAACTCCGGGAAGTTGCCCTCTGGAGGAGGTTTGAAAGCTGCCAGACCTTCACTGAGCAGTCCCTCCTGTGACTTAAAATGAAATGAATGAAAGGAAAAAAGTGCTTTATTTGACAATTATTTTCAATTTACACAAATAATTACACTTCACTAAACATGGTCAAAATGACCGCTTGTTGTTTGTTGTTGTTGTTTGGTTGGCATGATAAAATAACAATTGCGTTCAAATAAAATTTAAACAATACTTTTTTTAAAATAAAAAATGGTGTAAATAAAATATAAGTTATACAGAGAAAATATAATAACTTACTGTACTGTATTTAATAAAGCTAACTACATCTAACATATTTTACAAATTTACAATATTTAAACAAATGTAAGCAATACTTTTAACAAATTGGTGGTGTAATGATTAGTCTAAAACTAAACAACAACAATCCTGCATTATTTCATAATTACTCAACAATTCTAAAAATTACTGTTCAGCTTAAAACAGACATATAGTTATACAAAAGTAAAATTCACTGTAAAACAGACACCTCTCTTAATTTTAAAATATAGTTTATTATTATTATTAAATTTATTTTACATTTTCTTTTAAAAATTAAACTCCTCTGTCAAATGCTTTCTATATCTCCACGTGTCTTGCATATATTGGCCTAAAAGGCGCCAATCCCTCCCATTTAAATAATCTAGGAATTCTAACTGGCCTAATACTATCTTCCCAAAATAAAATTTTCTTATACAATTAAGAATGGGACAGATTGATATAAAGTGGAAAATGGTTTCATTTTCTCGCAAATTGCTCAGAGAACAAACATAATTTTTATTTTGGATCCACGGCTTATAATTTAGATTTACTAGCTCAGCTCTGGATTTAATCGCCCACGATATTACACCTACTTCAAGTTCATCTCTGACAGGGCTCCTGTCACCGAGTTCGAAGTCAAGGGTCAGGTACTGCTGGTGATAACGAGAGGTCCAAGCTCTGCCCACACAGTCTGCACGGAACGTCTCCCTCACCCCCTCAACCACTCTCATCAGCTGTGCCTACACTGTGCCCAACTCCTGCACGTCAAAGTCTACTTCAATATCTACTGTACCAGCCACTCTCTACACCAAAATATATTACGTCTAATTACTTCTCTAGCCAGAATCCCTGGTAGACGATTTGGCTGTAAGGATAATGTTTTTATTAAATACGAAATGTTAGTTTTTAAAGTGAAAATCCACAACTGTTCTATGTGTGACTCTAAGTATATTGCATAATGGTATGTGTTTTAAGGAAGACAAAAAAGCTTTTTGATGAAATCCTTCTGAACTGATTCTACACAATTATTGCCTAAATACCCCCAAACTTGAGATCCATAGCATAATATCGCTCTAACTATAGCGTTGAAACATTTAAACTTAATACTGATTGGAATCTTACTGTTAGCTATTAATTTTCTTCAGTGACTTGCTCCTCTGTCAGCTTGGCCTGCAGAAAAGCAGAGAGCACAATAGCAACTTTGAAGCTGGTTACTTCCTCCCTGTACGAGATCCTGGGAGTCTCTGCTGTTGATGCAACAGCTTCTTCCTCCTGGTTCCTTAACCTCTTTCCTATCAGTCTCAGCCAATGGCGGAGTATTTGAGTCCGTTATATCTCTCTTTCCCGCTGGAGTCATGGCTGCAGCTCGGTTTTTATTGTCCCATTTGTCTTTCCGGTACCTGGTTGGGTCCCACTTGATACCCTTGGTCTCCAGCCTGGCTTTGACCAGCTCTCTGCGTTTGGCCGGGGTAAGTTTGGGGTGTTTCATTTTGAGATTGTTGAGCTCATCTGCTGCTCTGTCAATCTCACTGTGAAGTGGTGTGGGGTCGGGGGCCGGAGGTCACTTTCTGAGTGAATCAGCTACTCTCCAAGTTCTCTTCCCAATTATGTTGTGCTACAGTCTTCCTTGGCCAGAGTGACATCCGAAGACCTCACTTAATTGTGTGATTGTGTTGGTGTTAGTGTCTCCCTTGACCGAGGCTTCCGGAGACACTTGTGTTAGCTCTCTGTTGCGATCATCCTTGGCCTGAGGGGCCTCCGATGATGTTGTTTAAGTGTTTACGGTATTGTCTTCCTTGACCTGGGTCTGCGAAGTTGGATTTGTTTTGGTTTTTTTCCCTTGTTTGTGTGCATGGTGTTCCCTTGAGTAGCTAGGGAATTAAAGGATGCCTTGAGCAGAGCCCCGCACCCAAGGAAGGTTAGTTATCACGGGAGGTCACCTGGTATCCCGCAGGCTCCCCAACAATTAGCCCTGTGCCATATACACCCCTGGGCACGGATCACATGACACCCTAGGGTTGGGCGGTGGAGGGAGGAAGGAAGAGTGGACTGACTGGAATTAGGAGTGGGAAGGAGAGGACGGGGTTAGGATAGGGCAACCACTGGGTTTGGACGGGACCCAGTGGAAGGGAAATGCAAATTGCTAGGGCAATTCCCTCCAATGTTACCCCACACCAATGGAACTAGCGCTAGTATTGATAGGAGTAGCCTTTTCCTACCAAGGAGTTTTTCGGATCTACCAGTCTAGATCCGCCGGAATCTGGGAAAGCAGGGCCACCAACAGGATGCAGCTTGGCTTGCATAGTGCAGGAGTTGAGGCAGTCCCTATGTGTGCGGCTGCCCCAACCACAGCACTTTCCGGACGGTCTTGGGTGTGAAGAAACCACCCGGTTACTATATCTAGGCAGCCTTGGCTGTCCTGAAAAACTCCGCACACCCTTGACAAAAAAAATTAAGGTTGCTTGGTAGTGTGTGACTGGTCAGCTTGCGCTGATTGCTTGTAGGCTCTTTTACTAGTGTTTTGTGTTACTTTTCACCTGAAGACGGGGTCAAATTCCAGATCCCACAACAACGTGTACTTTTTGTTCACTCAAAAAAAAAAAAAATGGGAAACGTCCGTAATAATGTTTTAACCTCAGCAACCCTTTCTATTTCTAAACTCAGGTTTTTATCTTGGGGTAGAGATTTCAAATTCTATAAGGCAGATCCTACAGAGGGCAGCTGTTTTCCCGTGGATGTTCAAAACACTCCATTGAATAAGTTCTACTGTAGGCTATATTGTTATTCAAATTAGACAAGTAAAGATTTTATCTTCGTGGCATGTAACTTTCCCTGCGATAATTCAAATTATGTTCTCTTAACGAGACATGTTCATCTTTCAGTAAAAAGCAAAATGTTTGCAGGAACTGGCTTCAAAGTTTTTAGACGGCTCGTTGGATGTGGAGGGATTCTTAGAGCAGTTCTCGTCGAGGAGGAAGATAATGCACTTGAGGAGAGTGAAAGCTGACAAGATGACAGACATGGTACGGAAGAGGTCATCGATATCACCGGCAAGCAGAGGCCCTAGTTCCAACTTCTACTCACCACCTCCTGGACTAGCGCCCTACCCCGTAGCGTCCGTGCCCAGTATGCCTATGCCGGCTATGTACACTACTCCCAATCATTTCGGCTCATAGGTGTTAATCCTCATTAAAAATTATTCCTGTTAAAGTAGCCTTAATTCATGCAATCTGGCTAAAAGTTAGTTTGAGATTGTAAAGAAGCTAGATTTGTCAGTTGTGAAAGCAAACGGTTATTTGCATAAAATATCAATGAACGCCTTTTTATCCGTTTGATTTATTTATTTAATTTGCATGCTGTCAAACAGGTAAAAACTATAGTTGTAATAATTATCATAGATAACCCATGAATAGTCCTAGTCCAACAAAATAATATGCATACTATGAACTTAAAATATGTGTAAAAACCTATTTGCAAAGAAATATATCAATCAATCTAGTACATTATAACATGAATGCAACCTAGGTATATGGCGTTGATCAAATTTGGTTTATAAAATTTTTTGAAAAATAACAGTTAGCCATGTTAAATGGAACCCTCAGTTTTGTATAAATT
This sequence comes from Matsumurasca onukii, assembly GCA_018831715.1. Classification (NCBI taxonomy): domain Eukaryota; kingdom Metazoa; phylum Arthropoda; class Insecta; order Hemiptera; family Cicadellidae; genus Matsumurasca; species Matsumurasca onukii. The sequence goes on from CM032064.1 coordinate 17,873,934, forward strand.
TTCCAACTTCAGTGTGTTGTAGTTTGGATTTTCTACAATTTTTCATATTAAAATTATTGTTGTGTTTGAGAACCAGAATGATTCTGATTGATACATTTTGTTTAGTTTTTTTCTTCACAGCATGCTAATTTATACAAACAATTTTACAAGGAGAGAGAGGATAGTAGCTAGCTTACCTAAGAAAAACAAGTTTAGGGGCCAACAAAAATAGGCACACAGAAGAGTCACACATTAAAATTCACTGATATTTCGCCCTTACTAAGGGTTTTATAAAAGCACAGAGGTCCGCTTAACACAAAAAACCAAATGGCCATTTTTTGTTATATATGAAACTATAAATATATTTTTAAACAAAAGAAAAAATATTCCATTCTATTCTATTCTATGTATAATAAAAAAGTGCAAATAATGTGTATAGATCAAGTAAGCCCTTTATTTAAGGACCAATGATATACAATACAATAAAAATAACAAACTAATTAACTAATTACAACACATGGAAAGGAGTTGAGAATGTGCACAAGAAAATTGTGTTTTAAAAGTATGTTAGAAACTTGCACATAAATATCTTTGTTCCAATTAAGCTCAAAATATGATGGGCAATCTCGATCTAGGGGTAGTAAAGGTTGATAAAGCCCTTAGTAAGACCGAAATATCAGTGAGTTTTGTGTGTGACTCTTCTGTGTGCCTATTTTTGTTGGCCCCTAAACTTGTTTTCCTTAGGTAAGCTAGCTACTATCCTCTCTCTCCTTGTAAAATTCACCTAGTTTAGCCATAAGGCTTCCTTCCTTTCAAACCCAACTTATACATACAGGTAGTTTCAAACCAATATACATATATTTTTAGCCATATAAAAATTGAGCTACTGTATATATATTTTTAAAAGTTACTTTTGATTGTTGTAATTATTTTTAGAAATCTTTGTATGGTTTGAATATTTTTTAAAGGTAGTTTTAAAAAAATATTTTTTTAGCCTTTTGTGGTAGTTTGTTATTGACCAATGAGACTAAAACTCAGGAAACAAGAAGGCTTGTGTATTGTTGTTCAGTTTTTTAACGACTGTGTGGATAGATCTCCACAATAATTGTGATTAACACTTGAACTAAATATGGGCTAGGTAACTTCTGTGAGTGCTCAAAGTAATTCTCAAGCTTGCTTGTCCTTGCTCGGACACCCTCGTCTGGACCCTCATCTTCTTTTTTATCTCATGAAAAAGTTTAAATTATCTGGTTTCTCTAAAATACCCGCTTCACAGTAATGTATATCTGTATCTATAATTGTATATAGAGTTATTTTTCTGTAGCAACATTGTAGAACTACAAACTTTCATTAAGCAACTTAATAATACTTGTTAACAATGTAAAACCAAAAACCACACAAAAAAACACGTTTTTTTAAAGTTGCAATTAAATATTATAATTCCGGAGCAACATTTGTTGAATAAATACAGGGTGTTTATAAAAAAACTGATTGATTTCAAACGGCCATACATTTTTTATTTCAAATTAAATGTTATTAAAATTACTGTAAAATCAAAGACAATTTTCTTAAGTTTATGATGGTACGTTACCATTATCTTATTTCTACATGTTTCCCATTATTAGCTCCATAGTTTAAAACTTGCCATACCATGCCTTGATTGTGTTCTTTGAAGGAGGATTTCTGTTATATCTTCTAAATCTGCGCTAAACAGCATTAGGTGACATTGTTTCTACATACCACACCACACACTGCAACTTTACTCGAGGATCTATCACAAAACGTTTACTTTTTGTTAATCACACAACAAAACGAGGGTATTTCTAATAAAAACAGCTGACTATTGAGATTCTTGAGTATTCTTTACAAATGATGAAAACTAGAAGTCTCTATCTCTAACACAGAATTAGTAAGACAAAGCTAAAATCTATCAGTTTTTTATAAACACCCTGTACATTCAGCACAGGCAGAAGATAAGGTGTGTTGTTAAATGGGACCGAAGGGCTTTTAAAGACTTTGCTTAAACTAAATCTGGTAATGTCAGTCTTTCATGCTCATGCTTAAAGATGACTGACAACATTTTGTATTATTTTTAAGTATTTTAAAATTTGGGTTTGACGTATGTATAATAGGTGTGTATATAATTCTAAATCAATTTGTAACTTTATCAAAGCTATATAAATATATTTAATACATTTCTTTGTGCTATAGGTACTATTAAGTTGTAACCAAAATAATCATATTATTGTTTATATTATAAAATTATTGATAAAATGACAACTGTGGTTTTCATTTGCTTCCTCATACTCAGAAATTGAAGCTACAACCAGTAAGAAATTAAAACCAGGACATATTTTAAATGTTATGCAATTTTCATTAACCAATAAGTACAGTTTGACACAATATTTTAAAAATTTATTTCTGAGAGGTTTAACGTTTTAACAAAATAGAAATTGTCAGGTACTTATTAGGCTTCAAACTTTTGAATAGGTCAGTAAAAGGTTTCAATTTAAAAAATCAACTGACTGAGCCTGAGAGAAAGGCTGCTGTCTGAGTGAGTGAGCGCTGTCTGAGTGAGTGAGCGCTGTCTGAGTGAGTGAGCGCTGTCTGAGTGAGTGAGCGCTGTCTGAGTGAGTGAGCGATGTCTGAGTGAGTGAGCGATGTCTGAGTGAGTGAGCGATGTCTGAGTGAGTGAGCGATGTCTGAGTGAGTGAGCGATGTCTGAGTGAGTGAGCGATGTCTGAGTGAGTGAGCCATGTCTGAGTGAGTGGCGATGTCTGAGTGAGTGGCGATGTCTGAGTGAGTGAGCGGTGTCTGAGTGAGTGAGCGCTGTCTGAGTGAGTGAGCGATGTCTGAGTGAGTGAGCGATGTCTGAGTGAGTGAGCGCTGTCTGAGTGAGTGAGCGCTGTCTGAGTGAGTGAGCGATGTCTGAGTGAGTGAGCAATGTCTGAGTGAGTGAGCGCTGTCTGAGTGAGTGAGCGGTGTCTGTTATCAGCTAATCCAATCGAGTCTGCTGACAATTCATTTAACAACATTGATCTTGACAATGACCGAAAAACCAACCACAGATTAGACCAAAACTGTTTTAGATCTATTTCCACAGAACCCTATCTTGTTCCGTTTAGAAGTTATTCATGATAAACTGTTAACTTCTGGCAAAAGTTTTTTCTCAAAGAAGCAATGTACATTTTTAGGGCCACCTCGTCGCGGTGAACACGAATCTTCTGATTTTCATAAAATGTGGTACAAATGTTCTGTTTCAGTCCAGTTTGGTAACAAGCAAGATCGGATTACCGGATCCTCTCCCTGGGATGGACTTTTCATCAAAAAAAGAGGTTGTAATGATCTAAAAACTATTTCATTACTATAACTAATTTCATCAGATTTCTGCCTATTACTTGACAATTGTCAATTATTGTAAAATCCTAATGACAAATATAAAGATTTATTTATTTACTGTAGTCAGACTTACTGTTGACTACTGGGTGTAATGAAATGTCTGTGTTAGAGAGTTTGCGGAAAGAGGCCCGATTTGTGGCAAAATCAGTCATGGGTGCTGCATCTCGATAATGCACCCTCTCACACCGGCCTCATTGTTAGGCAGGTTTTAGCCAAAACGTCCACCACAGTCCTTGAATACCTAGTAAAAGTGAAATGGTAACCTGAATCTCACAGTTTTAGTACCAACCCGACAGGCTGCCCATCTTCACGACGACTCGCCCAAGCCCACTCTAGGCACTTACCGGCTGTGATAGTACCAACCCGACAGGCTGAACCTTACATTATCAAGCATAGTCAGAATCAAACATCTTTATTTCACATTGTACAATACATACAAAAATAGTGTCATATCTAATGTACTGGAAACAAAAACAAATAACAAAAGAAGATAACAATAGAAGAACATATCCTATATTTTAGACTATGAGTATTTTAAACTAACTTTTACTTTAACTTGAAACAAGGTATTCGTCTAGTGAGTAATAACTTTTATTCAACAGATATTTCTTAACTAAATGTCTAAAACATTTTTTCTCTGCATTACTTTTTAGTAATTGTGGCAAAAGATAAAAAACTGTGATCCCATATGAAACGCTATTTTAGTGTAAAAAGACAAATGGTGTTTCGGAATGTCTATTAAATTTCTATTTCTTGTATAATGAAAGTGACAGTCGCCTCTAAGATTAAATTTGTGTAACTGATCTGATATACAAATAATACAGTCTAAAATATATTGATCATATACTGTAAGAATGTTCAATTCACAGAAGTTTTTCTTAACTGACTCTAAGTTTTTCTTAACTGACCCCAGGTTTAACAAAATTCTCAAAATTCTTAATGCTTTCTTCTGCATTACCAGAATTGTATCAAGGTTCCTTTTGGAGTGCCACCGTATATGGCTAAACCATAGGCAAAGTGTGAGTGCACGTGAGCAAAATAAATTGATCTTAAAGTTTCAAAACTACATAAAAGTTTCTGCAAACTGCCAGTAGAGTGCTGCACATGCTGGGAAATCTATCTTACCACTATGGAAGGTAGATTAAATATTAATATACCCCATATATAGATAAAATATAAATATAATATCAGTGCTTACTTTTCATTAAACAAAACATAAATACTCTGCAGTTAAACTCTGATATTCACAAATATAACACTAGGAATTGTGGCCAACTAAACAAATCTCATTACAACTACGCAAAGACTACAAAGAGCTTTAAGTGCACTGCCATAAATATATTTAATAAACTTCCCAACTCATTTGCCACCTTAACATTTAAAGTATTTAAGTCTGAGATAAAAACATTCCTAATTAAAAACTGTTTTTATAGCCTAGATGAATTTTTAAATTTTGAAACTCGTTATGCTATACTGTATTGTTTTGAGTGTTAATGTATCCTGTCTATTTTTTATGTACATAGTATAAATATACTTTAGTTATTAGTTGTTATGAGATAAATGCTTGTGTAATATTTTTCTGTTTTTATAGTATATTATTTAAATTAAGATTGACGATGTCTATGCAGACTTTGTACTATGTATGAATGTACTGTTTCTTGACTAATAAACGAATTTTGAATTTTATTAAATTAATATAGTGGTAAGGTAGATTTTCTAGCATGTGCTGCGCTCTTTTTTCAGCTGGCGGAACTACTACGGCTACAGCACCATGGTAGTGGTAAGGTAGATTCTCCAGTATATGCAGCGCTCTTACGGCAGTTAGCAAAACCAATGGAATGATTATTATCGGCAGAACGGTGACAAAGTTGCTGTGAGCTTCTCACATAAGTAAATATTAAATTAATGGTTATTTTTAAAGACAATCGTAAATTGATATGGGCTTGGTAAAGTATACACTTTTAAATAATTTAAAAATTGAAGGGATGTTTAAGTGTTGTTAAATAGTTAATTCTCAACAAGTTAACAAAAAACACTCCTAGAACAAATTACTGGATAACAAATTTTACCTCTGTAATGTTTTAATTATTTTTTGAAAATCTGTAGAGTCAACAACAAGAAATGTGATAGGTTTATATAGTGAGGTATCTGTGGTGAATTTTTCATTATGGTTTATTTGGTCTGTTTTTGAGAGTTTGTAAACGGAACATTTAAAACATTGTCTATCTCAAGTTCTTGAGAAGTTGAATCTATTTATCGGTTACAACAGACAGTAACCGATTTCAGATGAAATTTTTGGCTTTCGTCCAATTTTGATGAAATTTGAAATAAATATGTATTATATTGTTATACATTGATAGACCAAAAATTATAAAAATCCATTAAGCCGTTTTAAAATGGCGGCCAAACAAGTATATGTTTGTCAGGTGAAAATCTTTTTAACCTAACAAACCTTTCAAAAACCAATATGATACATTATTTTGGTCTGGCTCATTGCCCTGAACACAAATCTTCAAACCGTTTTAAAATATCTTGTTTCGTTCGGAAGTTATTCCCAAAAAACTAAAAATCACGTTGCACCGCTAATTTTGGGTAAACACTTTTTTTGGAAAATCAGACATGTGATACCTTTTTTGACACCGCCTTGTCGACCCAAAAACAGATCTGCAAACGTTTTTCCTTAATCTTGCTCCATGTAGAAAATTGAAAAAAAGTCATTTTGAAAAAAAAATTTAATTGTAACCAAAAAATGTCTACATCATTGGAAGCGCCTCGTCTCGCTGAACTCGAATCTGATTTTAAAGTTTTTTTTTTTATTTTGTTCAAATTTTATTCACAATTAACCGCCAACAAAGGGTGAAATTAAAAAAAAACCCAAACAGATGATACATTTTTTTGCACCACCTCGGCCTGAACACTAATCTGCAAACCGTTTAAAGTTTAAACCTATCTTGTTTTGTTCGGAAGTTATAGACAATAATCCGTCAACCCTTAAGTCCATACCTAGAGTATGACCCCTGATCATACTCTAGTCCTACGAGCTCGTTTTTGACCGACTTCAGTGAAACGTGGAGGTTATACAAGTTGACTTTGGGCAATTTTTTTTTTTATGTCTGCTCACGAATAACTTTTAAACGCGGGCACCGTTTTTTTCTCTGTATTTTGTTTTAGCATAAGTTTTGTTTATATCTGTTATTTTATAATTGTATTGTAAAATCTGTATAACAGTAAAAATAATACCGTCAACTTTGGGTAAAAAGTTTTTATTCCAAAACCTGACGATTTTAAATATTTTTAGACCGCCTTGTCGCGCTGAACACGAATTTTTAACCCTGTTACAGTATCTTGTCCCATCTTGTTGTTTTGGAATGTATACTTGCCTTATTTCGACGAACTGGCGATGTACGTTATTTCAAATACTGCGACATTCTTGAAATGAAAAGTGTATACTGTAGTACGTTTCCACCCTTTTTAAATACCACTTAAAATGCCTTTTTTCACAAGTTACTGGACACTGATTGTCACAAAGACTGGGGTTAATTAAACGCCTTTTCATAGAGCTGGGCCTTAATTGTCCATGATCAAACCTTCATCAGTTCCCTGTCTTTTATAGAGTAACACAGAGTAATGCAATGTACTTTGGGCACACCAAACTTTAGTTTTGATGCTTTCCCATTTTCAATGTGCTTTTTCCCTGTATCGTTCAACACTATGCCAACGGTTGGATAGTCCACCTACAAAGCTATTAGCTAAATCTACTTTCAACTGTCAGCTATCAATTCTCTACCTACTGTATAAGGTACATTTTAAACTTTGCATCTTGGTAACACTCAGTACATTTTGTAATTTTGTACAATATGATATCAGAAAGGGTAAATAAAACATGTACTGTGTAAGAATTTGTTAATTTATTGGTCTGCTAGCTTGTTGCGACTGACTCGACCTTTCAAACCAAATATGATATTAAATAACTTGCAGCAAAGCTTCATTTGATTTGAGCTGTAAATTTAATAATACAATAACAATACTTGAGTAAATATTTCTACTAACATTTGTAATGACAAGAAATACATTATATACATAATTATAGTCTACATAAAATAGCAAAAATGGTGGTTAACAAATAATCTAATCGTATGAAGCAGATATTGAATACATTTCAACTAAACAAAGTGAACTTACATCACAATTCAAATCACAGTCAATAAAAGTCAGTAACTTAAACTAAACTGGTACAGTACTACAATACCACAGTTTCATAAAACTCATCTCAGTACAATCATTACAGTTCTCATTGACTTTTGATGCTTCTTAATATGTAATAAATAACTACTTATTATGTCACTTTTATTTTGATGTATAAAACTGTATGTAAACTTACACATATTATTATATTTATCCACTGGCAGATTTATCATTACAAACCGTGAACACAACCATGTCTCAGAAAACCGACCGAATTTCAATACAAAACACTTCACCAGTTCTTTCTTATTCATCACATAAGTTTTACTTTCCTGCAACAGGCAGCGAACAACCTTGACCGAAAGGCTTTTTCTTATAAAAACTGTAACACTATTGTTGAACAAACAAAATTAATTCGGTACAATTTTCTAGGGGTGGATGAAACCCAAAAATGTAAAAATTCCCAACAAAAATAAAACCCAAAAACCGGGCGGGAAATCCCTAAAAATGGGATTTTTTGGGGAGTGAAAGTTTAAAGGGATTCTATGGCAGATCTTATAATTTGTGAAAATTTCTAAACAATCTCATTTTTTGATAATTTTAAGATAATTATTTTACTATTTGAATTCCCGTTGAAAATTCTCCTAATTACTAACAATTCCAAATGAAAGTTTTAAAATGTTGTTAACATTTTTTTAATGAGTCATTATTTTAACCTATTTTGAGATTTTAATGTTTACCATTCTCTGTAATAATTACAAAAGTAATATGGTAATATCACTAATACGATCAATAATAATATCAAATAGAAAGGACAATCATGCTGTACCATACACATTTCTTTTAAAACTCACAAGTGGATTACAAGATTGGGATTTGTAGGGTAAATATAAATTTTTTTACTGTAATAAAGCTATTTAAATTTTTTGAGCTTTCCTTTATAATTTGTAATGACTGAAATAAGCTTTTAATCCCTCCCGAAAGTTTCCTGATATCAAGCTAGAAAAACTGTTTCTCGCCCGATTCCCGCCCAAAGGGAAAAATCCCATCCCGCCCACCCCTACAATTTTCATAACTGGCAGTTTGAGTAGCGGAACTATTTTAAACATGACTAATGCTAATTTCATAATAGCGGAAGATCTGTGAAATATTTGAACAATTTGACTGTGCACACTTCTTTCTAATACTGACTGTATTGCATTTACTTCAAATACTGGCAACATTAATACGTTTCAGTTTCTTGTTGAAACCGCCTGGGACAAACACCTAAAGTTTTGCAAAAAATATCTAACCTTACCCTGAAATACACAAGTTTGACGTTACAGTAGAACGTCGTACATCCAGCTAAGTGTGTTATTCTAAATGTAGACTGTCAAATTTGCAAATAGAGATTTTTAGCCGATTCAAGTATATTGTAAAATATTTTAAGACCAAAGCAACTAGTGGCTGGCTTGAGATCACAAAATTAAAAGCCAATTTTAAGTTGTTTACTTCTAGACGGTAAAAGTTGTGTAATGTCTAGCTTTTTTTAAGGAATCTAGTTGAGTTTGGGGATTGCCATTTGTTCAATTAATATTTAGATTACTGGTGCACAGAGTGTTTTTCAAACAGTCTAGATCCCAGATTTAAGAAGATAAGTCTTAAACGGATTGTAAAATTTACACTATACAAGGTTCTACTGTGACAGTTTACAACAACAAAGTAATACGAAGGCTGTTTTAAAATTAAGTTCCGTTCAAAAATGCTAAAATGCACACTATTTGTAGATACCTTATATTATATTCATGTTATAGAGCATTCTTTCACCTATAATTTAGCAAATTGACAATGAAATTGGAACTATTACCAAGTCACAAGGTTTTCTACATCAATGCATGACACTCCGCTGCCAGTGTTCACAACGAGAAATGGACGCATTTCACTCATAAACCTGCTTAAGTTCACAAAATGCCAGGTGATTAAACGCAACTTTTTAAGGTTAACGACAAAATTCAAATGTGTTTGGACAAACAAAGGTATTACAAATCCTTTAAGCAAAAATACGAGGCCAAAATTATATTTTTAAGTCAATAGGGCTACTATTTTTCCGTTGAGAATATTACAAGTAGATACCATTTTGTTCACTCTTTCAGACAATGTGAATAACAAAACAAAATGTCAAGCATACTGCCGGATTCACAATGAGTCAGGCTATCCAACAAAGTATAATTTGCACACACGGTTTCACTCGTCCATCAGCTATACAACAACGGAAGGTAATTTCTGAACAGCCCTCTTAGATACTTTTGTTCTCGATTGATTCCTTTTCATTCTTACATTCAGCAAGGAAAAACCATAATTTCCATCAACACACAACATTCCAACACTGGTCCTTTCTTTCCTGGTCTGGGCCCTGATTCATATAAATGACTACTTTCAGGAACTCCTAAATAGTAGTGTAGAGAATAGTAGTTGGGAGACTTCTAAAATTTTGTTCAAAATAAAGTAGAGATAAACGCTTACTTTTGCAATTTAAGAATTTAAAAAGCTAGTGTAGTTGGGAGTCAGAATATTTCTGTTTCATAAAGAAAATCGCATTACTCTTCAAACACTACATTTTATTAGTAGTCCCACTGTTATTTTCGCTAGTCAAGCATGGTCCTAGTGATGCGGCAGCCATGTTGGATTAAAAAAACAACAAATAACTATAAAGTTACAAGTTGGCTATGTAGACACCTATCTAGTCCTAAGCACAGGTTGATATCGACTAGGCCTAGATAATGGCGTTACATTACATTGTTGTCAAATACCTACACTATAAGATGACATAAAATTAATAATCCAAAGAAAATGCCAACGGTATCATAGTTTAGATGAGTTGAAACATATAAACAGTGATTCATTTTCAAGCGGGTCAGAGAGAGGTTAGGTTTACTCTCCCAATTTAGATTTAGAAGTAAATGTTGACCCCTAAGCCTTTACTTCTAAAAGGGAGTGTAAATAAGCAGTCAGCTGCTATATATGAAACAAAACACAAAACTAAGGTCTACAAATACTTGTAAAAGAAGCTTTATACTCCCGATTACTAATATATGAAACAGGAAAATATATTTTAGGAGTACTTCTAATCATTTCCACTTCCGTTTAGGAGTCCAACTGCTTTTATGAAACAGGGTCCTGAATTCAACAAAACAAGTGGCTATTTTACATCAACGGTCAGAAGTAAGGACCACAACACGTAGTGAGCTTTTCGTTTATAGATCAGAACATTTTCAACAATAAAATATGCAGTGACAAAAGACTAAACTTTGATTGGGAACAAGAGTGGAAGATTATCACGTGATTAGGCAGTGAAGAAGACGAGGGAAATCTCCCGTGCAATTTTAATGTGTTTGACGAGACTACTCCTTATTGTTCTTGTTGTATTAGTTACAGAGAAAGAGCTTGAAAAAACACAAATGCATACATGATAAAAAAGACATTTCAATTTCTCTTATTGTGATGTAACTAACAATACACATTTCACAAATTCAACAAAAAAAGGATTAAGGAAAAATTGTTTGAAAGGCCAAAAGTATTTTAAAAACATTGAAAGCTAAAACACTTGGATTGGATCATCATTTAGCTGTCTAGGTGCTATAAATTCAACGCTTCAGCTTTCATTTAAGGACTAGAGTTTCCACATGGATTTCACAAATTAAGTCCTTTGATTATCCATGATATTACCAAGATATATTCTCTATCTTGAAATTTGTTCTTAATCAAAGTACGTAACACATACCCTAATACACGAAAAAGAAAAGATAATACTATCTTGTAACTAAAATTGAAATCTGCATTGAAAAGTATGAAGAATACATTGCATAGATATATTAATAATACTATTAACAAACCAAACATATTGTGCTTAAAACTATCTAAACATTTCATTTGGGATCTTACTTTTTTGTAAACTAGTAAACATATTTTAATGTTTAGAATTAGCATGACTTAACAATTAATTTTTTCCTTTGATAATACAGGTATTGTTTTGGTACTTTTTAACATGCAATATATTATGAGAACTATGTTTGTTACCCTGAAGTTACTAAGAGATTTTGCGACAATACTATTTTGAGAGTGTTTTAATGTACAAGGTTTGTATTGTATTTTATGCTTCAAAATAAGTTATTAATATACGAACAAACTGTACGTTATTCCAAGTTAGTTTGAAAAACAAATTGGTAACGTGATATTTATGTGCTTTGTTTGAAGTTAGCTGTTGACGAAGGTACAATTTCTGAGATTAAAACATTATTGCAAACGTTTTCCCTCGTTTTTGAGTTAACAAAAAAAGTACACAACGTTTTGGGATCTGGAACCTTACCCCGTCTTCAAGTGAAAAGTAACTCAAAATATAACACTAGTAAAAGAGCTGGCCTAAAAGTAATCTGAAATGGAAATTTCCCTTCCATTGGCTGTGCATAATTAGGTATTTGTTATATTCTCTGTTACAGTTGGTCGGTCTGATTCACGGCGGCCAATAGGACTCTCTGGTGACAGAGTGCCTGGTGGTCAGGCAGATAGTTAGTGTGCATCTATGTGTTACTTTTCACCCGAAGACGGGGTCAGATTCCAGATACAGAAATGTCGTGTACTTTCTGTTCTCTCAAAAACTATGGAGAACGTCCATAATAATGTTTCAACCTGAGAAATTTTACCATCGTCAACAACAAACTGCAAACAAACAAAAGGTGTTTAGTGCAGCCAACTCTTGTGGGAACACAAAACAAAATCACTGAAGAGTGCCAGATGACATTTACCAAATAACATAAAAATAAATTTTCTAATACCACAAATACCTACCAAAAGTGAATCATCCCAAATAAAAATCCACACTTGCAAGAAGGCAGCCCTGCATTTGCAACCTTAAAAGATATGCATCCTGTATAGTAAGATTAAGTTAAAACTTCCGCTATACTTTATTATTAAACAAACAAAACCGACAAACTTCACAATTGAGTATAGTTCCTAGTGTTCAAATAAAGATGCACACATATTAACTATCCTATTAATATAGACATCGGCTAGCAGTTGTACGAAACCTAAAAACTAGAGTCTAATTTAGTTTGCCGCCCGGATAGTTCTATTCCTGAGGGGAAAGATTGAGTAACCTTTTCTTCTACAAGAGAATCACCAGCTTTGTGCCCTGCCATCATCCTATCATCGTAAAGTGAAAACCGTGTTTCTCCTAAAACACTTTTGCCTCTTTTCCTCCTGACGGAAGGAGGTACGTCACCGGGAGTCTTGATTCGGCAAGCTAAATCTTTAAGTTTTCCTTTACTTCCATCGGTGAAAATATCGTCCAAATTGGTGATGTCATCCGAATTAGTTTTTTTCTCAGGATTAAATAATTTAGAATTGATGAGCGGTAAACTCGAAGGCCTCTCGACAGACTTCCGTTTCAAAATTCCGTCGAAGCTGTCTTCAAACGGAGAAATTATCACTTTTACACTAGTAGCTTGATTGTTTTCTTTGGTCTTTGTGAGATCGGGTGTCGAGCTCGGATTTCCCTTCTTATCGAGAACTGCAGTCACGGCTCTTTGGTCTCCTATGCTAACTTCGGTGTCTCTTAGAGATCGAATGTTCGATTTCAGACACGAAGACGAATCTAATCTAGACTTTTTGGAATCGAACAGTTTTTTTAGCGGTTTTAATAAAATACCGTTATACTGTTTGTGAGAGACATCGTTCTCGGGAACGTTGGGTTGTTTCGGCATGGTTTGAACATTATTCTGTAGGAAGGGTATCGGAGTGTTTTGTCTAGGAAGACTGAAGTCGTTGGCGACGAGACTCTGGGTTTCGGAGAACAAGTTCTGTGAGTTATGTTTCATGGACCTGTCGATCAGATCGCCTTGGCACTTGTCGTCCCACATCAGGTTCCGCTCAAAACACGGGTTCCGTCCCTGGTGAGGCTGAATTGCCGGTGCCTGTGTCTGGTTTATTCGACTGTTGGAATTCTTACTGTCTGAAACCACAGAAAACGTTTTCCTGACTTATATTACCACATACATTTATTTTAACACTTATATAAAATAGAATTTGTATGTTTCTTTATACTCGTAACATAAAAATGTAATACTAAAATAGACAGAAAGTAGAGAAAATAGATATGACAGAGAAAGAGAAATAAGAAATGTTTGTATTTTGTTTTCAAATTTTTTTCAAGAGAGGGGAAAACAGTGAAAGAAAGTAGAACCTTCTTTACAAACCAAAAAATTCATACATTGCAAAAAGGTGTCTATCTTAATATCAACACATTTTGTAACAAGTTAAAAAAAAAAAAATCATGTAACATTGATAATCACTGTCTATAATTCAGAAAATAAATTAAAAAAATAAGGGTAATCCATCCAAATCTAAGATAAATGTCATCAGGCAATTAAGTTCCTAAAACCTTTTAATGGGTAACATTCAATTTCCCTGTGAAATGTTTCTCAGTTACTATCATTTCTTATCTTGTTCAGAGTTTACTTAACCTCACTTTCACTGGATTCTCAACTATTCTCTTCCCTCACAACGCGCAACACATTGACATCTACAGCAACACCAGTTCAGCAGTTCTAGTTTAGAGCTTTCTGTAGTTCAGAGTTCAAATTCTGTAAAATGACAATCTTCCGTATCTCAACTCTCAACCTCTTAGTCACAACCTTGTTTTTGTGGCCAAAATATGGTAAAAAAAGGCGGCTTGGATTCAAGTTGTACAAAAATAGAAAACTTACTTGTAATTGTCTCCATGCAGGGCTCAGACGGTGAAAGAGTGAGCAATGTTTCAACTGTGCCTTCGGACAGATTTGAATCCATTCCATCTTTATCTAAAAACATAAAACATGCTAAAATAACAACAATTAGGGTTCATATTTGAGTTCTTCACACAGACACAAGTAATTGTAACATACAAGGTAAATTACAAGGTAAGGTCCTGAAGTTTATTTTTGACGTTTTTTGTGTCACCCACCTCCCAAATACGGAGAAGGGGGGAGGGCCCCTCTAAAATTGTAAAACAAAACCCTCCCTTGTGGCACCTCAAAAGAAAGGTAATTTTTACAAAAATTAATAATTCATAATCTTTATTGTCAATGATCACACTTTACAATACATGAAATAAAATGCAGTATGCATAGTCAAGTAAATACAGTATGTAAATAAATGTTTTATTGCATATTGACATTTACAATAAATGTATTGCAATGGTCAAATGTTTGAGTGTTTAAATTTTTCCTTGCGTTCTTACATCAAAATCCCATTCAAACATACGTTTTTACACTCACTCTCCCATACATTCGAATGTAGCCACTCTAGTCCCTATTCAGTAAGCCAATCATAGGGTCTCCCAATTGAATGCCATAAACTCGTCTGTATCATAAAATGCTTGAGAAATCACAATTGTTTTAAGGCGAGCTTTGAATGCCTTAGGCTCAAGGGCATTTTTGAACGAATTTGGTAGACTGTTGACGAAATGAACTCCTGCCTGGGAAGGCAAACGTTCATGAACTACCATTCTGTGTCTCCCAGTTCGGTAGTTGTCCCTGCCTCTAGTTTCATAAGAGTGTACGTCTGTACCTCTTATGGTATTAATTTTGATTTGAAAAAGAGACATGTCTTCAAAATGTAGAGGCAAGGTAGAGTCAACAGTTTTAGACTTTTGAATGCCTCTCTACACGACTCTCTCCTTCGCAATTTGGCGATTATTCTGACTGCTTGTTTTGAAGAATAAAAATCCTAGACCAATTTGTTTTTGTGCAATCTCCCCACAAAGTCAATTCTTAGGATAAGTGTGGGTAAATTACTCCGTAATACGCCGTCATCAGTACCTGAGTTGGGCAGTATTCAGACAGTTATGTGAATGTGGTTTTAAAATAAACCATATTTAAGTAAATATAAGGGATTTTCTAAAGTTGTTTATCATTTTAACTGTTTTGTTAGGAAAACCTGATTCATTCATTCAACTTTATAGAATTCCCTTCCATTGGCTGTGCATAAACAGGTGTTGTGTTCTCTGTTGCAGTTAGTTGGTCTGATTCGCGGCTGTGATTAGTCGTTCACTGCTCCAAGCTAGCCAATAGGACTGCCTGGTGGCTGGTCAAGTACTCAGTCAGTGTGCACCTGTCACTGGCCTGAGACGTGCTTGATTTTTCTATTTGTTAATTAATTTCATACAGTTTTTGTACATGTTGTATTGTTTTCTGGGCTACCTGTTATAAAATTAACAAGTTTTACACGGGGAAAAAAGAAAAAAGGAGGAATAAACTAAGGTTGCTTGGTGGTGGGTGACTGGTCAGCTTGCGCTGATTACTTTAAGGTTAGCCCTTTTACTAATGTTTTGTGTTACTTTTCACCTGAAGACGAGATCAGATTCCAGATCCCGAAACATCGTGTACTTTTTGTTCACTCAAAAACAAGGGAAAACGTTTGTAATAACGTTTAACCTCAGAAAGTGACATATCTACAAGGCACACACATCAGGTTCGGTAAACTGATTGTTGATTCTGACTTGGGTGTGAGGAACATTAACAGGGCAAATCCACCTGCCACGTATTCACATTTGCACAGTGAAAATCAATGAAAGTGTGGGAAAAGATAATCTAGTTCTTCCGGTTCACACAGCGTCAAAACATCATAATAATTAGCTTGAGATATTTTGGTCTCGCTGTGGAGTACCATCTTCAGTCACTGATTGGCTGAAACTGAGCTACTTGCTGCCTGCTATCCTATTGGTGGCAGGGCTGCCAACCCCATTGGAGCAGGAATGCCAACTGTCGATGTTCTCATTGGCTGTGACACCATTGAAAAGACTTCTTTAGGACTGGTTGCCAGCTTCTTGAAAGTTTAATGCTGTCTCCTTTGGTGAAGATAATATTATTTTTAATTATTTCAATGGTTTCTCGGATGACTCTCGGGTAATAATGTGAAATTGTTGCCAATACTTTGGTTTTGTCAAATTCTACTGCATGTTTCGTGTTGTAACTATCTTCTGCTAAGGCCGACTTTTCAACTTCTTCGTGTCTACGGTTGGAAAAAGAGTTGTATTGTCAATCTGACAACATTGTTAGTTTGATACTTTACTTTGTGTATTAATCGAACCCAAATTGCATTTTAACAATAAATTGTTTCATCGGTAACTCAAATGTCACAATCTGTACCTGTATCTTCTGTCAGCTCGTTGGCTCTACTGTTGTTGTTGTTGTTGAAGTAGTTGAAAGATGGCAGGGAGAGAAGTGCCTGGGTAGCGTTGATGGTTGGGCTCACTCCAAATTGCCCCGTTCCTAAAAAAAAACAAACATTTTAATGTAATAAACCAAGTTTTTCAAAGTATCCTTGACTCAATACACAACTTATTTAGACTTACATTTTTACGGCAACACATCTTCAAAATAAATCAGTTTTCTAATGTTGTCAAATTATATTTCTAGCACTTTTAATGCTTCAGATTAAAACACAAATTTAAAACAATTGTAGAAAAAAATTGAATGATTTAATTGATTAATAAAACAACGAAGAATAATATTTACTATAACATCGATAACAAGGTAACTATACAAATTGATAACAATAGACTTAGAATGGGTAGGTATATTATAATAATCAAAATAAAATCAATAAATAAGCACTTACACAACTAATAATGTAACGAATAAATAAAATATACACAGATGGTAAGAGTCAACGTGAGCACACTTAGTTTACTTGACTGCGTTAATGGAGGAGTCACAATTCTTCAATCAGAGCCCGGTTTCATATAAATTCTTACTTTTAGGAACCCCTAAATAGTAGTGTAGAAAATGGTAGATGGGAGTCTTCTAACAATTTTGTTCAATACAAAGTTATAACGATAAAGCCTCTTCCCCAATTTTCAGAGTTTAAAACAGTAGTTCAAAGTTAATTTAGTTGGGAGTCAGACTATTTCTGTTTCGTAAAGAAAATACATAACTCTTTAAATTCTACACTAATATTAGGCGTCAGCTGGGATATTTTCACTATTCAAACATGATTGTTAGTGGTTGCGGCAGCCATGTTGGATTAAAAACAACAAATAACTAGGGAGTTACAAATTGGCTAGACCTTTCTAGTCCTAGGCACAGTTTGATATTGACTAGGCCTGGATAATGTTTTTATTCCATTAAATTGTTTTCTAAAGCCTACACAATAAGTTGATATAAAATAGTCCAAAGAAAATGCCACCGGCATCATAGTTTAGATGTGTTTAAACATATAAACAGTGATTCATTTTCAAGCGGGTCAGAGAGAGGTTAGGTTTACTTTCCCAATTTAGATTTAGAAGTAAATGTTGACCCCTAAGCCTTTACTTCTAAAAGGGAGTGTAAATAAGCAGTCAGCTGCTATATATGAAACAAAACATAAAATTAAAGGTCCACAAGTACTTCTAAGAGAAGACTTACACTCCCGATTACTAATATATGAAACCCAAAAATATTTTTTAGGAGTACTTCTAATCATTTCCACTTCCGTTTAGGAGTCCAACTGCTTTTATGAAACAAGTAGGATAGAAATACTTACTTATTTACTTACTCTTACTCCCAGGGCCATTTATATCCGAGTTGGTATTTAGCCACGCCAACGTATCCCCTCCACCTGGACCGGTCTTCAGCGTCTTCCTCAGTAGTCAGTAGCTCCAAGCCTCCTCATGTCTTTCAAAACTTCATTCCACTATCTCTGTCTTGGTCTTCCCCTGGGTCTTCTACGTTCAGGCATCCCTTTCATAATTTCTTGCAGCCAGTATCCCTCTTCCCTTCTTAGTAAGTGTCCAGCCCACCTCAGTCGTCTGCATCGTATTTCGCCGATTATGTCCGGTGCTTTAAAGGATAGAAATACCTTTAGAAAATTCATGTCCATGTGAAATACCTTTGAAATTTATAGCAGAGAGCTCCTTGAGCCTCTCCTCTACACACAGGGCGGTGAGCCTGGCCTCTCCGTCTTGGTCCCAACAGTCGTTGATAGTCTCGAGCATGAGTCGTGTTGCTGCACAGTCGACCCACACGTCCGGGAACAGAGGGCGCGCCTTGTTGCGTGTCACCAGCACTTGCATCTGCTCCAACGTCGGATGCTCTCCTGAAACATTACAAAGATAAATTACAACAATTCTTGATTTACATATACATAGCATACAGTATTGTGTCAATTTAACATTACAATAGAATGTTTTTTTGCTTCTTTCTTCAAGTCCGAGACCAGCTGAGGAACTTTGGATAGAGTAGAATGATCTTTCTGTAAGCCAGTTTGCCAAAGTCTTCTTAAGGTTTTTTCCGGCAGCACCTTCAATTCATGTGGCAGGGAGTTGTAGAAAGCTGCTCCACGGTAGGAAAGTTTTTCCAAAAAGACTAAGGTGATGTGTGTCAAGCAAGAAGTTGAGTCTGTGCTTAGTATTATAATGGTGTTGATCCTCCGTTCTGGTTTCACTGGACTTGACAGTGTAGAGAATTGTTTGCAGAATATAGAGTGAAACTACTGTCAAGCACCCGGAGTTGCTTAAAGGCGTTTCAGCAAGTATTTCCAGACTTACACCTCTTAAGTTCCGTATAGCTCTGAATAGCATTGAGGCACTAGTACCTCCCCGGACTACTAATCCATATCTTCATCGTAGCGTGATTCAAAAAGATAGTAGTAGGCTGTTACGGCTGTTTTTTTTTTTTTTTTACTGTCTACGCCAACGGCATTTTTATTAGAGACTTAACTTAGGGTTTGTGGGTATCACAAAACGCTTTTAGGGAAAGCGGTTTAAACCCTTGTGCCTGCGCCGGGAATCGAACCCGCGACCTTGCGCTTTGCAAGCCGTGACTCTACCCACTGAGCCACGGACGCAGGCAGTCATTGTCTTACTGTCGCTTATCTGTTTAATTCTTCTTAATAGTACAAAAGTGCTGGAGCTAAGTTTTTTACAGTGTAGGTTTAGATGAGTTTCCCATGAAAGTTTATTGTCTAGTATTATTCCCAGATATTTGTGCGATTTCACTGTTGTTAGTTCTGGAAAACTTTGACATTTCCTCCAGGTGTACATTTTTTTGTTTATAAAGATTAAAGGCATGTTCATGTGTGCCGGCAGTGCTGAGGGCCGGTGTACCTAACAAATATCTTTCTAAGAACCGACTCACCAACTTTCATCTTCATCCCTCAACCAGCCCTCACTCTGTAAATGTCTGTAAAGACTCTCGAGAGTTGTATATTTATTAGTCAATCTTAAAAGTTCCAAACAATATTTAAAAATTGCGTATTACTCTTTCTTTGGAAGTATGATAAGGTGTGGTATGTTGGTCTGGGCCCGGGGGTAATGGCATCGGCCTGGAGAAAGTACTAAAAAAAAGCTATAAGAGTAAAAACAAACTAAAACCTATTAGAATATTGCAGACTCCTTTTTATCAAAACTGGTATTTTAACTGTTGTAAATGTGTATATTTTAGAGGTTTTATTGTATGTTAAGAGAAACTTGAATAATTACTAAGAAAGACGTATGGTTCATGACTATCATACCAGAAATAAATGTAATTTAGATTGAACAAGATGGAGGCTCTCTTAAACCACAATTGTAGGAATAAGATTATTTAATAAGTTGCTAAGCGCATGGATACTGTTTCCTCAAAATCAATTTATTAACAAAGTGTACACTTGGCTTTCAAATAATTTACACCCTTTTTATAATTTAGACACATTTTTTATGCGTCAGATAGTTTAATGTGGAATCTGTAATAATGTTATTTTAAATGTGTTTGAATGTAACTAAATTATTGAACAATTTAACGTTAATTTGTGTTTGCTATTTTATGAACAAACAGTACTGACCATGTCCATTACAATTTTTGTAAATTGTTGAAGGAGAATGAAGATCTTATTCGTCTTATTGTTATTACCGATTTCAGCTTCGAAAGGCATTTTGTACACTGGAGATTCGGAGATGGGCTGGCAAAAGTCGGAGCAACGGGTGGCCAACTCCCACAAGACGAGGCCGAGAGCGTAGACGTCGATCTGCTTCAATGAGGACTCACAGTCTCGCAGGTTGACGGCACCTTCCAACACCTCTGGCGCCATGTATCTCAGTGTGCCCACCTGCAACACCCCGACCACGTACACCACCTTGACCTCCGACACGCCCTTCAGACCTCCTACTTCTATCATTCTTTGTAGAAACAAGATATATCACTGATGAAACCAAAGATTATGTTGTGGTAAGTAGATTACGCATGGATGCCACTTGGTTGAGGCAGCAAAATCAACGTAGTTTGGCAGCCCAAGCACAGATAGTGCTGCGAGAAAATTCTTTTAAGAGTCTCAAGTAGAGCCAGTAACGAACGTTCGTTCGTTCTTGAAAAAAAAAAAACAAAACAAAACAAAATAGCTGAATTCCGGTAACTGAATAATTCATTTATTTTTATCTCATCCTCGAGTTCCTCTTTGTTTTGATCCGTAAAGCCAATTCTCAAAGTAAGTTTGTACCATTTCGTACGCTTCTCGCCTGTAAGCGTTGTTGGCTGCCAAATGCTAGATTGCTAGAAAGTGCAACTTGTCTGTATTTGTAACATAGAAATGATTTTGTAACATTAAAAACAGTTTATTATTCTTTAATACACTCTCACTTGTCCTACGGCTTGAGTATTTGTGGAGGAACAAGAAAGAAAAACTTTGATAAAATATTGTAAAAACTAAAAATGCATGAAGTATTTATTATGTACAGTTTGAAAAGGGATGATTCATTTAAACACCTATTCATTTCTACAAAAATATTGACGGTAGATCTCTACATCTTAGAAACTGCAATTTACGCAAAACAACTACAAAATAATAATTGTTTTGACAACACTCATACTTACAACACACGATTAAATAGACCAGTAGAACCACATAATCTGGAGTTTTTAAAAAAGAAAACACAATTTATGGGGAAAATAGTTCTTACATCATCTCCCAGGTCTCCCAAGGTATTTTATCATGGAACATGGTCCAAGCAAATTTAAAAATTACAAGGAATATTTAGTGAAACTGGCTCCATATTCTCTAACAGACTTTTTCCAAAACTCTAAATAAGCTGTTGAACAATAGTTGAAGTCATAATAAACTTTTTTTTCTTTTAAATGACAAAAATTACAAATTACGCTTTAACTATAAACCCTGATACTGTTAATATAGATTTAATTAAATTCATTCTATGCTTTTTATTAGTTTTTAATTACTACGCAACTATCAAACTGCTATATATTTTGTAGCTTTGCACATTATCGTGATACTATTTATTGTACCACTGTGCAAAATACAAATAAAGAATGATTGAATCTGAATCTGCGACTCACGTCACTAATGGACTTGGTCTCGGCATGCTGTTCACCGTCCAGAGTGTAGTAGTGGGATCCGTTGAGTTTGATGGCAAGGCCCAAGTCACACAGGCAGCAAGTGAGGTCGTCCTTCACCAAGATGTTACGAGTGTTCAAGTCCCGGTGGCAGACACAAGGCTTTGTCATTGCTGCAACACAAACAAACACACCACTTCTCAGTTCTATGGTTCTACTCGTTACTTTCACGTCTGGACTTACCTCCGGATCCGTACTTTTATAGTCCCCTCAGTTTAAAAACCAGGCTGACACGCAGCTGAGCACTAAAGCGCCGCTTGCATGAGTGAGTCGAATTTCTTTTGCAATTTTTGGCATTTCTTTGGCATTCAGCTGTATTACCAGGTGCGTTGCGAGGTTGTTCACAACGCTCACAGCCTAGCTTTGGCCTTTGGCTTCAGACTTACGTGATCTTTTACTGCAAGTTTTATTACATATCATGAAGGGAACACGTGTTTCAAATTGTATTGAAATTGGATTACTTACAATGCTGTTGTAATAAAAAAAAAACATATGTATATAAGTGTTGAAAAATGCTCAAAACAGGTTCTAGGGCCAGGATCGGTGCTCATTTCATAATACCAAACCTGGGTCTTACCATGCTGACGGCATGAATATCTCATTTTTCCAAAGTAAACTAGATAATAAGAACTCACATTGGCACAAGCTAGAATCACAAAAGGAGCTATGGACGCAAAAAACGGTAGAAGTTATAAAAGGTACTCAACATCGATGTCCCACCAAAGGTATCTCGAACCCACCAAACTGTCAAGAGTTACTTGCTACGCTTAAGAGGATTGATCAACCCAGAAAAATTTGCTCGAAAATGCTCTCGCAGTCCCCCGTTTAGGACACTTTTTTTGGTCTAGTGATCATAAAAGTTGTTTTCCATGTTTACTAAGGTTGTCTGTAGGTTTGTATAACCTGGTAAAAAAAATGTGTTAGAAAAATTAGCAAAAAATGTTAAAAGTTGGCCAAAAAAAGGCTATTTTAAAAGTGTATTATAATTTTGTTACAAGCAGTTTTTGCCTTTTTTGTGTATAAGGAACATAGTAACACTCCTACCCTATCATATAAATCCACATTTGTACGTTTCAATTCATAAACGGTGTCGGAAACAGAAGACTACGAAACCATGTTTTGCCACTTTTTGAGTGAGCGGAGCAAAGTTGGAATATCACTACCACCATTTCTGTTGATTGGCAAGGTCGGTGGCACGCGCGACTCTTCAAAGAACTGAGCTAGACTAGAGCCGATGTTTTTGAAACAGAAGATAAACTTGGATTTCTACCTACCCCTCATCCACCGGAGGGAAATAATCAATACTCCGCTATTTCAGTGGTAAATATGGGTTCTTGCTTGAATGACTAATCCTCTTAAAATATTTGCTGAAGTGTGTTAAAACTTTCAGTCAAAGTAGGGTTCTCTGTACGGAACACCAGACTTGCACATTTTAAGTGACATTACTCGAGCTGTAAACATACCAAAATACTAGGGGTGGATGGGATTGGATTTTCCCCTTCCGGCAGGAATCGAGCAAGAAACATTTTTTCTTGCTTGCTATCGGGAAATTTTTGGGTGGGATTTACAGCTTAATTCAGTTATTACAAATTAAGAAAAAAAGGTCTGAAAATTGAAAAAGGTATTTACAGTAAACAAAATGTATTTGCCCTACAAATCCCAATTTTGTGTTCCATTTGTTAGTTTTAAAAGAAATGTGTAAGGACCACATGGTTGTCCTTAGTTTTAATTAGGGATGGGTCGGTTCCGGTTCTCGGTTATCGGTTCCACCGGTTCTTGCCGGAACCGATAACCGATGACCAAGGCTAAACATTGGTTCCTAGAACGGTGAAATTACCGTTGATGTAAAATACGCAGTGAAATCACAAACCGTTACGGCGATTTCTTGACTCCGCTAACGATCGCTGAAATCACGACGATACCGTTCGCGGCGATCTCGACTCGGTAAGCGGTGAAATCACAACTTCGTACCGTGGCGATTTCTTGACTCGCTAACGCCGCGTAAAATCACGACCGATACCGTGCAAATTACTCGACCAAATTTCGAAGCTTTGCCGATCAGCTTGAGCCTTGTTCGAGTATCGAAAGTACTCGATCTCGACTTAAAAATCGAAAGTACACCCCTAGTATCAGGAAAGAACCGATGGAACCGATAACCGAAATGGCTAGAGAACCAATAACCGATAACCGGCATAAAATTGGAACCGACCCATCCCTAGTTTTAATATTTTTATTGATTATGTTATTTCCATATGATTAGACGTTGTAATCATTACAGGGAATTTTGAGCATTAAAATATCAAAAAAGGTTAAGGTAATTCATTTCCTCCTTAAACAAAATTGTGTAAACAAACACAATTTTAAAATTTTAATTTGGATTTGTTTTGTAATTGGGGGCATTTTTTGTAAGAATTCATCTAGAAAACTGATTATTGGTCATAGTAAAACTGACAACAAATGAGTTTGTTTAGACATCCTCTCAAATTATAAGATCTGCCAAAAATTGCCTTTAAATTTCCATTTTTGCAGAAATATCCGATTTGCCTGAAAAATTCCCCTGAGAATCCCTCCCACCTTGAAAACTCCCCAAAAAGTTCCCTCCCATCCCAAAAAAAACTCCAAAAATCCCTCCAGCTTCAAAAAGTCCCATTTTAGTGAATTCCCACCTGATTTTCGGGGTTTTAATTTATGCCGAGAATTTCCATTTTTGGGTCTCGCCACCCCTACAAAATACCTAGATTGCTAATTGCAAATAATGATTCTGTTGTCAATTTGTCGAAACAAAAAGCTATACAAACTGTAGAGCTCTAAATTCCGCTAAGAACCCAGGTACAAACAACCCACCGACTAATCTCTCGGATAACAAACCTCCGATGGTGAGATCGGTGTGAAGAAATGCTAAGCCTTTGGCGATAGACAAGGCCATTTGACAGAACGTGTTGAAGTCTACAGTGTGTTGCTTGATGTAGTCTTGCAGACAACCATTAGCACAGTACGAGAACACCAGCATGTAGTCCATGTAGTTGCTATCAGACCTGCTCTTCTCACTGTAACCTAAACACACACACATCAGCCAATTTTAAAATCAAAATTCTTTATTGCAGATTGACAATGTAAATTGTATTGCAATCTTCACCTATAAACATATACAATAAATCTTTAAATTAATGACATATGTTAAATCATACAAGTAACCTAATTAAAAGCATAAGTATAAATAAGTATATTTAAAAAAAAACTGTTTTATACTGTAGGCCCACTATTTACAACAAAAATTCACTAACAGAGTAACAAGATCTCTGCAGCAAATACTTCTTTAGCAAAGTTTTATATTTATTTATTTTTTTCAATTTGAATTTTTTGAGGAAGTTTATTAAATAATTTTAGAATCATATTTTAGGGTAGCGTGGCAGAAAGTTGAAGCCTTTGGGGGGTTTGTCTATGTTGGTCTCGAGCTCTAGTATTATAACCGTGAAGGTCTGACCCGTTTCTAATAGAATCACATTTAAGATTATAGAAAAGAAGCATTTTATAAATGTATAATGAAGGCAAGGATAAAATTTGGAATGTCTGAAAGTATATTTTACACGACATTCGTCTTTGTATTCCTGCAATAATTCAGCTCTCTTTTGTAAGCGAAATTCTCTTTAAAACTCAGCACGGGATGCTGCCCCCCAGAGTACGATTCCGTACCTCAGTCTTGACTTGATAAGAGCTGTATAAATAATCTGTAAGCGAAAGTAATTTTGATACTTTGAATATCTACTCATCAAAAATAACTGAGATGATAATTTGGAACAAAGCAAGTTTATGTACTGCGCCCATGTAAAAAAAATAAAAATTCAGACACATCTGAAACAACAGCAATCTAGTAAAAAGAAAGAAACGGACTTTTCCTGCCACTTCCGGAGAAAACTACTCCTAACGTTTCCGGTAGTTAAAAACTCCACCCGTCTTCATGATGTAGCGGTATTTTCAAATATTAGTTGGAATAGTCTTAGGTTAGATCTTAAGCTAAGATATTATTTAAATGTAGTTCCTAGATTAGTGTAGTCCTCTGAAGATGGGTGGAGTTTTTAACTACCCGAAACGTTAGGAGTAGTTTTTCTCTGAAAGTGGCAGGAAAAGTCTGTTTCTTTCTTTTTACTACATTGCTCTCCGCCACTCAAACTAACATAAACAACAATCTACTGCCGCCATCTTTCCAAGAGCCAATCCAGTCATCAATTCAGACACATCTGAAACAACAGCAATCTACTGCCGCCATCTTTCCAAGAGCCAATCCAGTCATCAATTCAGACACATCTGAAACAACAGCAATCTACTGCCGCCATCTTTCCAAGAGCCAATCCAGTCATCAATTCAGACACATCTGAAACAACAGCAATCTACTGCCGCCATCTTTCCAAGAGCCAATCCAGTCATCAATTCAGACACATCTGAAACAACAGCAATCTACTGCCGCCATCTTTCCAAGAGCCAATCCAGTCATCAATTCAGACACATCTGAAACAACAGCAATCTACTGCCGCCATCTTTCCAAGAGCCAATCCAGTCATCAATTCAGACACATCTGAAACAACAGCAATCTACTGCCGCCATCTTTCCAAGAGCCAATCCAGTCATCAATTCAGACACATCTGAAACAACAGCAATCTACTGCCGCCATCTTTCCAAGAGCCAATCCAGTCATCAATTCAGACACATCTGAAACAACAGCAATCTACTGCCGCCATCTTTCCAAGAGCCAATCCAGTCATCAATTCAGACACATCTGAAACAACAGCAATCTACTGCCGCCATCTTTCCAAGAGCCAATCCAGTCATCAATTCAGACACATCTGAAACAACAGCAATCTACTGCCGCCATCTTTCCAAGAGCCAATCCAGTCATCAATTCAGACACATCTGAAACAACAGCAATCTACTGCGCCATCTTTCCAAGAGCCAATCCAGTCATCAATTCAGACACATCTGAAACAACAGCAATCTACTGCCGCCATCTTTCCAAGAGCCAATCCAGTCATCAATTCAGACACATCTGAAACAACAGCAATCTACTGCCGCCATCTTTCCAAGAGCCAATCCAGTCATCAATTCAGACACATCTGAAACAACAGCAATCTACTGCCGCCATCTTTCCAAGAGCCAATCCAGTCATCAATTCAGACACATCTGAAACAACAGCAATCTACTGCGCCATCTTTCCAAGAGCCAATCCAGTCATCAATTCAGACACATCTGAAACAACAGCAATCTACTGCCATCTTTCCAAGAGCCAATCCAGTCATCAATTCAGACACATCTGAAACAACAGCAATCTACTGCCGCCATCTTTCCAAGAGCCAATCCAGTCATCAATTCAGACACATCTGAAACAACAGCAATCTACTGCCGCCATCTTTCCAAGAGCCAATCCAGTCATCAATTCAGACACATCTGAAACAACAGCAATCTACTGCGCCATCTCTCCAAGAGCCAATCCAGTCATCAATTCAGACACATCTGAAACAACAGCAATCTACTGCCGCCATCTTTCCAAGAGCCAATCCAGTCATCAATTCAGACACATCTGAAACAACAGCAATCTACTGCCGCCATCTCTTCAAGAGCCTCAGCTGCGCGGCGACGGTTCAATGTAAGGGTTTACGGTGGCCTGTTTTCACTTTTCAAAATAATATTTACATTAATAAACATGATATATTTGGAAACTAGAGGAGTTTTCCAACACTCTTATGGAGCATTCTTTTTTTATTTTTACTATGCATTATGTATTAAGGTGATTTAATCAAGTTGAAAAGCACTAAAACTTGGGCACGTTTAACATTTATTTTTGAAACTATTGAACAACTCATGAGAAATCGGGCTTTATAAACATGTCAGAAAACTCCTCCAGTTTCCAAATATATCATGTTTATTAATTTAAAACTACTTTGAAAGGTGAACAATGGGCTGCTGTAATCCCTAGCAGGCACTTGGTTTGACAGTTAGGCAGCATCAGTTGAAAGAAGGCTCGTTGTTTAGCCAGTTGTTGCGCACGGTGTCTTGTGTTCCTTGGGCGGACGAATTCAGCCTTTCTCTGAGGTAACCACTGAAGTGGCCCTTAGAACCACATGAAAACAGCTAAGAATGTGTTTAATGAAAATAAAATAAATTATTTAGCGAGACAACTAAAATTATCATTTCTCTACATGATACCTACAATGCCTACACGGTTAACCCAAAGTTTTATAATCGAATTCCTGATTACAACTTGTCTTACTTTTCTTGTAAATGTCAGGAAATTATTGAAACTTTCTCGCATACAACAACAAATTAACAGCATAAATTGCAAAAAGGGGATATTACCGTAATATTTAAGAAGTGCCGGGTTGTTCATATAGGAAAGGCAGTATATATCTCTCTCGTTGTAATAATACTGTTTGTAGTTGGGAGGAAATACTTTTACAGCCACTTGCTGATCATCCATCAACCCCAGCCAGATGGTTCCATATCGACCTTGTCCTGTGAACATAAACCACAAATAGAATTAAGGGTGGACTGGATTGGATTTTGATCCAGATCTCGAAACGTGGTGTACTTTTTGTTCACTCATAAACGATGGAAAACCTCTGTTATAATATTTTGACCAGGTTATCCTGTGCTGTCAGATCATATTGAAATTGGATCTGAAAAAAATCATACGATACCGGATCAAACTATGTAGTGTAAATGAAACTGACCGATTATAGAAGATAGTTTGATGTGGTCGACGACGTTGCTGTTGCCTCGGTGGCCGTACTCAAGGAGCAGAACTGCGTCAGACAAACCTCCCTTAGTGTGATCCCTCCAGCGACGTGTCATGCCCATCAGAGCCACCACCACGGCAATCAGCGTCAGAGTACACGCCGCTACCAGCACTGCCGTCTCCCTCCGGGAAAACTTCACCCCACCCGCTATAAGAATAAGAATACTTTATTGCAGAAGAGATTTTTGCAATGTTTTAACAATTGTCACTATAAATATTATTAATGCTAAGTATTTTTTTTAATCAAATAAAGACGTTTTATTATTATTATAATTATATAATAGCTATTCATATTAATTATAATTTTAGATGATTAAAAACAAAAATAATTTTAATTAATATACTATAAAGCCGGTTGTACAGGTGACTGACTGGTGACTGAACGAGTAAATGTTTAGGCACTTCCCGGCATGCTACCCCCTCAATGAAATACTCTTTTTGAAGCTCTTGGTGTGAAACCTTAGGGAAAAATCTGAAAACATACTTTTTTAAGGCTCTGACAAGTTGGCCGCCAAAAAAGATAGTATCTGAAAATCTGCCCTTGTACTTAGCTATATTTTGCATCAGAGCGGCAAACAAGTTGTAATATAAGGCCACAGGCCGTGTGTGAGGTTCCAAGTTTACCTTTTTTTAGACTAGCGCTCTAAAAGTAGTCATAGTAACTACTTCAACAGACGGCCTGAGCAGGACTCAGGCTACGGCTTCATATCAGAATTGTGTTAATATGAATATAATCATACGTTTCTTGAATAGATGTGCATTTTACTATTTTGGAACTTAATTTAAGAATAGTGCTTAGGTACTTACGCGGTGACATTTCGACGAATGCAGGATTATTGAGGTCTCTATAGTCGGCAGACAAGGGAAGCTCTGTGTGGTTTTTGTTGCACATATCTTCCGTGCAACAACAGAACTTGGTGTTGTTCAGAGCTCTCGTGTGTTTCGGTATTGCGGCACACACCTCCAGACCACACTCCTTGTTCGAGCTCTCCCAGCATCCTTTCACATCACATACGCATTACATATTACATTTCACTTTAACTAGGCCGACATGTTTCTCAACTTTTCATCAATAATGTCGCGCATGTAAATTCTTATATTGCTTTCGGCACCTTCCTTTATAGATCCACAAAAAATCCAATATGCAAGCAATTTTAATCCAACAAAAGAAAGCTATAAGAGTCATGTTAAATCTAAACCATGATAAATCAGTATAAGAACATTTTAAACAATTAAATACACTTACTACTTTAAAAAGTCAATCCCACCAACTTTACAAAACCAACTTCATCAGTATAACACTAGAAATGAACAAGACATTATTAAAAACTAAAAAGCATAATAAATTAAGGGTTTTGGAAAAAAGACCAAGTTATATGAGCAGGAAATTTATCCAAAAACTTCCAGAAAATATTTAAAGTTTCAATAACAATGTTAAAAAGTTTTAAAACTAACTTAAACCATATTTTATAAGTAAAACACTGTATTCAATCGAAGAATTTTTATCCACTTCCCCTTCCCAGATCTCTGAACAATTAATAATTTAACAATGGCATGTGGATGTGCTTATAATGTTAATAATATTTTAATATCCTTTAAGACTTAAATTCAATTTTTTTTTCTCTTATGAGACCGCACTTAGATTTGAAAAATAGACAAGTTTCCAAAAAATAGAGGCAAGGTAGTGTCAACATCATCAAATTTTTGAATGCTGGCCTACACGACTCTCTTCATTGTAATTTTGCAATGATTCGGACTGTTTTTTTGCAGAATGTAACCTCCGTCAAAACTTGATTTTGAGCATCCGCCCCACAAAGCCAATCCGTAGGAAAGGTGCGGGTAGATTACTCCGTATTACGCCGTCATCAGTACCTGAATCGGGCAGTATTCGGACTCTACACCTAATATTGATACGGCTACTACTATAAAAGTCTAAAGCATGGGTTTTTTCAATATTTAAAAGAAGTTTGTTTGAAGTTTGAACCAATTATTTAAATTATCTATATGTAAGTTATTCAGTTCCATTATTTGTTGCTTGCTTTTACCAGTCAAGACAATAGTGGTGTCATCAGCATAAACAATACTATTAATCGGAGAAAGGACTTCCTGATCAAAGAATACTGCTTGGTAATAAGGTATAAATATTGAGTGATGTAATGATGAATGAGGTGACTGAGTGATGTGCTACCTTGGGCAAGGATGGTCGACACAGTCACATTGTCAGAATTCATTGTTTCTGTCCACAGAGTGTAACAAGAGTTGGCAGTCTCACACTGTTGTATAGATTCTTCCTCTCGCTCCTGTAACAAATCATACGGTAACTGCCTTGATTATTGTACACAAGAATAAAGAAGAACTACCGTAGATGTTGTTACAGATATAGCTTTTAACATGGCCAAGCAATACTGTAACCAGAACGACTTGGTCCTAAACAAAAACAAAAGCTACCGACTCAACATCACAACAACTCCGAATCAATATCAAGGTCTTCCAGAACTAACAACAGTAGAATCACACAAATATCTAGGAATAATACTAGACAATAAACTCTCATGGGAACCTCATCTAATCCTACAGTGTAAAAAACTTACCTCCAGCACTTTTGTACTAATAAGAAGAATTAAACAGATAAGCCACAGTAAGACAGCTGTTATAGCCTACTACTATGTTTTTGAATCACAATAAAGATAGGGATTAGTAGCTCGGGGAGGGACTAGTGCCTCAATGCTACAAACAATATTCATCATGCAAAACAGAGCTATACAGACCTTAAAAGGTGTAATTCTGAGAGATACTTGCCGAAACGTCCTTAAGCAACTACGGGTGCTGATAGGAATTTCACTCTATATTCTGCAAACAATTCTCTACACTGTCAAGTCCAGTGAAACCAGAACTGAGGACCAACACCATTATAATACTAGGCACAGACACAAATTCTTGCTTGACACACATCACCTTAGTCTTTTTGGAAAAAAACCTTCCTACTGTGGAGCAGCTTTCTACAACTGCCTGCCACATGAATTGAAGGTGCTGCCGGAAAAAACCTTAAGAGGACTTTGGCAAACAGGCTTATGCAGAGATCATTCTACTCTACTCAAGAGTTCCTTAGCTGGTCTCAGACTTGAAGAAAGAAGACAACACAACCATTTGATTGTAGTTTTATATTAAATTGTGCAATACTGTGCTATTGGGTCAATTTAAAATGACAATAAAAAGGTTTTGTCGTCTTCTTTATTAAGTCTGTGACCAGCTGAGGAACTCTTGGATAGAGTAGAATGATCTCTCTATAAGTCAGCCCGCCGAAGTCTCGCAGCATACAACAATCTACAATGCATCTACAATTCTACAGTCAATGTGGCAGGCAGTTGTAGAAAGCTGCTCTGCGGTAGGAAGGTTTTCCCAGAAAAACTAAGGTGATGTGTGTCAAGCAGGAAGTTGTGTCTGTGCCTCGTATTATCAAGAACCTTGTATGGCCACCGATCCCATTTTACAATCATTACATAATATAATAATACAGAAATGATAAAAATATTAAAGACTTTATAGTTACAATTCATTGTTTTACTACCATTAAACCAAATCAAGAAAATAGTGTCTATTTGTTGTAAAATTTTTTGTTTCGGGCCTAGGTATCTCAGAGCAAAGAGCTGTGTTGAGGATACCTACCCGAATTTTAAACCATAAAATTTGTCAAGTTACAGCTCAGACACTCCCTTGAATTTTAAACGTCTAAAATAAGTCTAAAATTATTTAAAGTTTGTTTAAAAAAGATAAGTTTAATCTATATTTCAAACTGAGTAAATGTACTATAATGGTGTATCAACATGTATTATCATGGTGTATCAACATGTACTATCATGGTGTTGGTACCTTGTTCTGGTTTTGCCAGACTTGAGCAGAGTGAAACCACTGTCAGTACCCTGACAGGGTGGCCACAGAAGTAGCTTGGTAAAATTCACGCATATTTCCCGGTTTTTTCCCGGCAATATACACATTTTCCCGGTGGACTGCCACTGTTACAGAGGACCGTTTTACGCCCACAATCTGCACCGACCCTCGTTTAAAGTCCGCGACCCTTCCCGATCGCGGTTTTACGCACGCGGTACGTTCCGATCGCCTTTATCATCCCCATGATACATTCCGAGAGCCGTTTATACCCGCGACACTTTCCGATCGCCCTATTACGCCCGCGATACATACCGATCGCCTTTTTACGCATGCGGTACATTCCGATCGCCTTTTTAAATCCCACGATACATTCTGAGAACCGTGTATTACCCGCGCCACTTTCCGATCGTCCTTTTACGCCCGCGATGCATACCGATCGCCTCTTTACGCCCGCGGTACATTCCGATCGCCTTTTTAAATCCCACGATACATTCTGAGAACTGTTTATTACCCGCGACACTTTCCGATCGTCCTTTTACGCGATACGTTATGAGGAATGTCCAAGACCTGCGGTACGTTCCGATCGCCCTTTTTCGTCCGAGATGCATACCGACGCTTCTTTGCGGTAAGTTCGACGCCTTTTAAATCCCATGATTCATTCCGAGTCGTTTATTACCCGCGACACTTTCCGACTACCATTTTACAAACGCTTTTGACGGTCGCTTTATGCCCGTGATAATGTAAGGGCCGATTTTTCCCGGTTACACCCAGAATTCACGATATTTCCGGTTTTTTCCCGGTACTTATTATTCCCGCACAATTCCCGGTTTTCCCGGAATTCCCGGTCTGTGGCCACCCTGCCTGATGCCTTTAAAGGCATTTCAACAAGTATATCTGGGATTTTCAACCTTTCAAGGTCCAAAATTTCACACTTTTGTATAAATAACTTGGAGTATTGTTGTTGTAACTAAAGTATACCAACCTGAACACTCAACGCATAATCCTTGTTGAGAGAGACGAATGTTTGGTTGTTAAATAGATTGGCACACACTCTCCGCGACTCAATTCCTAAAACACAAATCATAAAATAAACACTTTTATTGGTGAAAGCTTTTAATCGTAGGCCCAGCAATATATTGTGATTATTCTGTTTAGGATGTTGGTTAGTTCTGTCAAAACTGGATGTTCATTTAGGAGGTTAAGCTTCTAAGTTTTACTCTGGACACCAAATTCACCTGGAAAAATCACATCAATAATACCTACATTTAACCGGTTTAAATGCCCTTTGTTTTACAGGCTTATCTATTGTAACAAAAAAAATTGGATACATATGTACCATGCACTATTTTACTTGCACATTACAAGTCATGGGATAATTCAACTCTAAGGCCAGCTCTAGATTCAGTGTTTACTTTATTTACGGTGCTACTTTATTTATAGTTTAGGAAGGGTGCTATGTCTCCGAACTTACTTAAAGTGTTATCATTGAAAAAGAGAAATTGACTAGTGCAAATACCGCTAACTCTTTCTGCTTCTTTTGATGCTAAAATAGTTTAAATATAAGCGTTGCTCCTACGATACGAAAGGTGCCGCTTTGAAAAGTGAGAAAAGTCCCTAACATTGTGTCGCAGGACAATTTTTGACGTGTTTCAGGAATAAATATTGTCTTAGTCATGAATGAAAACTAATGTCCACTTACCTGGTATGAAAAAAGATGACAAAAGAACAATGTGTATATAATGGACACTGTTCTTCCTCAAAGCGTTCCTTAAATAGCTTGAACCGCCCATTTCAGTCTTTCTTCTCTTATACGAGCGGGTCCTTTATCACTACTTGTTTACAAACTAGTAATGGCACGATGGCTTCTTCAAAACTTCCATCAGTTCCCACATTATCACAGTGTTTGCTTTCTAACTAGGCACTCTTGCAGAACAGTTCGGCTGACCCTGCAAAATAAGTAAACAAGAAATTAACTTAGTATGCATTATTTTATAGTAATATATTGATCTGAAAAGGTTTTCTGTAAAAATTCAAAACATAACTACATTTAAAAGGTTGTTCTAGTTTCACAAAAGAAGGTGTTTAGCCACCATCAGTGTTCTAAAATTTAATATACAAATGAATTATTCAAACTAAGTTTTGAAAATCTGGTTATTTTACATATTTTGATCGTAGCTGAGAAACTATATAGGTTAGGAAGTGGCTATGTAGACCTTTCTAGTCCAAAGCATAGTTTGATATCGACTAAGCCTAGATAATGTTCTTGTTACATTCAATAGTTGTCAAGAGCCTACACTATTAGTTGACTAAAATATTTCTAAGAAAATTCCATTGGTAGTACACTTTTTATGATTTGAAAAATGTAAACAATCAACTCATTTCAAGCGGCTAAAAGAGAGATTAGGTTTACTCTTCCAATTTTAATTTAGAAGTAAAGGTAGATCCCTAAACTTTTACTCCTAAGCGGGATTGTGAATATAGAGTTAACTATTTTATGTGAAACAGAACACAAAATTGTAGTCTTAAAATAAATACTTCTAAAAGAAACTTTACACTCCCAATTACTATTATATGAAACAGGAAAATATATTTTAGGAGTACTTCTAAATATTTACACTGCTGTTTCGGAGTCCAACTGCTTTTATGAGTCTCGGACCTGGCTCTCTGGTTCACACTACAGAAACTTGATATTTTAACTATCTATGGACTAAAGGGGTGTCAAACTATTGAAATGTCGAATTATCCAGCATATATAGGATTTTATGACAAAAAGGTATTAAAATACCTCTAAGTTCTGTTTATTCAAGGAATTAAGAGGTACACAGCAAGATAATCCCTATATAACATAGCTTGTATACAGTCATCATTATTACGGTACAAAATATGTTTAATTCATTCTTTGACTGGTATTTTTATTATTATCAAGCACTTCATCACAGACAGTAACTTAATTGAATGAGTAATAAGAACTCACTATAGCAAACTTGACTAGAAACTGCCAACAAGTTTCCCCGCTAGGACTTTCCTCTTTCACCCTACGGTAGGCGAGGTAACCTTTCGATCGTGAGTTAGATCGAGGCGGGAGGTTCACTCACTTTTAGCCATCCAACCTTTACCCCATGGGTGTGAATAACAAAAATCTGTGACCTAGCGTACTGGCAGCAACTGGATCAATCATTTTAAGAGTCATAGTTACTCCCGTCAACCTTAGTGACAGTATATCTGTCCTTGGCTATTTAATCATTCTGATTAGATGGTCTAAAAATAGACACCATAACTTTGTGTTTGATAACAACCTTATTACCTTCTTCTTTGTCTGTGACTGACCAGGGTCAGATTGACAGTGTCAAATGAGATTTAAAAACTATATAAATATATACAAACATACAAGATGGCGGCACGATATGCTTTATCTCAGTGTTATGTGCCGAGCATTATCAAAAAACTCCCTGAGAGAGTAAAACGGGTTGGCCAATAGCCATTCTCTCACTTTAGCTTTGAAGGCGTTACCAGCAAGTAGCTCAGTTTCAGCCAGTCGTGATTGAGGATGGTACTCCACAGTAAGACCGAAATATTTCAAACTAATTAATACGATGTTTCGACACAGTGTGAGCCGGAGGAACTAGATTATAGCTAAGAAAGGATATTGAGAGCAGTGGCTTTCATTTCATTCAAGTTCAAACTCGAGGGTCCAAGATTTTGAAAAACTGACAGTATGGCTAGGTAAGGTCTCCTGCATGATCTAAACATGCCTCTATACTCTTAATCATAGCTATTAGAAAGTATGCACGTTATCAACTAAAGAAGTGCAAAATGTTTTAAGGAGTATTATGTCGATTGAAACCGCCATAAAGTACCGAAATCAATCATATTTGCTGGGCTCAAGGTATACGGATGGATTGCAATATATAAACCTAGCTAGTATATAGCCTAAGCTAACACTTCTAGTTCAATGACAGATAAATTGTACGATAATTTTAAATAAAAACATTAGAAGAGACGATTCAACTTACGGCTACGATGAAAATCCAGTTCACTGAAAACGTGGATTACAAAATTGTAGCTATTAGCCAATTACAGTTTACTGTCTATAAAATGCAATCAATCTTTTTTACAAGTAATTACATCCAACAGTTCTCCTAAATCCTTCATTCCTTGAATGCAAAGAGTTAAATTTGTTAATACAAACGAACAGTGCTGCCACCAAATATTAGTATATTTACCCTAAGAGGCCACTTGAACTACCCTAAACTTGTTTAACAATTCCCTAAAACCAGTGTAAAATACAATTTCTGGCAATATATAGTAAAAAAGTGATTAGTTGACTCAAGGAATATGTAATTCAAAGAATTGATTCCGACTCAGTTAAACCATCAAATTAAGTCAACGGCTAAACAACAGCAGTACTGTTTATTAATGCTAGATCGTTGAGCTGTTTAACTACTGTATGGATGAAGCCAAACCCAAATGTAAACAAATGCATTTTCTGTATCAAAAGTTAATTTAATAAATAAACACGTAACAAAAACACCATTGGTTAAAAATATTTTAAACAGTCATTTTTAAACAAAAGTGTTATTGTTAAGTATTAATTCTTTATCAATGCTTTAGCCTAAAATTATTTAAAAGTCTGTTATCCGTGGTATTACCAACGAAAACCCAGAGAACTAAAATTATCTCTGGTATTACTTCGTTACTGTTTTGCCGATAACAATCCTTACAATGCCTAACAATCAGCTAGTGTGAGGACAGCTTTGAGCCCCTCTGGAAATAAATAAACTCATAACATAAAATGTAATTAACAAAGTAAACTAGTGTTACTATAAACTCGTTTTGATGATTTTTTTGTAAACAGCTGTGCCGTGTATATACAGTAATAAATAAAACAATTTATTAATATTTTAATTTTTATATGATAGTAGACAATTAAAAAATATGTATAAATTTAATGCATTTAAAATCAATGTTTGGATGCATCAAAAGATTCTGTAACCAACTACCGTAACTAAGTTATTATTACGTATAAATGTCGCTTACAGGATATGTGGTAAATTTAGGGAAACGCTGAATCAGTGGCGGTTGGCTGCCTGCGTTACAATGCTATTTTGAGAAACGATCTATGGCCAGTTTGACACTCGTATTAAACAATAGAAGTGCAGTGAGTGCCGGTCGGCATCTATTAACAGATATTGATTAGCTCGCCCAGATTTGGATTAAAAATGGATTTCGACTCGTGCGACGACTTGCCAGATATAATCACAAGTGACTATCTGGGTGACGTAGAGTTCGGA
The DNA here is from genome assembly GCA_018831715.1 of Matsumurasca onukii. Lineage (NCBI taxonomy): Eukaryota > Metazoa > Arthropoda > Insecta > Hemiptera > Cicadellidae > Matsumurasca > Matsumurasca onukii. Next base: position 17,911,835 of record CM032064.1, read on the forward strand.
GAGAACATAGACATAGACGAGCTTCGAATCCGCGATGAAAGTCTGGGCTCTCGGTACTGCAAGGTTATCTACCATGAAGGCAAAAGCTTGAGGAAACCTAAAAGACTGCCTGAGAATGAACCAGAACCTTCTCCAGCTGTTAACACCAAAAATATGGAATACATTGAAAAAAATACAATAACAGTGAGAAACATTATAGCTACGCAGAAAAACTTTGATTGTCAGTTGCTCATTGCTGGGGGTCCTCAGTTCCGGCCAGTGTTGTTCTACGCTAGTGATGAAAAACGTGACCCACCTGAAATCAGTTTAAAGAAACGAAAGCAAAAGGTACCCGACTACAGGAACCATTTTTCAGATTTAGTCGTACAAAACATAGTTGAAAACTTAAGAAAGGAGTTCCCTGTTTATTTTAATGATCCATGTTTGAGTTCCAAACTGTTCTGCCTCAAGAAGGATTGTGTCTTTGAACAAGGACTTGGTGAGCTGCTGCAGTCTAGGTATGACCAAACTGACGACTGGCGGAAGAACAAGTTAGCCGATCCAGATCAACAACGTTGGAAAGATTTATCCGACAGACAGTTACTTGGCAAAAGTGAATGCCGAAACAAAATGACTCTGATTATAGAGTTGGCTTGTATCTTGCCCGGCAATGTGTATTCTACGGTGTACATAACTTGCCAGTACTGCGGATCAGTGTTCCAGACGACTCTGGACAGCGAAACTTGGGAGGTGGTTGTCAAGGATGTTCAGTGCAACATTGCTTTCACGACGAGAACCACTCACAGTGAGGATAGCTCCACTTCCTTTTCTACCCATGTGACTCCATCTAGGTGTGTGAAAGCCAAGGATTATTACATGGTGACTCCGATGATGGGTGCGAAAGGACTAGTCAAGAAACCCACGAAGCCGTCTAGTTTCCTACGAGTCTATATGTATGTTACCTGTAACCCTGATGCGGTCATTCCCCGTTTCCTTCATGGCACATACAAAAGTAACTTTGAAGTTGTTAAGAAAAAGCCTTCAACTAAAGTTAACTTGAAGGTGGTTCCTTAGAAAAACACAAATACATTTTATTTATTATAAAATATATTATAATAAATTATATTATAATTTTTTTCAAAAATTTGTTTACTTGATTGGAAACAGCTGTTTAAGTATGTTGAACAATAAAACAAATTAGACCCAAAAACTGGGTTTTTATGTCTTTTTCTTCGGACTTATTGAACCACCCATGTACACAAAAGACAGGCTGAAACATTTCAACTGGTCAAACTCCTCAATATTGTTTTGTTTAACTATTGATGTTTTGGTCAACCCACAATTAATGTGAAACATATTAACTGTACATTATATATGTGTACTTTTGTAATGATTAATATTTGTAATACTTCTACTAGTTCTGCTAGTTGAAGCAAAAGCGCAGCACATGCTAAATAATCTACCTTACCACTGTACAATATCAATACAGTACAATCATTCTACTAGCTCCGCTAACTATGTACGTGAAACTGGCCCCACCACATTGAGCACAAATTATGAAAGTATGAATATATGGTGCTTATTTTGTGCTTTCAATTCATACCATTTAAAGATTTTGTGCTCAATTATTAACTCGTTTTATGTACACTTCTTTTTTTGCGGGCCAGCTTCACGCTCAGCCCGCGACCATTCAGGAATGAAAAAAAATCTTTATCAAGATTTAGTGCATAATTTGTGCTTTCAGAATATACAACTATCATATTTTGTGCTCAACAGTAAAGCCGGTAATTAGCGAAAAAGAGTATTTTTGCGGTGAGCCAGCTTCACGCTTAGCCCGCCACCATTCAGGAATGGAATATAACTTCAATCAGGATTTAGTGCTTAATTTGGGCTTCCAGAATATACAACATTAATATTTTGTGCTCATCAACTAAACCCGAATTAGCAGTAAACAACTTTCGGGCAGAACAAAAAATACAAAATCAAAATCAATGAAAAACACTTTTGATCGGATTAAATACCGCTTAGCCCGACATCGTTAATACATATAATGTTTGTATCAAGATTAAATGCATAATTTAGGCTGTCTAAAGATACCTTTTTTATATTTTGTGCTCATCAGTCATCAACAATCACCAAAAAACAACTTTCGGCACGGACTAAACTCCACTTAGCCCGGCACCGTTAATAAATGGAATGTTTTTATCGTATCAGGATTTAGTGCATAATTTAGGCTGTCTAAAGATACCTTTTTTATATTTTGTGCTCATCAGTCATCAACGATCACCAAAAAACAACTTTCGGCACGGACTAAACTCCGCTTAGCCCGGCACCGTTAATAAATGGAATGTTTTTATCGTATCAGGATTTAGTGCATAATTTAGGCTTTCAGAAGACACTACTTTTATATTTTGTGCTCATCAAAAAGGAGGGGCATCACCAAAAACCGACTTATGGGTACGGAATAAATTCCTCTTAGCCCGACATCGTCAATAAATAAAATGTTTTTACCATATACGGGTTTAATGCATAATTTAGGCTTTCAGAAGGCACCACTTATATTTTGTGCTCATCAAAAAGGAGGGCAATCACCAAAACCCACTTATGGGTACGGAATAAATTCCGCTGAGCCCGACACCATTAATAAATGGAATCTTTATATTGTATCAGCTTGGATTTAGTGCATAATTAAGGGTTTCAGAAGATACCGCCCTTATATTTTGTGCTCATCAAAAAGGATTTTATTAATGAAAGAACGACTTTCGGGGCGGAGCAAATTACGCTTTTCCCACTTACTGTATATGAAAATGGAACGTAATTTATATCACAATTTAGTGCACAATTCGCACTGAATATATGATTAAGAATATACAATCTTTTGAGATAGTGATACTTTGATGTTATTGCCAGCATTCATTTTGTTTTATTAAACCTTTAAACATGTTTTCACCAGTTTAATTATTATCGTATTTTAAAACAGATGCTATTTCATTAAAGAGTACCTAACATTGTAGCTTATATCTAAGGTTTATAATTAAATTTGTCTGTAGTTCGAAAGAAAGGACAGATAAAAATACATCTTTTATATAAAGGAAATTTAATAAATAAATTCTTATTCTTTTTATACATTATAAGTTGCATTATACAGAGTATTTTATTACAAATATTGACTATTGTTGTATAAATGGTTGCGTAAAATTGGTGTGCTTACTTCTGTGGGTAATACGAGAATGAGGGAGCTGATTCGTTTACATGACTACTTTCTTATCAGTAAAATGCTGGGGAGTTTGAGAACTGTGCTGAAGAATCGTTCCCACGACATCAGCACGGAGATAAGACCATGGATAGGCTTGGCTGCCAGCTGACACTCGCGTCAGCAATACACATATAGTTCAAGAGTCCAAATACGGTGAACTTTCAGAGGTTTGAAATATGAATACATCCAACGAAAGAAAATACGCTCACACATTATTAGTCATTTAGTCACTTTAACATTTACATTGAAGTCATAATTTCCAGATACAATAAAAATATTCCATTTATTAACGGTGTCGGTCTAAGTGGAATTTAAACCGTTCCCATAAGTGGGTTTTTGGTGATTGCCCTCCTTTTTCAAGAGTTCAAAATATAAAAGTTGTATTTTCTGAAAGTCTAAATTATGCATTAAATCCTGATACAATAAAAACATTCTATTTATTGAAGATGTCGGGCTAAGCAGAATTTATTCCGTTCCCATAAGTGGGTTTTGGTGATTGTCCCCCTTTTTTGATGAGCACAAAATATAAAAGTTGTATTTTCTGAAAACCTAAATTATGCATTAAATCCTGATACAGTAAAAACATTCAATTTATTGACGATGTCGGGCTAAGCAGAATTTATTCCGTACCCATAAGTGGGTTTTGGTGATTGTCCCCCTTTTTTGATGAGCACAAAATATAAAAGTAGTGTCTTCTGAAAACCTAAATTATGCATTAAATCCTGATACAGTAAAAACATTCTATTTATTGACGATGTCGGGCTAAGCGGAATTTATTCCGTACCCATAAGTGGGTTTTGGTGATTGTCCCCTTTTTGATGAGCACAAAATATAAAAGTAGTGTCTTCTGAAAGCCTGAATTATGCACTAAATCCTGATACAATAAAAACATTCTATTTATTGACGATGTCGGGCTAAACGGAATTTATTCCGTACCCATAAGTGGGTTTTGGTGATTGTCCCCCTTTTTTGATGAGCACAAAATATAAAAGTAGTGTCTTCTGAAAGCCTGAATTATGCACTAAATCCTGATACAATAAAAACATTCTATTTATTGACGATGTCGGGCTAAACGGAATTTATTCCGTACCCATAAGTGGGTTTTGGTGATTGTCCCCCTTTTTTGATAAGCACAAAATATAAAAGTAGTGTCTCCTGAAAGCCTAAATTATGCACTAAATCATGATACAATAAAAACATTCTATTTATTGACGATGTCGAGCTAAGCGGAATTTATTCCGTGCCCATAAGTGGGTTTTGGTGATTGTCCCCCTTTTTTTATGAGCACAAAATATAAAGGTAGTGTCTTCTGAAAGCCTAAATTATGCACTAAATCATGATACAATAAAAACATTCCATTTATTAACGGTGCCGGGCTAAGCGGAGTTTAGTCCGTGCCGAAAGTTGTTTTTTGGTGATCGTTGATGACTGATGAGCACAAAATATAAAAAAGGTATCTTTAGACAGCCTAAATTATGCACTAAATCCTGATACAATAAAAACATTCCATTTATTAACGGTGCCGGGCTAAGCGGAGTTTAGTCCGTCCCGAAAGTTGTTTTTTGGTGATTGTTGATGACTGATGAGCACAAAATATAAAAAAGGTATCTTTAGACAGCCTAAATTATGCATTTAATTCTGATACAAACATTATATGTATTAACGATGTCGGGCTAAGCGGTGCTTAGTCCGATCAAAAGTGTTTTTCATTGATTTTGTATTATTTATTCTGCCCAAAAGTTGTTTACCGCTAATTCGGGTTTAGTTGATGAGCACAAAATATTAGTGTTGTATATTCTGGAAGCCCAAATTAAGCACTAAATCCTGATTGAAGTTATATTCCATGGTTGGACGACTCTGAGATCGAAGAGGTCTACACAACAAAGTTCCTTGGAATAAACCTTGATCGAGGGTTGACCTGGAGCGCTCACGTAGACCACGTTTGCTCAAAACTATCCTCAGGAATCTATGTTTTGAGGAAACTATCAGAGTATTGCCCGACCCAGGTACTGATGACGGCGTACTACGGAGTAATCTACCCACATCTCTCTTACGGATTGACTTTGTGGGGAGGTTGCACAAACGCAAACTTTTCAAAAATGTTCATTCTTCAGAAAAAGCTGTTCGAATAATCGCAAAATTGCGTAGAAGAGAGTCGTGTAGGGAAGCATTCAAAGATCTGAAACTGTTGACACTACCTTGCCTCTATATTTTGGAGACATGCCTTTTTTTCAACTCAAAATGTAATGCCATAAGAGGTAGTGACATACACTCTTATGATACTAGAGGCAGGGACAACTACCGAACTGGGAGACACAGAACGGTAGTTCATGAATTGCCTTCTCAGGCAGGAGTTCATTTCGTCAACAGATTACCAAATTGTTCAAAATGGCCATATGCCCAAGGCATTCAAAGCTCGTCTGAAAGCTATTTTGATATCTCAAGCATTCTATAACACAGACGAGTTCTTGGCATTTAATTGGGAGACACTGCATTAACTAGGGTCTAGAGTGGTATGATTCGAATGAATGGGAGAGAGTGAATGCAACAAATCTGTATGTTTGAATGTGTTTTCGATGTAAGAATGAGTGGAAAATTTTAGCTATAAATCTGACGATGGCTATGCATTTATTGTAAATGTTCACGCAATAAAACATATTTATTTATTTATTCCTGAATGGTGGCGGGCTAAGCGTGAAGCTGGCTCACCGCAAAAATACTCTTTTTCGCTAATTACCGGCTTTACTGTTGAGCACAAAATATGAAAGTTGTATATTCTGAAAGCACAAATTATGCACTAGATCTTGATACAGATTTCTTTAAATTTCCGATTGGTCGCAGGCTGAGCGTGAAGCTGTCCCGCCAAAAAAGAAGTGTACATAAAACGAGTTTATAATTGAGCACAAAATCTTTAAGTGGTATGAATTGAAAGCACAAAGTAAGCACTAAATATTCGTACTACTTTCATAATTTGTGCTCAATGTGGTGGGGCCAGTTTCACGCACATCCGCTAACTGATGGCAGAGCGCAGCATGTGCTGGAAAATTTACTTTACCATTGTAATACTTTAATTATTCAGGAATGGCAACAATCTGTGCGTTTTTCATGTAATTCGTTATTTTAATCTGAGAACTTATTTAATTATTACTATTGTACAGTAATTTTATACTATTGATGGCTTCATCCCAACAAAAATAATCGTGAAGGAAAAATAATATGAGATAACAAATTTGTTTCTTCGCAAAATTTATTTATTTTCACAAAATCAGCAGAATTATTAAACTGCTGTCTGTTCTATTTACGCATTAAGTATGCACCGTATTTTTCCAGTTCTGTGTAAGTATTTTGTAATACAAAATTAATGTCAGTTTACATGTTATAAAGGTGTATTACCGTAGAAATAAATAAATCACACTAACATTATTTTTTCAACGGTTGAACAGTAATAATTTTAGGCTGTTCTTCAATGTACATTTGTTCAGTATAATATAGAGAGGGACAGGATAACTACTGGATTGGATTCACTAAAACTTATATTCACAGCATTACTCAAACATTAATAGGTTTTAAGCTTTCAATCAGTTTGCTAATTATTGCTATATTCAGTATATTGGCCATCATACGGATACTGGCAGTCAATTTTTAGCAGAATTGCGCCATCGATCTCCTAATATGTGCACTGAGAAAAAGATTTAGAGACACTAAAATCAAAAGTCACAAATTTGACTTCAGCTTTACAAAGTTTTCCCAGAGAAAAGAGGGGGTTGTTCCCCTTCAAATTTCCCTTGTGATGACTGGTCAATAGTCGCATGTCTCACAACTAGGACTATGACTCATGAAGTACTGGAGGTCGGGTAACTTTGGAATTGTTTAGAAAGTAGAGAACTTTATCAATTACTTTGGATGTAATACAATTTTGTAATTGGTTTCTTCCTTAATTTATTTTTTTAAATATCTGCCTATGGAAAAATGAAAAAACACAGATAAGTTATTTAATATATTAATAATTAATACACAGGGTGGATTACAAAAACGACATCTTATGTGTGTCTATTTTGCTTAGCCTGGTTTGACACTCAAAATGACATTCACGATTTAATGCACAATCATCTGATCATCAACTGCTTTGCTTATCCATTCCGGCTCAAAATTGGATATTTTCTCAATAATTTGGTTGACTTGGTAACACAGCGACTGGATATTTTTGTCCCATGTAGGCAGGATCTCCCGAGCTAGAAAATAACAATGTAATTGTATTATTTTTCAATATAAACATAGTAAAATACAACAATTTAATAAAGGAATGAAAAATGTAACAAAGAAACATACCCTTGAGTTATGATAAATAGTTGCACTGGACTTGACTTGTTGCTGAACAAATTTACCTCATAAAACTAATTTAAATACTTTTAATTTACTGCATCTACCTGCTCTTCACACTTGCCGTGCACTTTGTTTTACCCAAGAAATGCATTTAAACTTTACTCTTAGTCTTTACTTATTCTTTTTGATTATTGATCTTTTTTTATCCATCAACAAATTTATCATAAATTGAAACCGAATTTCACAAAACATCAGTCGGTCACACATTTTTCATTGTTACTTCAAAAACAATATGACATACTTTCAAAATGCAAAATAGAATCTAGCTGATCTATGAAGCCATTCATCCGCCCTTCTGAAATCATCTGACTTGCGATTTTCTCAGCTTTTGATGGTGGAATTTCAAGTAGTGCTCCCAGTTCTACAAATGTTATGTTGTTATACAACTTGCTTGCACTCAACAGATTATGCTCAATCACGGCTCTGTCCAACAAGGTAGATCCTGAAAGAAAATTGTCAAGATTATATTCTTAACTGTTAATGGCAATTTTCACATACTTTGAATTTGATCTTAGTTGGTGGTATATGGTGTTAAATTCAGAGGGTATAACAACAAATGAAGTTTAGCAGTATTACTAGAACATGGATTCTCAGTTCACACTAACTAGAAAGTAGTAGTGATGTAGAACCTACCATCACCAGTCAATGCTTCTTGATGAGGCTGAAGTAAAGCTTCAAATTCTTGTAGTTCAGACCTACGAATGATCCTATCAAGGTACATTTTTTCGAGTATGGAGTAAGCTGGTAGTTGCTGGCACCGTTCATCTTTAAACAGAGTGGCAAGCATTCTACTCCTCTGTTGACCTGGAAAAAAACTGCTTGTATTTATCTGTTATCATCACTTTGGAACCTACAGTCAGTGTTACGAAAAGAAAACTGGTCGCTCCTCGCAACTAGACATTTGATTGGTAAAACTTGGGGACTTAAGGTCAATCTAACTCCCACGGACATTTGTATTGAAATATAAGCTAGAAAATCTTGGTACAAATTCTCGAACACAAGCTTTTAAACAGCTTTAAAAAGAGGCCTGTCCTTCTACTTTCTTTTCGGATCTTAGATTTCATCTGAAAAGAACCGTTCCTTGCTATAAGGTGCTCATGAAGGGTGAGTACATCTTCATCTTTGTACAACCTTACACAATCAGAGTTGCAGAATCAGTGGGCCACTGAAAAATCTCTTATAACAGTCATTAACTGCAAAGTCTGATACACAGACTACTCATTGATAGAAGGAAGGCTGGCTATGGAGCATTCAGAGTCAAACTAAAGTACAACCTTTCAGGTCTCGACTTACTTGACTTGATTCCCTTAAGGAACAAACCTTTCAGGTAGCTTACGAAAAATCTGTACAACATTACAAGCTGAAATCTATGTATGCCATTTGTTTTGTATGTAATTAGAGCTATATATAGACACAAATACAATCACATATTAATCTTCTCAGACAGCCAGGCAACCCCAAGAGCGCTGGACTGTTGGTTAATCAACTCTAGCATTGTCTGGAAATGCTCCCAAGCGCTCCGAACTCTTGCAAGCTGTAGCTTTGCTCGGCTTGAATGGATACTAATTCAAAGGGCAATGAAAAAGCTGATTTTTTAGCTAAACAGAGAGCGAGTTCTTTTACTTATCCGCAACTGGCAGTAGGGATTAGTCCCTCTTTCTCATCAAATCAATGCTATCGTACAAAGCAACCATCAAGGACACTGACTAACCATCTTAGATTAGTAATTTCATACATAACAGCTCAAGGGCATTTTAGAAATCACAAATATGCTCCTGAATCCGCAAAACACATCTTAATCGATTGTGTTGCTCTGGAGGCCAAAGGAAGGGGCGTCTTAAACTCACAAATAACAGGATATGCAGGATATGCAACCTGAAACAGGCAACCTGTTCCTAAAGCTTTATGAGTCAACCGGGGTGAGATTGCCTGTTCAGTAGAAACAAGAGTCAGCACAATAAACTGATGGTTGACATGCACATGGCCTTGAGTCATATTCAACCCCAAACAATCTAATCAATCTTCACTTATATCAATCTTAACCGTACTTTTGCCTGCCATTTCAACGTAGGATTTCTTAGCTACAAACTGTATCAACAGTAGGCATACGTTTCGTTTAAAAGTTTGTCTTGTTTAACATGAGGCGAAGTTAGGACTACAAAGTACTCTCTACCACTCAACCTTTACCTAGCACCACCTTACAGTCACTTTACAAATTGTAAGTGTTGACTATTGGGATCAAACCCGTGCCACTGGAGTGATGATCTCTGAAGTCGGTCGGTTCATTGTTTACTTGTTGAATTTGCATGCCGCGCAAGGAATTTCACCTTAAGATATTTAGACTACTCCTATGTTTACAGCTCCTTTTTAAAATATTTAAGCATCAAGAAAACACTAAAGAATAATTTCAACTTTAGTTTTCAGTACACAATATATATGTTAAAGCATAAAATGAATTCTATGAAACCAACTATGTACGAGAATCATTCGGAAAGTAATACCCGTTTTCCAATAAAACAAAGAAAAACCAAAATTTATTTACGAAACTTTGTATTTTACATTTTTATATCTTAATATACTTTTCTACATAATTTCCTTGCAAATCCAAACATTTTTGTACCTTGTTACAAGTTTTGAATACCTATGTTGTATTCTTCTGCCGCCAATCCATTGAAATAAGCCAGTACCGTTTGTTTGACTTCGTTTCAATATGTGATTACCGGTAAGCATGCGCGGAACCCACCTAGCACAACTTTTACGGTACTTGAGGTGTTCTGTGAGGGCTTCGTAAATGATAGTGCTTGAAACATTTGGGACATTTTCACTAATTTCATCTAAAGTCACTCTATGACTCTTTTGCACAAACGCATCAACAGTTTCAACAAGCGTAATTGTGATGACACTCGGGGTAATTGTGTGTGACTTCGCTCCTCATCGTGAAAATTTTCTCTCTCTTCATTGAAATTTCGGCACCAACGTCGCACAGTTGACTCGTCCATCACTTCACTATACACGGATTTAATTTTACGGAATAACTTATCTCAATTCACAACTGGCGGCGTTATTGATTTTCTTCTCCATTTTGTATGTTTACAAACATGGTAATAAGAGTTGAATAGAAACGAAATTCTGTAAACAGCTGACCAATTAGATGCTAAAACCAGCTGACTTTGATTCAATCATCTGTCAACACATAGACAACACAGAGATTAAAACGGGCACTACTTTCCGAACGTTCTCGTACATATAGTTATGATATCCTTATTCAATATTATGGAAATTAATGTAAAATGTATCAAGTAACTGTGATATATTAGGTCAAAATTTTGTAGAAGCAGGCAAGCTTCCGCACATAGGGTTTTTGTTTGGGGCAAGATAGGGTCCGAGAAGAGTCCATAAGCACTATCTCAAACATTGACTGCTGCCAGTGTGTAGTTTGGTAACAAGTGTCAGATACTACTTGTTACTTAGGAAAGTACCCAAACTCTTTTTCCATACAGACACAGGTCTCAGCCCTTCTGCACACAGTTTAGTGGATAATTTGAGCATTGCTCACCAGCTGAAGCAAGTATTGTGCAAATCAGAGCATTCTTCAATGCGGTCATCCTTTCGTCCTCATGAATGATGGATCTGTAAGACAATTCATTGTACCGCTGTGCTGCTTCGATGAACTTCCGTCTGTAGTCAAGTACTCTAGCATAACATACTTTGTAGTATATTTGCAGCTGTTCATTTTTTGTTTCAGCCTGAAAATAAAAACCAGTTATAGATTATTGTTGTTAAGAGTTTTCAGGTATATTGGATTGACTCAAGTAATACTTTTATTATTAATTCTTACCAAGTTCTCATATGAAATCTCCAACTTATTTATATTTTTTTATATTTTCTTGATTACCAACTTATTTTTTCTGTTAATTCAAGCAATTGTAAATTTTGTATAGGCTAATTTAAGACTTGATTATCCGATCAGAAGTCAACACTGGAGTGAAAACTAACCTGTAAAAGAGAAGCTCTGTTGATGTATGCTTCTGCTTGCACTGGATCATCGTCCTCCAGATATAGACGAGCTATTTTCATGTAGGTTTCTAGTTTGTAGTCAACTGAATATTGTCTAGAATAAAGAAATGTTCATTATAGAATTCAACCTATTCTAAAAATACAGTTATTAAATGTTCAGTAAAAATAAAACAAAATGGACAAGATTCAATACTGTTAAAATTAAATAGACCCCTCCTCAAGGTAAAGTTTAGCTAACTAGCTACTTTTGGTGTCCGAAACAATTGAATAAAAATAACTGGTAACACTAGATAAATAAAAACTTACTTTTGTCCGGTTTCAAGAGGGATTCCAACAAGAACGTTAGCTGCATCCCTCCAGTTTTGTTCACGTTCATAGATTGAAGATAAATGTTGTCTTATGCTTGCTACTTGTTCTTCAAACGATATCACTCTGGGTTGGACCTGAAAATATTTGACTTTGATTTTTTCAAGAAATGATTCATTTAGGGATACTTTTGATACAACTGTATGAAAAGGAAAATACATTTGGTACCCTTTTATAATTTATTTAAACATGGCCGGTTTCTACCTTTAGGTCATCTTCCTTGCATCTAAGTGATGAACCACCTCTCAACTTCAAATGTTACTTTAGGCTGATGTAATTCTCTCTTTACATGGTATTTTTTTAAAAAGAACAGTTGGAGAACATAATTATGTGATAGACAATTTTCATTTTCAACATAATCTAGACAATCAAAATTAATTAGTCTTTAAATTCAGTTCATGAGCTCTATAAATCACAGAAGCTAGAAGTTTCAGTCTATGAAGATCACAGAAGTTTAGTTATAAATTAATTATATAGAGATCACAGAAGTTAGATATTATGAAATTGATTATACGAAAACCACATAAGTTACACATTTAGTATACAAGGGTCATTCATTAAGTAAGGAACGATTGCGCATCAATGCCACTGCAAATACCCTACCATTATGATAGCATATTCACCTGATAGCTAATTCAAATTATCTTTATTCATTTTTATACAATAAATGTACAGTGAATAGTGTCATAGTCATTTTACACTCTCAATTATAATTACATAATTATTGTATTATAAGTACATATAATTATAATCTATAGCCTTAGCTTCAGTTGACATGAGAATAAAATTCTTCTAGTGAATAAAAAGCATGTTTAATAAGACAATCTTTCACCTTTGATCTAAACCTTTTTATATCATTTATACTATTTATTGTATTTGGGATGTACTTAGAAAAAGTCATGCCTGCATAAGAAGTTCTTTTTTTAAAATATTCTAACTTATGAGCTGGAGTAACGTATTTGTTTTGCATTAATGGTTGCCTCATTGAGGGTATTTTTCCAAGTTCTCAAAAAGTGTCCAGGGTAGTGCCTATATTTAAGAAGAAGGACAGATCACAGGTCAGTAATTACCGTCCTGTGTCTCTTGTTCCAACAATAGGTAAAGTGATAGAACACATAGTCCAAGGTTAGCTGTACACCTTCCTAAGTAAAAACAATGTTTTTTTCAAATTCACAATTTGGTTTTTGCAAAAATAAATCTACGACCGACACAGTAGATTTATTGGTTAGCGAGGTTTTACGGGCTTTTGAGGATTGAAAATTTGTTCAGATTACAGCTTGTGAATCATCTTCTGGTCATCTAATAGTTGACAAGTCAAACCTAGTCAAGAGGATCGGTGTTATGGATGCCCCCAGTTTTAGAAATGAAAGAGGTGTACAGATAACAGACCATAAACTTATTTTTGGAGAATTTAATTTTAGAAAAGAAAAGAGTAATCCTAAACTAATGATTATTCAAAGTTTGATGTAGAGGCCACAGTCAAAGACATACACGATATAAATTGGGATGCAGCCATTGATTTAAATAATGTTGATGAGGTTGAATTTTTTATTTCTTCAAATATAACAAATGTATTTGATAGACATGCCCCTATAGTGTGCAAAAGGATTCAAAAGAAAAAGGCCCCATGGAGAACTGAGCAAATAAGGAATTTAACTAAAGAAAAGAATCGCCTGAGAAATAAATATTGGAAGACCAGAATGGTCTCTTGTTGGAATGACTACAAAAGGGCAAGGAATCAATTAAATGGTCTGATCAGAAATGCGAAAAAGACGTTCTATTCTGATAAATTAGCAAAATCTGATAATGCGAAAGAGTTTTGGTCATGTGTAAAACAATCTAGTATCGCAGGAACCAATGCAAACAAAACTACTCCTCCTGATGTCAGTATTGATGAGATGAATAAATATTTTTCTGATATGGGCAGTAGCATAGATATTAACAGAGAATTCTTGAATTATCTAAAAGAAAGCGTTGATAACTCGAGCGAAAGAGCACCATTTTCGTTCAAATCAGTATCTGAAAAAGAAGTGATCTCGATAATGAATACAATTAAATCTAAAGCCACAGGGATTGATGATATTTCAATAAACATGATAAAGGCTGTTAGTCCCTATGCAATCAAGGCAATAACGCACCTTGTAAATTTATCCCTAAATAACGGCCGATTTCCAAATGAATGGAAAAAAGGTATTGTGCAACCCCTGCCAAAAATAACTACTCCTAAAGAATTGAAGCATTTGAGGCCCATATCTGTTTTGCCTGCAATATCGAAAATTTTAGAAAAAGTTGTGTTCAGCAGTTTACTGAGTTTATTGATGAAAATAGAATTTTTTTCACATTAAAATCTGGATTCAGGAAACATTATAGTACAAACACAGCTTTGTTAAACCTTTTTAGTGATTTATTTGATGCTAAAGATTCTCATAAATGCAGCACAATTGTTATGTTAGACTATTCGCAGGCATTTGATTCTATATCTCATGAATTGTTACTGGCAAAAATGAAATATCTTCACTTTGGCGATACTTCTATCGAATGGACCAAATCTTATCTAGAAAATAGACTGCAGTCAACGAGGTTGGGGTTGTGACATCGTTGCCCATTCACAAGCAGCGTGGCGTGCCTCAGGGTAGTTGTCTGGGGCCTATCTTATTCAATTTGTACGCATCCGATCTTACGAGATGTTTACAGCATTGCACAGTTCATCAATATGCAGACGATTGTCAGTTGCACTTGTCTTATAACCCTGGCGTCATGGAAGATGCAATTACTGAAGTCAACTTTGACCTTCAGAGAATCTCTGAATGGTCTTCAAGCAACGGTCTTGGCTTGAATATTAGCAAGTGCACTGTAGTTATGCATTGTTCCTGACAATTTAGTCCAGGCCTTAGGTGAGAGAAATGTGAGTGTTGAAATTGAGGGGGAGGCTCTGACAGTGTCGAACTCCGTCATAACCCTCGGCGTTGTACTTGACAACAAGCTCACATTCTCTGATCATGTCACCCACAACATTCAGAAAGCTTTGGGGAGACTTAGAGGCCTTTACAGGTTCAGAAGTTTATTGCCGGAGCCCGCCAAGCTTCATCTTATACAAGCACTGATTCTCTCAATTTTTCATTACTGCTATCCTGTATACGGCAACAGTATTTCAAGAGAGAACACGGAACAAATTCAAAAAGTGCAAAACACATGTCTTCGTTTTGTGTATGCGGACTCAGACGGTATGATCGGTGTCTCCCTTCCGGTTGGAGGCCGGTTATTACCTATGGAAGACGTGTGCAGGATACTGACGTGCTGTACTGTTCACAAGGTTCTTGGAACAGGAGAGCCTCAATACCTTCGGGGGAGGCTTCAGTTTCGGGATGAGGTCGCCGCAATACCCGCCAAGATAGGGTGCTTCATTTTCCCAGGATCACCCTTGAACTAGGAAGAAAAAGCTTTTCTTTTTTGGCCCTCAAATGTATAATGACCTCCCGGGAACTCAAGAATGCCTGTTCTGTACATAGTTTTAAGATAAGTATTAAGAAAATGTTTTTAAATAGATATAACTTTTTGATTGATTAATGTTGTTGTTTCTATGTACAGTATTATAATTATATGACAAGAGTTGTTTTGTAAAGCAATGTAAAATTGAAAAACGCTTGCTCAATAAAGGTATTTTTATTTATTTATTTATTTAAACAAGTTCACTGCTTGTTCCTACATCGCTGTTGCTCAGTGATGGGAAGAGGAGGTAGTGGTGCTGCTTAGTGATGGGAAGAGGAGGTAGTGGTGTTGCTCAGTGATGGGAAGAGGAGGTAGTGGTTCTGCTCAGTGATGGGAAGAGGAGGTAGTGGTGCTGCTCAGGGTCCTAAGTGTATTAGTGCTAGCCAGCCTCCTTGCCTATGCTACAGAAAGATATTTTTTGCACTTTCTCATTTGGTTGGATGATCAGTTATTACTAAAGCTTAATTAACATTTTCACCTAGCTCTTATGGATTAAGTGGGCAGGTCTAGATGAAAGATTTAGTGTTTTTTTTTCCTTTTACTAGTTAAAGTAGTTTTTTTAGGACGACTTTTCTTTATGATTTACCACAGACTGGGGTGGATATTTGTGATGTTTATACTGATTGAAGAGAAGTTTACCTTGTCAAGAGTGTAGTGGGATACGGCTTTGGATATAGGGTCTGGAAGATCTGCAAGCTGTATGCTGATTTCTGTTAAAATCTGCCGAGATATCACCAAACTTACATTCTCATTCACAACTGGAATGCAAAAAACATTTTTTATCAACCCATAATATATCAAAGGTGTTAAAACGTGTAAAGTAAAAGGTAAATTTTGTCTTCTTTAACAAGGCGAAGTTAGGACTACAAAGTCCTCTCTACCACTCAACCTCGACCTTTACCTAGCATTACTGTATAGTCACATTATAGTCGTTATTAGTCAAATGTAAGTGGTGACTGCGGGGATTAAACCCGCGTCAGAGGAGTGATTAGCTCCGGAGTCACGCACAATTCCACCCCGCCAAGGGTCCGCTTTACGTGGCTAAAACGTGTCATGGGATAAAGGCGAGGCATTAGCTTAACAGCAAACATTGGTCAAAATAGTAGAATAACTACAAATATCAATTCTCAATACCAAAACATAGTAACAAACTGCAAGAATATTAAAAAGTTAACTATTGTAGTTCAATGTAACTTACTTGCTTCAATAAATAATTTCAAAGCTTCTATAATATCATTTCCTTGGGATGTCAAAATTGAATCTAGAATTGATCGGTATCTGAAAATAAAATTATAACTTATTACATTGAATTTTAATCCTACAAAGATAAACTTAGGCAATAAGTAGCAACATGCACTACCAAGAATCCTTGCTAACTACCTGTAACCAGTGGGGAGGGGGAATAATTATGATAAGTTTGCCCTTTGCGGAAGGGAGAAGGGGCGTTTCCCCCTAAAAGTTGGTTTTATGCTTTACAAACTACATTAAGATCCAATTCTAATGTAGTATAAACAATGTCGAGGTAGCCAATATGTGTACAAAAATCGACAATATCCAATCAGTAAGGCCAAGATAAGATTTCTTCGTCTGGCTGAACAAAGTTCACGTAACAGATTCCAATTTTTGGAACACATGTTACATCTCATATACACAAATGATTCGGACATGTTTCAAATCGCACCTAAAATACAGTTTATTGAATGAAAACCAATTCCTCTAAAAATGTCGCTTTCATGGACCGAATTAGCTGGTTAACGAACTTAACCTTGTAATTTACTAAAGGAAACATTTGTAACAAATTCTTGAAAGTCTTGCAAAAAAGAGGACTTGAAGAGGAATATTATTTGTGTTTTGCAGTTAGACTAAAGAGGTTTTGGGAAGCTCAAAACTGCTTTCCGTTTTGTGCTACAACATGGCGATCTATATGGCACTACAAATGAATAGCTCTAGTATTTCTTAGAGGGTAATTTAAGGTGAATTTGGAATGAAGGGTGAGTGTGAAGAATGTTTTGATGGATGGTATGGTGTAGTCTTGTTACAAGTTAGGGCCAACTGTTTCCCGAATTGGCCCAACCACCTGTGAAAATGGACCAACATTTTATGATCCTGTGCAATCTTGGAAACAAGTGGTCGTAGAGTCACGCACTGCGGCTTAAACAAACCACAGCTAAAGGTTTAGTTTGAATAGATAACCTGAATTCAAGTAATATTAGTATATCATTTTATAATGTGAAATAAATAAATGGACATCCATGCGCAGCGGAGCGTGAATCATGAGGGCGGATGGACTGACCTACCCGGACTGGAGCGGGCCAGTGTTGCCACGTCGTGCAGTTGGACTGTGGTCTGAGGCCAACGGCCTCCTCCCCTTTGCACTTGCGGTGACATTCCAGTGTTGGTATTCGCACCCTTATTCTCTAAAAAGCAGGGGACTATTATGTTTGCTGTCATTCCCGCCACTTCCCTGTAGAAAATAGGGGTGGCTTTGGTCTGAGGTCGTTTGCGTTTTATTAATTTGTACTTACCTGGCCATGTAAATACTTTCTACCCCTTCCAAAGCAAAGGAAAATCATTGTATTGATGATTTGTCATGCTAACTTACTGTGTGAAACCACTGAAGATTCCTGCCGCCCTTTTCAAAAGAAAGATTTCTATGATTATCTGTGCTACTGTATTTGTTTTTTTTCCGCACTCAAGGTGAACTATTGAACGATAAGAGGTATCCAGAGAAGTTTTGATGGAAAGCTGAAGAGTGCTTCGGGTTTGATGTTCCTTTGATGTTTGGAACCTGGCGTAAGGAACGTGCTGTGCAGTCTCACGATATGGCAACAGCGGAAACACAGGAGATCTACCGGTTCCTACCCCGGCACGTCTGTAAGTCCATTGTGTTAATTCCGTTCCGCTGCGCTTGGATGTACATTTATTTATTTCACATTATCAAATCACATACTAATATGACTTGAATTCTGGTTATCTATTCAAACTGAAGTTTTAGCTGTGATTCGTTTGAGCCGCAGAGCGGGATTCTGCGACCACCCGTTTCCAAGATTGCACAGGCTCATAAAGTGTACAACTTTTTAAAAAAAAGGTAATACTGCAAAATTTATTGATTGGTTGGATGATTGTATGATCTACCTTGTGTAAAATTTTCATTGGGCTGGAATGAATATTAAAGGCTGTAGAATTTTTCAAAGTTGAGTCTTGGTCTGAATACGTGTGAAAACGTGTTATTTTTAGACTTTTCATACCTGAACAAATTTTATTTTAAAAATAATTGACTTATATGCCCGTACGTAGAATTAAACAGAGAAAACTTTGATGTGATTGCCATAATTTTACGTTCACTGAGTGGCGTACAGCACCTGCTCAAACTCGAGTATATTGCTTTTTGAATCCGATAGTAGGCAGTTTTGGTGCAAAGCACACACTATACCACTGAGCTATGGCCACCCACAATGTTATCCATTTCATAATTTTTGTCACTAAACTTACAAAATAAATCTAAGAGTAGTTAATACATATTTATAATTTGAATATTTTTGTTATTTTTCTGGAAATCTTTCAAGTTTTGATGGTTGTTAGTCAGCAAGGTATTTGTTTACAAGGGTGACTTATGATTTCATGAACTAAAACTGATTTAACACGATGTGGAGGAGGCTCTTAAATATATACAAATTTGTTTTGGGGTGCGCAACTTATTTATAAGTCGTTTCAAGTGGGTTTTAAATTTAAAGTTGGGACTATTTTACGCGCGGGGAGCACCGCGAGACAACTGTCACTCATCTGTCAGTGACTTTTCACCCACTTCAAATTAACTTGAAGGTGAATAAGTTATTATCGTGTAGTTAGGTTAGGTTAAGTTAGGTTAGTTTATTTTTTATGTTGAACATATTTAAAAGTGGCTTTAAAGTTGGTAATATTTTACGGCGGAAGACGCGCGGACGCAGTGCGCACGGCACTCTATAGCAGACGACAGTATCTGTCACCCACTTCAAATTAACCTAGAGGCTGAATAAGGTGTTATCGTGAAGTTAGGTTAGCAAAAGTTAAGTTAGTTTATTTCTTTTGGTAAAACATTGTTTTTAATGGTTTTCGCAACTTTCCCGAAGTTAAAACATTGTTTTTTGACCTTTTTAGAAGGTTTACATTTGGAAAAGTGCTAAAAATCCATAAGCCACTCTTCTCAATTTTTTCCGTCAGCAAAAATGAATTTTATTGATCAACATGTCCAAAGAAAACACATTATTTTGCAAGTGTCCTCTTGCCTTTAAAACCAGTGGGGTATAATTATTCAAATTATCTTTATTTATTCAAGTACATCCATACACGAAGAGTCAAGTAAAAGATATAGATATGATTGGCACTGATATATCAATCAATGCCTGAGATGACTTAAGTTGGGAAAGAGTAGAGTAGGCTATTTTGCACAGTTAACATTGTGCACTTGTAGGGCCTAGGCTATTGAATTTGACAATTGAATTATCTGTTAAGCAATTTTACACGGCTGGGTCCACCAGAATTCAAGTAGTTTACCGAAAGTTCCGCCACCAAAATCAGTTTTAGGGTTGCAAGTACTCCTTCTCTATTAATGAGAGAATTTCCCAAATGTCTTTTTTCTTCATTCAAAGAGGGCCAGGTCTGTCTCAATCTCAACTTTTTAACCCGACTCCAGCGCTTCGGGTGACCATTTTAGGTACTATGCAGAACAGTTCATTTCTGAACTAGTTCACGAGTAACTTCGCACTTAGGATGATGAGCGAAATGAAAATGATGGAACTACTTCAACAAAGAACTGATCTAACATTGGACTGAACCAAAATTAGAGCTACGGTAGAGATGATTGTACTGTGATTCCATTCTACAGTGATTAAACTGATCTAATTAATCTTAGGAGGATTAACCATTGATTTTAAATGTGTACATTTAAAAGGTAGGTTGGTTCTTCAAAGAACATAGGTTATAGCATTTTTCCTTATTCTATTTGCCAGAGTAAATTAAGAATTTTTGAAGCTTATAAGTTATATTAATTGATTCGGATTAAATTTACTACTTGAATGGATTTTTTTACGGCTATTACAAAGAGTGATGAACAAAAATAAACTGAAATACTTGTTTTGTGAATGTTGCAGGAGTATTTTCAACATAGTTTTTCACGCATTGAACAAATATCTAAGAAGAAATGATACGGGTGTTATGGTTTCAAACATAAAAAAATAATGCTGGCAGATCTTATTCATTGAAGAAATTTACGAGAATTAATTTACTCGTATTAATACCGCACCTATTTGAACAAATAATAATTATGAGACCTACAAAAAATTGACCGAACTGTGTTGAACTCGATGTATATTTGTTAATAAATATTTTAAGGCACACAGAACACGTTTTGGGTTCATCCATTATAATTAATTTGTTGAGTCATTTATAAAATGAAGCAGTACAGCAACAGCAAACAGGTATCGAGTTCGCAGTTCAAGGGAACGATCCGTTTTTCAAGTAGCTATTCATCCGAAGAGAACGAGTCCAAGAAGAGCTAGTCCAGATCTGAACTCTATAGTATCAGAAAGAGTCACCCAGAGCGCTGGAGTCGGGTTAAAAAGTTGAGATTGAGACAAACCTAGAGGGCCTAGACATTCCTGTGGGCTCATTTTCCAAACCATGGCTACAACACTGCATTTAAGGGTTGAAGTTCCCATGGTGTCATCCATTATCAAGTTTCTTTATTTACGTTATTTGGAACTGTAGTTTTATGCAATAAAGCGTAGACCAAAGAGAAATAGTCCGAATACACATAAGACTGAAGCCACTTACTTCTCTGCTTGATCTTTGTGTGATCCACCAGAACTGGCCAAAAGCAGTAGTTGATGACGAACGTTTTGAGAAGTCATTGGCGCGCTAGGCTGATTCGTTGCCATTTAAATGTATAATCCAAACCTTCAATAAATTGAAAAGTCGAGAATTATTGCCAAATATTTAAGAACTCAAGCCGAAAATATGATAATTTGCTAAAATGCTGTTGCATTAGGGCGTCTGGATCACTATTCGCTAATCGCTAGCAGACAGCAGTACAATTTACAAACAGCAAACAAACAAGTACGAAAACAACAAATAGCACTGTTTTTTTATGTTATCAGAGACTAAAATAATAGAAGGTCATAAAGTAGAATAGTTAAAATAGAGAGGGGTAAAAAACTTTATTAAATCACGTTTTACATGTAAAACCCGTCGGCAGATAAAATACTAGTAAAGCGTGGACAACTGTTACAGTATATCACAGACTATCTTTTAGAACGTAGGCCAATGTGAATAGAAGTGGTTGGACATTTAGGTACTCTTGATTCGTTCTCACCGTTCGCCAAGTTGAACCCGCGATTCTATCTCTTCGGGGTTTTGTAACATTATTCTTAATTTACTAAACAAAAAGTTATTAAATTGGTCTGGACTAATGTCATGAATATCTTGGAGGGCTAACTTTGAGGTATTCTCTGTAATGGTATTCCAGACAGTCTTATTTATTTATTCATGGATTACACCAATTTACAGGAGTTTAACATGCGTTGATATGAATACATTAAATGAAAATAAATACTAATATAATAAAGAATTTGGCCAAATTGGCTAAAGAGAACTATAACAAAGATAAATATTCAGAATATTTATATATATTATATTATATAATATATATTTATATATATATATATATATGTTTAAGCTTTTCTCAATTCATTGTATAGCCGTTAATAATTTATATATATATATATTTATATATATATATATATATATATATATATATATATATATATATATATACAGGGTGAGTCTCTACTGAGTGCATTAATTTTAACAGTGGATTCTACACGTTCAAATGAACCAAAAAAGTACCTATATGCCTATACCTAACTTCAACCGTTTAGCTGTAATGGCGTATTTTGTGATTTTTTGAACTACACGATTTTGTACTGTTAATGTGACAGTTTAGCCCAA
Source organism: Matsumurasca onukii (assembly GCA_018831715.1). Taxonomy (NCBI): domain Eukaryota; kingdom Metazoa; phylum Arthropoda; class Insecta; order Hemiptera; family Cicadellidae; genus Matsumurasca; species Matsumurasca onukii. Next base: position 17,934,309 of record CM032064.1, read on the forward strand.
AGTATTGTGTTAATGACAAAATAAGTAATACCATTTGAAAGAAAATTAAATTCCCTACAAGATAAATACTTTATCAAAAACATAACGTCTACGTAAAATGACTTTAAAGTTAAAAAATGTTTTTACATATTTGATTCTTCAATTTTCAATGCTTAATTAAACCAGTTATACTTTTTGTATTGTAATGTCCAATTACACCAAAAACTGCCGTGTTTCTTCATCTTTAAAATGGTGTAAGAATATATAGGGGTCATAAGGAGGAAAAATACCAAAATTTCGTAAAATGTTGCAAAGGTACACATCAAAACAAATTAGTTAAAAACACCAAACTAATAACTGAGCCTGTAATATTTCTTTACCAGCTGAATATGTTTACTATATCAGCTGGTCGGAAGTTAAAACGATATAATCAGCTGATTTCAACTTGTATTATTGAACCGTACCATACAACCCCATAACAAGAGACTCCCTATAATGAGGTCTGCCGCTTGATCCAACAGTTCGATCGTTGCGATTTCTTCGAGACCGTTTGGAGTACTGATGAATCCACTTGAGTCGTGATGTCGTTTTTAATATACATGGGCTGTACATAACGAAAAGAAGGAACAATCGTTTGGCCTCCACGGTTTCCTGACCTCATTGAGTTTTGTATTAACCAAATTTTGGTTATTTTAATACAAAAAAATCAACCTATTATAGTTTAATTGTTCCAATTAATTAGCTAATTTAGTCACTAGTTGTATCTAGTAAAGAAATATTATACAGTCAGTAGTTAGTTCGGTGTTGAAATTATATTACGGACGTTATCCATCGTTATTGAGTGAACGAAAAACCACAACTTTTGGGATTTGAAATCGTATCCCACCTTTAGGTGAAAATTAACTTAAAACATAACCAACAACATTAGGAAAAGGGATAACCTAAAATTAATCAGCGCAAGCCGACCAGTCACCCACAAACGAATTATGTTAATTTTTTACCCTTAAACTTTTTTGATTTGATAACAACTAGCCTATGGTGCAACTATGTATAACGATGGACGTCAAATAACCTAATATTAACCCGTAATACTTCAACCTCAGAAACTGTAGCATCGTCAACAACATGCTACAAACAAAGAATAAGTCTAATGTGTTTTATTAATTGTTTATGTACCTTAAAATTATGCTTATGACACTTTTAATTTTTTTCAAGGTAAGGTCCTACAAGCCTGTTTCCAATGAAACCAATTTAGACATTTACTTTGTTCTCGTTTGATTAGAAGATTAATGTACCAGGAGAGGGTTCTTTACATTATAGCAATGATCGTTGTTCATATTTGAAAAAATCGCGACAATCATACTGCTGGATCAAGCGCCAGACTCTTATGTGGAGTCTCTTGTTATGGGGTTGTATGGTACAGTTCAACAATACGACAAGTTGAAATCAGCTGATTATATCATTTTAACTTCCAACCAGCTGATGTAGTCAACATATTCAGCTGGTAAAGAAATATTACAGGCTCAGTTATTAGTTTGGTGTTTTTAACTAATTTGTTTTAATGTTTACCTTTGCAACATTTTACGAAATTTTGGAATTTTTTTCCTTATGACCCCTACATATTCTTACACCATTTTAAAGATGAAGAAACACGGCAGTTTTTGGTGTAATTGGACATTATAATACAAAAAGTATAACTGGTTTAATTAAGCATTGAAAATTGAAGAATCAAATATGTAAAAACATTTTTTAACTTTAAAGTCATTTTACGTAGAGTAAAAAAGACGTTATGTTTTTGATAAAGTATTTATCTTGTAGGGAATTTAATTTTCTTTCAAATGGTATTACTTATTTTGTCATTAACACAATACTTTGGGCTTAACTGTCACAATAACAGTACAAAGTCGTGTAGTTCAAAAAAATCACAAAATACGCCATTACAGCTAAACGGTTGAAGTTAGGTATAGGCATATAGGTACTTTTTTGGTTCATTTGAACGTGTAGAATCCACTGTTAAAATTAATGCACTCAGTAGAGACTCACCCTGTGTATATAAATTATTAACGGCTATACAATGAATGAGCATGAGAAAAGCTTAAACATAGATTGACATTGAAGCGAATCTGCGCAAAATATGACACCAAGAGGCACCACAGAAAACTCACCTTGCAGACTACACCGCACTGTATACTGGTGCGCCAAGCACCAACAGTGACCCTTTAAAGGCATCAACAAAACATACTAATCACGACCACTTTTACCACGAAGAGACTCCAGAGAAGGTAAGACCAACTTCAGTGCTCGGAGATTGGATTGTTGAAGAGGTCAATCTGGTAGCAGATGGAATTGCCAAGTCTATGTAGCCGAGGCAAGGTGCTATTGTAGGAGAAGTTGTTGTCAGCATGTCGTCGGCCCAACAGCTGAATGCTCCTTGTACCCAAATGACCAGGAACACGTAGATCAATCAGGATTCAGGCCGATGAGTTCAGGAGAATCAATCAAACCATTGATGATCTTGTACAAGAAGATTACATCGGCCCATTTTCTTCTAGTGTCCAGTAAGTCTAGAGACAACATGGAGGCTAATGCTTGGATTGGAGCTATTTGATAGCTAAAACCGAGTCAGACCAAACAACGATGAGTAGAACAGTAGACTTTGATGTCATCCGCGACGAACAATAGGCATTTAGCCTTGATGGAATCCACTATATCGTTTATGTAAATGGTGAAAAGAAAAGGGTCTAACAAGGAGCCTTGAGGGACACCGGATTTGGCTATGAAAAGACTGGACAGTGTTGGAGGTACGAGCTTAACCAGTTGAGCAGTGGACCCTTCACTCCGTATCCTCTCAGCTTGGCCATCAAGTGAGCGTGACTGACGACGGTATTGAAAGCCTTGGAGTAGTCAAGGTAAATACTATCCAATTGTGTTCTAGACGAGAAATATTGAAGAACTAATAGCTAGATCGGAATTAACTGAACCCTCAGTAATAATAATACGAATATTAAACATAAAACAGCACAATAAAAGTCTATTTATTTAAAAAACAGAACATTGTAGTCTATTTTTAAAAGTTTGCAAACAGAAATGAACATTTAAAACATTCTATATCTCAAATTCTTGAGAAGTTGAATCTGTTTATCAACTACTAATGATAGTAGTGTTCAAATTTTTCCGATTTTCATAAAAGTTGGTACAAATGTTCTGTTTGTAAATACTGTATCTTGGTCGAGGTTTGGTAACCAGCAAAATCAGACTACCGGAACCCTTTTGGGAGGGAGGTTTCACCAAAAAAGTGGTTTTAATGATCTTTAAACAGTGAATTCCATCCGACTTTTATAAAGTTATAATAAATAAGTGTTATATTGTTATACTTCGATAGACCAAAAATTATAAAAATCCATCAAACCGTTTCAAAATTGCAGCCAAAAAATTGATTGCTTGCCTGGCGAATTTTTTTTCTCAAAAACCAAACAAATTATACATTATTTTGGTCCCGCCTTGTTGCACTGAACACAAATCTTCAAACCGTTTGAAAATATCTTATTTTGTTCGGAAGTTATTCCCAAAAAACTCGTTGCGTAAAGTTTTGGGTAAAATATTTTTTGGAAAACCAGACAGGTGCTCTTTTTTACACTGGCTTGTGGACTCAAAAACAGATCTGCAAAGGGTTTTCCCATATCTTGTTTTGTTTGGAAAATTTAAAAAAAAACACTCAATTTGAAATTTGTTTGATCAAAACCTAATAAATTTTACATTTTTGGATTAGAGGTGTACGAAAAATAAAACTGTACAACTACTTAAAATAACACTTTATTTAAAAATATATAGTTTTGTTTATACAGCATTAAATAAACCTTAACTATGAAAATATACACTTTTACTATAGAATACAGAAATGTTTGTAATATTATTATAATACACGTAAATTTCCAAAATATAAAACAGTTCTTTTTTACATGCTTCGTATTTATAACTTAACTAGCCTAGATTAAAATAATTAAGTACTTTGTTGACTTGTGTCTTTGAAAATAACTTAAATGTCGTTTTTAGAGTTAATATCACTCAATATTGGTTTGAAACTTTGTGTACGGGATATTGAGCTTTTTTGAGTCGTTAGTACAATTCTGCACAGCAAACTTGAATCACCAGTATTACAATAATATTATTGTAGCAAACTGAATAAATATAATTTATATAGCTACCATTTATATTATAATATACAACAAAAATTACTAGAATGCCAATTTAATATCATTAAATTTATGCTTGGTTTGTTATTACAAAGATCCTCTGCCATTTACAAGACAAAACCTTAGGAATTTATAACTTTTATTTTCAACCGATCATTAACAGACCAGTTTTCATAAATGTAAAGACTGAACAAACCTATACGTAAAGAACTTTAAGGCACATTCAACAGTACAGCAACATAGCACCAATACTTAATGTGTAGTAAAAAAAACACCAAAATGTGTTCAAAACAGTATTTTATCATATCAGCTTTCCAGCATAAGCATGCATTACGACTAAGCAAGGTTTCAAGCAAGAATAAATCATACCGGTAATACAGTAAGTTCCTTAACACTGCTCTAGTACCAAGAATTTGAGACCCCTTAAAAATAAAGACAAACTAAAACTACATTAAAATATTTCATTAAAACCTTTGCAATTTTTTAAAATTTAAGATAAAATTCCAAAATTAGTTTTATGGTCACCGAGCAGAAATTATTAGTGATAACAGAATTCATTTTGGATTGTAGAAGCAGATATTACAGTAATTATTAGAAAACCATAATAAACACAAACTCTAATAAAATAAGATACCGATATAATTAAATGGCCATTAAGGGTCTGCTTTAAAATAATACTAGTAGATTAATTTTATTTAACCATGTTCTTTTAAGGTTTGGACAACAATCACTAGGGTTCTGCATTTTATGCTATTTTTAATATGTTTTTAACTCAACAACAATAGTTTAACTTTGTGTTAACAGCTTACTTTGAATCATAGTTGTATTTAAAACTGTTCAGCTTAACCTTAGATTTGCAAACTTATAAACAAATACTTAAATAGCACAATAAATATTACTAGAACTAAGATAAAATATTGTTTAGGAATAACTAAAACCATCCAAGGCAATGATTATCAACAACAAAACTGGCAACATACAATTTACCCACGTTTTCTTCTTTACTTTAAAACATTACACTACACACAACAAATAAATATTCAGCTTTTCTTCGGAACCTTTTAGACAATAATTGCAAACTTTCTGAACAATCAAATTAGGTAGTTAACTAAAAGTTTTTACTGTTAGCTTTTTTTTCTTTTCGTATCGAGAACATATTCTTACTAAGACGTGACAGTGACAAAAGTTGAAAGCTGAAATCTAAAAACGTGAGAATATCTCACAAAATTACATAGGTGCAAACACATGCTATCATTCATCCTCTACTTTGAAAATTATTGTTTTAGTCTGGATTCTAGATACAATAGTTTTGTAAGTAAAAAGTTTTGACACTGAAAATATATTAAAACTTGCCCTGCCTTTTTGTAGGACTAATACAACACAGTGGTGCCGCAATGATTACTATCAAATATGATCCAAATAGTATCAAGATTGTGTGTGAAATAAATAATAAATAATTGGTAAATAATAAATAATCGGTAATAATAATAATATGATAAATAATAATAATAATATGACAAATAATCGTTAGACTTATTTTCTGAAATATTATCTGATAAAATACAAAATTCTATTCTATATTAATTATTATGAGGATGTAAAAAACTACCTTAAAAATTCATAAAGTTGGAAATTTTCAAGCTTTGCGATTATTCTGTTTATTATTTTATGCTCTCAGTGGAAAACCATTGTTCAGAGAATATTTTATAAGTATAATATTGATAAACATACAGTAAATTTATTAGGAAGACATTATTGAAATTGGAAATTCACTGAGACTTCCTGTTTCGAGGCGTTCTTTAAAAATCTGCAGACTATATCAATAAGTAAAAATCAACTGGAAAGTGCCGTTGAATTAAGAGTGCCCGTGATTCCACTGCCTTGTCGGATAGTACTGGCGCTTTTACACATTCTTGAAAATGAAATGTACAGTATTCACAGTTAAAAATATGGTATTCGATATCTTTATAAAGTCGTAGTTACTCTCTTAACTGGTTTTCAAGGTTCTAGTTGTGTTGCAGTTACGGTATATCGTGTGATGTTCTGTTCTTGTGCTCTTATTTGGCTCCATGACACTGTCCGAGTGTATTTCAGGTTGACCCTCGCAATAATCCCCGTAAGCTGAGCGTTTTACATGTTTTTAGACAATTTTGGAATGTATAAATTAATGTTTATCACCAATTTTACGGGTGAAACATTCACAATCACAGCAGCTGATATATTATAAAACACTACAAGCCTTTTTCCTGTAAAACTGAATCAGAAAAAAAAATCGTACATAACATTTTGAATTTTTTGTTTACATTGCAGCCTGAATACTCGGTAAATTAATGCAAGTTAACACTTATACCGAAACCGTAGTCTTGTAACACTAAGCAAAACATTCGGTCTGTTAGGCCCATATAAATCTTATTGAGTTTTTCAGTAGTAGCATTAACCGAAACCTTTGGTCTGAGAGACCCCCACAAGCGTTGGCCGGAGAGCTCTACACGCGCTACGTGCATAGCTACATGAGATCGTTCAGTTGGGTCACAAATTTTAATGAAATTAAACAAAAATACTATCTCTAGCTAGTGAAAGAGGTTGGAGGAAGGTACTGTAATGATGGACAATACAAGCATGAGAGTGTAGGAATTATATTTCCGCTGAAGTGTCCGGCGGTCTGTGAGACCGACGTTTCGGTATAAGTGTTAAGAAAGAATTGTAAAGCACCATTTTAAAATTTGTTTGATAAAATTACGTCTGGTTTTGGGAACTATCCTATCTTCCTCGTGGTACAGTAAAGTATTTCAAGGCATTCAACTTTTAGTTAGCCTCATTGATTCTTATGATTATAATCAATATTTTAATGTTCATGCCAATGTTTGACTATGTCTATTGCATGCATTTGCTTGATGACAAATAAAAAGATTTGATTTGAGTAGATACCTATTTAAAAATAAAAATACTTGGAATAACCATATTAAAAATGAAAATAAATATAAAAATAATGTAAAAATAAATACTTGACTAATGCTAAAAGCTACCATATGAATAGAACACAATTTCACTAAAACTTATCACATTTGTAACATTAAACTTACTGAACATTAATACAAATGGAAGTGTGTGAACATGTCGGATGATGTCTTATGCAGAGTAAGAGAACCGGAGTTTAGTAGAGTGTGTAGGTGTGGATGGTACTGACAGTCTTCGAGTTGTGCTATGCAGACCCCATTAAATCTCTGAAACAGAAGACAGGAGAGTCAAACAAACACACTAGAGTCCCACTTATCCGAAACCCGCTTATCCAAACACTGTTAGGGGGACAAAATGTATAAAGTTTTGGAGTTGGTAAAATAAATAAAACTAGTTTTCCAAGTTATGTCATACTGTATGTGTTTGATAACAAACCAGCACTTACAATGACACACTATACACGCAGGTATGCGCACAAACAATAGCTTTGAACAAAACACATCCACTCGGTGGACTAGCAAGGGACACACTGACAGTATAACACGGTGAGTCATCCTTTGATTTAAGAATGGATGACTGTACAGTGTAAGCCTGGGCGCAGGGGTGGGGGGAGGAAAGGTCAGTATCCTGCTGTTACGCGCAAGCCCTTCTGCCACATCCATCTGTGTACTGTCCGTCATGCACGCTTACGTTACTTCCACGCTGCTTATTATTGCAGTGTACTACAGGATTAATATACAACATTTCTTACATTTACATATAAAATATTAATCCATCCAAGTCAATATACGACCTTGTAAGGTCAATATATGCCAAAACATCGATCCCAATAAGTTCAGATTACTTGATGACTTCGCTTATGACCAATTTTTTGGATAAACAGCGTCATTAAATAATTAAAAGAAATAGCGGGACTACAGTGTGATGTACCTTTTTTACCAGTTTACTTTATCTTACATCAAAACAAACAAGGCTTAAACTTAAAAGTCATTGACATTACAATTTCCAAAAGACAGCTTTTTTTATTGTTTTTCTCTCAAGAATAATTGTGAAAAATAAGACTATCCTACAGTGAAATTTGCTGTTACCCAAACAATACAAAACATATGAATCTATTGTTAGATGTACGTAGGGGGTGAGTAGAGTTGATGAAAACTTACTTGTAAAGGTAGAGTAGAGAGTAGAGAGTAGAGGTACAGTACTTACACACTAAGCTCACGACTGACTAGACCCGTACGAGATCTGCTGCGGTTCAACTGAGCTCTTCTCTCTGCTGTAAACACAAGCAAACACAACCGGTTACATGTTGTCTTATCAAAAACCAACTCGAGCGTAAGGATAGTCATAACTGTCCTCCTTTCTTTCGACAGGAAGTAGCCACAAAAAACTCCTAGCATGGTATTAAGGATTCATATAAGTTTTAACTCTTTTGTTAGGAAAACCTGATTCATTCAACAAAACTTTAAGGAACTTCACTTCCATTGGCTGTGTATAAACAGGTATTTCTTGTGTTCTCTGTTACAGTTGGTCGGTCTGATTCGCGGCTGTGATTGGTCGCTGCTCCAAATCACGTGTCACTGATAGTGGACGTAGTCGTAATTGTTAGTAAACTTTATTAATTTTGTAAAGTTTTCGTACAAGTTGTATTGTTTTCTAGGCTAGCCGTTAAATTAACAAGTTTAACGGGGGAAGGGAAGAAGGAAAAGAGGTAAAACAATAAGTTTATTTGGAGGTGGGTGACTGGCCAGCTTGTGCTGATTACTTTAAGGCTCTTTTACTAATGTTTTAGGTTACTTTTAACCTGAAGACGGGGTCAGATTTCAACATAATCTAGCTTAACACTGGTTAAACCTGTCAACTTTGAGAATGAGGAATTTCTACAGAGAAGGCAGAAGAGTGTTTATTCATTCAATTTACATTGAAAGATTTAAGGTCTGATTTGTCTCTTATAGGGAATGTGGTAAAACACAAAGGTAGTTTGCTTGAAAGGGTATCTCTCAGAACTAACAATTAAAAACTGCTCACTTTGGAAGTTTTGCAAGAAAAAACAGCTGAATTTCAAAAACAGGAAAACTGCCTAGCCTAACTTTGGTTCTGAATTATTTATAATTTGAACTAAAATAAAGCAGAGCGGCATGCATTTCTTTAACAACACCTTTTTCCAAAACAGTGCCGGTTTTTCTCGCTTCATTTCCAAATTAATTTTTAGTCTTGTGATAAGTTTCTGTTGTAGATTTTGTCACACAATAGGTGACTGTGTGCCAAAAATCCAAAAGGTATTTTATTCCCTCAAATTTTGCCGGCGGGAGTAACTATGACTCTTGGCTCACAATCGAGTAAAAACCCTAAATGAGCACCTGTTCTCTCAGTTAACTAAAAGTAAATAGTTAATCCGTTTCAAGCACATGCAAAGGATTTATGGTACCTATTTGCAAAGATTGTGTAAAAGTAAGTAGATTGCGCATCGATGTCACATGCGTGAGGCAAGAGAATCAACGTAGTTCTGCAGCCCAAGCACAGATAACGCTGCGAGCCACTGACGCACGTGCAAATTTGTCACTTCCCGAAAATTGCACAATTTCAACACATTTAAGTAATCGACATTGAACAAACTCGAGCATGTGGAGCTGAGGGGGGAGAAAGTCAGGGAGAGAAGAAACGGCAGCACTCGCAGTGTTATCTGTGCTTGGGCTGCCACAACTATGTTGAATTTCTTGCCTCAACCATGTGACATGAGGCATATATGCTCAATCATAACATAGTTTTTGGCATTAGTGCAGTCCAACACAGGGGATTAGCACAATTAACACTTTGGGATTTCACCTGGCCCCTGAACCTGTAGCTTCCTCTCACAACACAAGCTTCTCTATGAAACACTCCTCGAAAGCTCTACCTGCATCAATTCACCTCCACTAGACAGTAGACTCACAGCACCTTGTACTGCTAACATTTAAGTTAGACTGGGTTGTAAAATAAATACGAGAATAAAAAACTAATGCTTAATTTCAAAATTGACATGATAAAACCCAATCAATGACATAATGTTAAGGGTGTGCGAGTACTCGATTATCGAGTCCGAGTATTTACCGATACTCGAACTCGGCTCAACCTGATCGGTAAAGCTCGAGTAATTTGTCGTGAACGGTTTCAAAGTCGTGATTTCACCGCGAGCGTTAGCGGGAGTCAGATATCCGCCGCGAACGGTATCGAAGTCGTGATTTCAAAATAAAAAGGTTTTGCCTTGGAAACAAATACTGCTCTGGGGATAAACTGCAGAAAATATAACAGAAAGTTAATTCAATTTTTGTGAATTTAATTTATTTCATGTTTTTATTTTGGTTTTGTTTCGATTTTTACTATTTGTTTAGACGTTAACAAAGTCTTTCTTTCCTTTTGTTTTGTGTGGATTTTATGTCATATATATAAGCCATCTTTTCTTCAAATGTAGACTTGTTTTCATTGTGTTTGTAATAGAAGAATATATATTTATGTGTGTTCATATTTAATTAATTTAGAGTCAATAATAAAATTTGTCAAGAAAATTCCAAAATGAGCTTGATTTTTAATACCGATACGCTAATACTCAACTCGACTTGAAAACTCAAGCTTTTCCAAAAAAACTAAACTCGACTCGAACTAAAAAAATGGTACTCGCACACCCCTACATAATGTATACAAATTTTCAAAAATTTTAAATTTTTAAGTAACTTCTCATGTAAATAAAACTTTTTCAGAAAACACGCTGACTTTGGACAAATCCTGAAAAGTTGAGGAATTTTTCAGAAATTTAATTTCTAGGCCGGGCAGGTGCAATAATGGTGGTCACACAAAGTACAAACCAACATTACCCAAATTGCTTCCAGTTGATTTGAACTGTTGAATGCTCACTGAAAATTCCTCCTAGAAAGGCCACACTGTCATTTGTGAACAGATTTGGCATAGCTTTATCAATATACATATTTGGCATCTCCTATGGTATAGCAATATATGGTGGAACTAAAAAAAAAGAACTTAGATTGTTTACTTAAATTACAAAAAAAGCTATTAAAGTCATGTGTAATCTGTCCATTAATGATTCAGTCTAACATTTATTCAAAGAACTAAATTTCCTAACAATATATGACCTTTACATTCTAGAGACAGCAAAATATTGTAAGCAAAATAACATTAATGGTCAACCCCAATATCACATACATAAAACCAGACATCATTTTATAATTGAAAGACATAATTTGGAACTTTACAAAAAGAAAACCTCATATGCTGGACTTAAATTTTTGCAGTGTTTACCTCAAGAAATTAGAAATGAACAAAATGTAAAAAATTCTGTGTAAAACTTTCCTATTAAGTCTTTTCTATTAAATATATTGTGTTACTCATTGGAAGAATTTGATGAATCTTTTGTTTGTGAGTAAGTAAGGAGTTTCAGTGGCAAGTATAAGAGTTACACTCACCACCATCGACTCTGGGCCGCTGCTGACGTTTCCTCCGCTGGTCACGGCTGAACGCTGAACCGGTTTCCAGAGCCTCTAACAAACTGTCCATCACTCCCTTGACCTCTTCGTCCCGTGTCATGTTGACCAGCGCACGCTTGCGCTCCGCACGGATCGCACGGTCTAACTCGTCTTTCTCCCTCGATTCGCGCGCTCTACGTGCCTTCTCCTCTGCCTCCCTGGCCAGGATGTTCTGTTTGTGCGCTTGCTGCAACAGGTCACTACAGGTAAGAGACTAGATCAGGGTTCATACTGGTTTTCCAGAATAAAATTCCAGGACACTTTCAGGTAAATTCCAGGACTAATTCCTGATTTTCTAGGTCCCTTAAAGGGCCATTCCACCGGGGGAAACTATTATGTCTTTAGATAGCACCCGGATTTTAAAAAAATCCAAAAAACTACCAAAATATTGGGAAATTCTGTTGATAAATTTCCTTTGGCAAAATCTTTTAATTGAAAATGTTTTCTTTCTGCTGTCTGTGTTTGGAAATATCACTTATGGGGTCTCTCAGCCCAGCTAAGACCACAGTAATTATTGTATTTTCTGTTCTACAATGCAAAATATTTATTACAAATTTAAAGAGACGTAAAATCAGGATGTCCAGCGTTCAGGAATAACAAAATTTCCGTATTTTATTATTTTTTCAATATATATTTTGCTGATTCCCGGATTTAGCTACCTTAATAGAGTCATAGTTACTCCTGCCCATTTCATTATTTTTTTAAGAAACCACGGCTTTTACTACCACCCGCGACGAAATAACGACTTTAGTTACCGTTTACAACAACGCCGTTAATGACCGCCAGCGGCAAAATAATGACTACGATACCGTTCGCAACGATCTCCCGACTCCAACTAGCGCCCGCAACGAAATCACAACTTCGAAACTGTTTGTGGCAATAGCTAGACCTGTCCATGACATAGTCACCACTTTCACGATCCCTTTCGCAAAATTTCCGGTTTAGGGACAAAATTCCTGTATAATTCCCGTACATCAAAAATTCCCGGAATTCCCGTATGCTGGACACCCTGTAAATTTATGGCTCAGGTACATCAAATCTAAGATGAAAAAGAATCCCAAGGACGTCAGCCTCCATGGTAAAGAGGAAGGTTGCCGTAGACTCACCACAGTCAGCAGTGGTTGATCATTTCCACCTTGTCAGTTCTTACATCTCTTTAGTCTTCACCTTAGTTACTTAAATACATGTGTGGTGCATGGTCAAGAGCACAAACAAAGGTTAGTGAACCACAGACAAAATTGAGTAAACTTACTTAGAGGTTTCACTTAAATTTCTATTGATTTAAAATAGATGATTAAACAATTCCAAGACAACATTTAAGTTTCCAGGACGAAAAAAAATCAAGGACAATTCCAGGACAACCCTTCAATCTCCAGGTTTTCCAGGACACATACGAACTCGGTAGATATGCTCACGTTCGTGTTTGATACTTCAGCTTGTCAAATACATAATACTCAGCCAAATCGAATCTCCATGTTTTGGAGCCGACCTATTCATTGAAAAAATCTTCTTACACTACTAGGTAGTAGATATACTCACATAGAAATCGTCCTTGAACATTTTGAGATCCGTAAAGAACTCATTCAGGGTGTATTTCTGCTTATCAAACACATAATACTCGGCCAAATCGCTGTAAAGAGCTTCCATATTTTGGAACATCTTCATGAGAAGAGCACACTGTTGCCGCGCTTCCACCACAAAACTCTGTTCATTGTCAAGGATCAACGCAAGAAAATCATTGAAATCAAGTAAATGTGTTGCCGAAATACGGTACATTACGTGTATACTAGGGGAGTGGAGGGTACTACCGTTAAGTAGTTGACTGAAACAAAGAATGTGTACGGTATCAGAACATCTTACTTAATAGTATTATGAACAAGTTAAAAACTGTATAATAATTATGATTGTATGAAAAACTATTAAGGATTTTTCTGTTCACTCTTTATGAAAATAGAGTATAATTTTTTACATTTTGTAAGGAGTAAATGCCAATTATTATTTCAACCATTTTTAACACTTAGGTAACAATTGCCTTTAATAATTAATAAGTTTTACCATTTGGTAATTTGATAGATAATAATATCAAATCAAAGGACAATAATGATGTACCATACATAAAACTTGCAAACTTGCATTTGTGTTTATAAAAAAAAGGTAAAAGGTAAAGTATGTCTTGTTTAACGAGGCGAAGTTAGGACTACAAAGTCCTCTCTACCACTCAACCTCGACCTTTACCTAGCGTCACCATATAGTCACATTACAAATTGTAAGTGGTGACCGCGGGGATCGAACCCGCGCCACCAGAGTGATGAGCTCCGGAGTCGCGTGCGATACCAATCCACCACGGATCCGCTTTATAAAACGTACAAATTGATTGAAACATTTGGATTTGTAGGTTAAAATGTACTTTTATATAAACTATCCAAAAAAACTTTTATAACTTTTCAACCACTACTTTTTGAAGAATTTGAGATGGTAAGGGATGTTATACAGATATAAAAACAAAATTGAATAAACAAAAACACCCTTAGTATAAAATAAATTTGTATCAATAAATTTCATGACATGTTTCGGACACTAAGGCCATGATCACACACTCTTTTATTTATAATGACTAAAACTAGCTTATCATCCCACAGGCAAATTTCCTGAAATCTATAAAGAAAGTGTTTCTTCTGCCCGAAAGGAAAACATCCAATCCCGCCCACCTCTAGAAAAGACTAGAGGAATACTTGACTGACCCGAGTGTAAAAATCATTACTCATCCTCTTACTCTTATACAACTGTGAGTGTAGAAATCATTACTCATCCTCTTACTTATGTACAACTGTGAGTGTAGAAATCATTACTCATCCTCTTACTCTTATACAACTGTGAGTGTAGAAATCATTACTCATCCTCTTACTCTTATACAACTGTGAGTGTGGAAATCATTACTCATCCTCTTACTCTTATACAACTGTGAGTGTGGAAATCATTACTCATCCTCTTACTCTTATACAACTGTGAGTGTAGAAATCATTACTCATCCTCTTACTCTTATACAACTGTGAGTGTAGAAATCATTACTCATCCTCTTACTCTTATACAACTGTGAGTGTGGAAATCATTACTCATCCTCTTACTCTTATACAACTGTGAGTGTGGAAATCATTACTCATCCTCTTACTCTTATACAACTGTGAGTGTGAAATCATTACTCATCCTCTTACTCTTATACAACTGTGAGTGTGGAAATCATTACTCATCCTCTTACTCTTATACAACTGTGAGTGTGGAAATCATTACTCATCCTCTTACTCTTATACAACTGTGAGTGTGGAAATCATTACTCATCCTCTTACTCTTATACAACTGTGAGTGTGGAAATCATTACTCATCCTCTTACTCTTATACAACTGTGAGTGTAGAAATCATTACTCATCCTCTTACTCTTATACAACTGTGAGTGTGGAAATCATTACTCATCCTCTTACTCTTATACAACTGTGAGTGTGGAAATCATTACTCATCCTCTTACTCTTATACAACTGTGAGTGTGGAAATCATTACTCATCCTCTTACTCTTATACAACTGTGAGTGTGGAAATCATTACTCATCCTCTTACTCTTATACAACTGTGAGTGTGGAAATCATTACTCATCCTCTTACTCTTATACAACTGTGAGTGTGGAAATCATTACTCATCCTCTTACTCTTATACAACTGTGAGTGTGGAAATCATTACTCATCCTCTTACTCTTATACAACTGTGAGTGTGGAAAGGATACGCCCATGACTTTGCTGAAGAGATCGTCTTCACTCTGAGGCACTTTGTTGTTGTTCAAGTCAGTCTCCAGGTTGCGCACGTTGGTGTCCATCTGCCGGAGAGTTTTCTGGATGATGTCCGTGGACACCCTCGCCGCTCGGTCGATGTGAGGCAAGTCGTCCGCAAAACTCAACAGCTCAGGAAACTTCCGTTCCACCGTGTCCGCTATGTAGTGCAGCAGTGTTGTCTTATTCTCTATGTCTTTTGTACTAGAAAGCTGAAATGAATCAGAGGCGTTATTAAATCAATATATAGAACACAATCCAGGTGAGACTGCTCTCCTCTCTATTGCTTTTCAATAGCATACCTTGGCCTAGTGCCTTAATTCCTAAATCTAAACCTGACAGGTTGTGGAAGTATGTTGAGCTGTTTAAATAATTGTGAATAAACGGAACATTGTAGAGCATCCATTGGCTGTGCATAGATAGGTTTGTTGTGTTCTCTGATGCAGTTTGTCGATTTACGGCTGTGATTGGTCGTTCACTGCTCCGGGCCAGCCAATGGGGCTGTCTGTCACTGGCCATGGACGTGCTTGATTTCTCTAATTGTTAATTAATTTTGTAAAGTTTTTTTGTACATGTATTGTTTTCTAGGCTAGCTGTTATAAAACTAACAGGGGAAAGAAAGAAAGAAAAAGAGGGGGAAAATATTACGGTTGCTTGGTGGTGGGTGACTGGTCAGCTTGTGCTGATTACTATTAGGCTAGCTCTTTTACTAATGTTTTGTGCTATATTTTAGGTTACTTTTTACCTGAAGACAGGGTCAACATTCCAGATCCCGAAATGTTGTGTAAGAAAAGTCGGAGAACTTACCTTAGGAAGAAAACTGATCTCAAAGCCGAAAGCTTGCCCGTTTCTGGAACCGGAATTCATGACATTGCCCAGGAGTAGGATCAACTCCAGCATCTGGGCAAACTTTTTACTCTGCTTCACTTCTTCACAAGCAGCTGTTGCTGAGACGATGTCCTGAAACAAACACCGCCAATTCACTCACTGGACCTTCAGTTATTAATTTTTATTTAAAAAATTAACACTATTGTTTAGGAATTCTTACTCGTGTAAGGGAAAATACAAATTTTAATCATGACTCAAAACTGCTGTCTACTAATAAGTTTGTGTTTGGAGTTAGATTACTTACAGGCTTAATGTCTTGCACGATTTCAGCATGATGGAGACGGAACCTCATGGATTTCAACCTCGGCAGCAGTCTTTTAATTTCTGCAAGCTGAAAAATTTACACTCAATCAATAAGTGTCAATAGTATTACAGTTCTGCAAACACGTCCACTGTCCCCCCTCACCTCAACTTCAAAAAGTCTTTTGCTCATCCTTAACCAGCCTGCCACTAAACGATATTTAGTTCAGGACCAGTGATGAATGATGATCCTAGTCCAGGAACAGCCTTCATGCTTTGGATTGTTCGGTAGAGCAGATAAACTGATAAAGACTACACTAGAGTCCCGCTAATACCAACTGTTGTATATACTAGAGTCTAAGCCACATGCGAATCTAAGATGCAGCCATAAATTTCACCTAAATGTACGGTCAAAAATGCTACACCCTCGTATAAGCCGCACCCGTTTTATATAATGACTAAAACTGGACGGCTATGATTTGACAGGCCCCTGACCCCTCCTCAGCAACCAGTGACCTAATTGCCAGCTGCTGCTGTCAAGAGGTAAAAGCAGAACAAAGAATGCATCACGCTTGCCTTCCCCCTCCCATCCCCAACACTGCCATGTCCACCACTGCCCCTCCCGCACTGTCTTTTCACATCTTTATCTCTTATTCTTTCCTTGCCTCTGCTTCTGAAATTAAACATTAGGTTATATGGGCAGCACACCAATGGCTGATCAAATTATAACTTTGTAGAAACTTTTTTCTTGTACCATATATGTGTTACTTTGAACTACTATTTTATTTTTTTAAAATCCCAGCAAAGTTTTGGGAAAAGAACAGAAAATAATAAAACTACAAAGTACAACACAATATACTCTAACAATCCTTTCTGGTATTCTTTATGATTTAAATTGGTTGGATAAATTACATTAGGTTATATGGAACGCTAGCGACACCAATGCAAGACTGACCAAATTATAACTTTTGTGACTTTTTGAAACTTTTTTCTTCTTTGTACCTATATATGTGTTACTTTGAACTTTTATTTTATTTTAAAAAATTGGTATTTCTTTTAAATTTGTAGTTATAAACAGTTAATACACACTGTACGTCTTTTATTTGAAACCTAGAGGGAACCTCCGTGTCTAACCTGTCATGTTTTGAAATGAATGACATCCCTGGAAGGTTAACAGGGGTGTCAACAACATCAGTTTCCTATGCACTACTGTATATACTCACAGTGACAGCGAAGTGCTCTGCTTCGGTGAGTTCATCCGGGTCACAGTTCAGCTCGGACAGCCTCTTCAGTTGATCCGGAGGAGGCAGATACTGGATCATCTGCTCCAGCACATTGTCCGACAACACAGACGTGTCACATTGCAAGATGAACTTCTTCACGTCCTGGAACACACACACACACAGACACACTTTACTTCACTGCTGTACACCACAACCGTCATATTGCTTCACTTATTTATTCTACAGGGTGTTCATAAAAGGAGCTCGCAAACTTTAGGGTTGGCTTTAATGGGTCAAAATAAAAAGAAAATCAATATTAAAACTGTTAAAATTCACGCTTCTTTTACCAGATAACCGCTTTTTTTTTTCTTCACTGATTATTTATTATCTCCCACGCCACTTATCAAATTTGTAACTAACACCATTTGAAGAAAGAACTACCAGCATGATCTAACTTATAGTTTTAAAATAATGACTGTTTCATGTTATTTTTAGGGCATTTTTGGTGTTAGACTTTAATTAGCTAATAAACGTTTAGGTTAACAATAAAATGTAGGGCATAACGTTTTGTAGAAACCTTTATTACCTATGTATCGACACGAAGTTCATAAAAATCAAATGAGAAACAATAGAGCAATAAGGGAAAGTTTGGCTAAAAACTGGCATTTTTTCACCTTATTACCTTGCTGTTTACCACAGTTTCCACTGTTACATTGTTGATTTTCAATATATATCATGGACTTGGTGTCAATATGTAGGTAACAAAGTTTGCTACAAAATAACCCCACTTTATAACCTTAACTTTTATTGTAAACCCAACGGTTTATTCACTAGTTAGGGTGAACACCAAAAATGCCCTATAATACAATAAAATAGCCACCATTTTAAAATGGTAACTTAGATCATGCTGGTAATTTTGTGCAAAGATTACTAAGATTGTCCAAAGATACTTAGATACAAATTTAAATTAAGTTTGAACCAAATCCCAAAAGTTGTGGGGGAGATGATAAAAAAATTAGTGAAAAAAACAAAATGGCAAAAAAACTGGTAAACAAAAGATTTTTTGAAAACCCTTATTCTTGATTTCTCTTTATTTTTTAATGAATTCAACCCTAAAGTGTGTTACACTCGTTTATGAACACACTGTATAACTGAGAATTCTTGAGAACTTGGTACTCATTCCATACAATATTCCGATAAAAAAACACATTTTCAGCATTTTTCAGGAAATTCCATTTTTTGGGGGGTTTGGTTGGAAATTTCTTTTGGAAACTCTTGATATAGGAATTTTGTTTGCTATGCTCTCTCAACTCCTACATATATTATGCAGCCAGTCAGGTCGTTAGATTGGTGAAAATAACTACACTTTTTCATTACTTGAACAAAGCTAAGGTTTCAAAGTTTAAGGAAGTCATCACAAACAATAAATATATTGCATACAAATACAATAGATAAAAATGTGCAAGTAGATTGTAAAGGGTACAAATATAATACTCACCGCGTAACTCAAGTGTTTCAAACTCCCGCCTAATAAAATTGAAAGATTTTGGGCAGCTTTGGATTCCAGCACCTTCAGCGCTTTCACTTTCTTCATGGTTCCTCCTCTAAAACATGACAACATTATGAGAACTCAATGCCTGTTGTTGCTTCCAAACTGACCCTTCTGCTAAAGAAATTGAATAGTTAAACATAATGAAAATCAACGGAACCAATTTTGTAAGAAGGCAAGAGATTAAGTTTGAGGAATTGATCTAATTGGCCTTGCATGATCTAATTCTTTTCTATTGTGCATAAATAGGTATTTGTTGTGTTCTCTGTTGCAGTTGGTCGGTCTGATTCACGGCTGTGATTGGTCGTTCACAGCTCCGAGCCAGCCAATAGGGCTGTCTGGCGGCTGGTCAGGCAGTCAGTCAGTGTGCAGCTGTCACTGGCCGTGCTTGATTTCTCTAGTATCAATTTTGCTAAGTTTTTTTATATGTTGTATTATTTTCTAGGCTAGCTGTTATAAAATTAACAATCTGTAAGGGGAAAGAAAGAAGAACAAAAATTAAGGTTATTTAGTGGTGGGTGACTGGTCAGCTTTTGCCGATTACAGTTCGTCAGGTTTAGCATGGACGGTGAGATGGGCTATAGGGCCGTAAGCGGCCAGCAGAAAATCTCAAGGCCACCGGCCATGCTATACCTAACGAACTGTACTTTTAGGCTAGCTCTTTTACTAATGTTTTGTGTAATGTTTTAGGTTACTTCTCCCCTGAAGATGGGGTCAGATTCCAGATCCCGAAACTTTGTGTACTTTTTTCACTAAAAAAAGATGGACAACGTTTGTAATAATACTTTAACTTCAGAAATTGTACCATCGTGACAAAACAAACTTCAAACAAATAATTGATTAAATTGGGTTAGAGATTTTTGTGTAACAAACCAAGCTTTATGATCACTTCATTTAGAACCGCCCACACTTCCTCAGGCTTTGTATGAACTTGTAGAGGGTGTCAGACTCATCAGGCACCACTTGCCAAGAACGGAAATAACTCCAAAAATCCTTCTACATACTTTGTTTTTCCTTGGTTCAACACATTGAGCACACTCTTACTAAATTTCATCGTCACAGCACACACAAACACAAAATAAAATATGTTGGCAAAACCCACTGCTCATTTATTGCTTTATTATATAACTATCAAAATTAGAAAAAGTCTGCTGTTAACTTACTTGTCTATAACATCATCCACTTTCCTAACGGGAGGTTTTGATGAAAATTTCGCAGCGAGACCATCAAGAATATCGGGAGAAGCTAACTTCTCCTCTTGTACTTTCACCCAGAATGATTTCTCCGATAATGTTTGAGGTTTTATCTGAAAAATAAAAAGTAGTTTAGTTGTTTAAATTATTAAAAATTATGTGCACTTGAATATTGAATTATTGTTCAATTAATCAGATATTGTGTCTTACCTTAATTGTGCTAACAGTCATTGAGCTAAGCAACTTAAAATTCTGTATTTACATATTTTAACTTATCAGCTTAAAACCAACCTTAAAGTAAGTGAGGTGTCTCACGGTTACGAAAAACTAAGTTTCTGTATAATTTGCACTTTTGCTCAACAAATGTTGACAATTTCCTGGTTTATAGCACGGTTCTTTTATGTTCCAATTTTTTATAATGAGTGTATACATTTACAAAATACTGTTTAAATGCTACTTGAAGAGAGTCATAATGAATTCTTGCTTGACACACATCACCTTAGTCTTTTGGGAAAAAACCTTCCTATTGAGGAGCAGCTTTCTACAACTGCCTGCTACATGAGTTGAAGATGCTGTCGGAAAAAACAACTTAAGCAGACTTTAGTGGACTGGCTTACTGAGAGATCAATCTACCCTATCCAAGAGTTCCTCAGCTAATCACAGACTTGAAGAAAGAAGACAACAAAACCATTTTATTGTAATTTTAAATTGACGCAATACTGTACACTATGTATATAAAAATTATTTGAAATTTCCGCCATAGTTACAACTAGTACTTGTGACGAGCATACACTCCCATTTGATCCCTGAGTGATTATCACTGTTCCCAGAGTTTCCACAGCTGGAGGACTCAACTACTTACTGTGTTCCAGTTCGCTCTTTTCAGCCCTTCTATTTCCCATTTCTTTTTAGGCTTGAGGCCGTGAGGTAAAACATCGGGTGCCTTCATAGGAGGGGCCATGAACCCTCCCATCATCGGTGGGGGTGGCGGTCCACCCATGCCTGGTGGAGGAGGCGGTGGAGGAGGGCCGCCCATGCCAGGCATCGGTGGCGGGGGTGGCCCCATGCCTGGTCCTGGTGGCGGCGGGGGTGGTGGGGGTCCGCCTCCTCCTGGCATCGGGGGTGGCGGGGGAGGTCTCGGTCCTAGCTGTAGGCCTGGAGGTGGTGGTGGTAGGCCCCCCTATAAACACATCAAACACAAATTTTACCTTATTTGCTAATCAAATTTGAAGTTAATTTCACCCGAGTAAGAGTCAACGCTAGAATGAACCTTGTACAAATTACCTACAAATTATTTAAGCTGAAACAAAATACTTCTTTGAGCACAAATTTTTTTATGTTTACCATAATTTTTATTGGCACAAATTTTTCTCGTTTCATGGTAACCAAATGATACCCAGTTATTACTTCTATTATTTCTTATGAAAATCATAGTTTCTTAGGGTTTGAAGTCCTTAAACAGCCTATCTACCCATAAGTCAAATAAAATAATTTGCAAAGGTTAATGAATTGATAACAAATTGCTAGCTTAATATAATTTAATATAAGTGAATAGAAAGGAGAGCAGTCTACCCTGTATACAGTAGAAACACATAAGAGAACACATAGAGGTTTTATTGTTAAGCTTACTTTACTCTTTTAAGTGATTTCTCTTTGTCTTGACAAAGCCCCTAGTAGGGCTGAAAATTTGATAGTCTGTGTTCTCCTTTGTCTTTCTGCTTCATGCAGGTGAACCTGCCGTCCTTTCTATTCCTTTTTGATAGCAAATCCGGGCCTAGTGCTCTATTTCTAAATATAATTTCTAAATGTAAAATAGTAAATGCTAAAGAAAATCAGAAAGAATGCTTGTATTGTTAAAGAAGACCGCTTTGTACCTGTACCTTGGGTTGAGCGCCCCCGCTGGCTACATACTCTTGCAAGGCTTTCTCTGCCAGAACTTGCTTGGCTTCTGCTTCCTGCCTCATCGCCAAAGCTTCCTCCAACTTGCGCTCCATCTCCTCCAGTCTCCTTTCCACCTCCACTTTCGACTTTTCTAAAATACATACATATACGTTGAATAAAAATTTCAGGGCTGATACTGGATTCCCAAAATGAAATCCCAGGATAAAGTCCTGATTTTATTTATGTCACAGAGAAGTTATTCCAACATATAACCAATTTAAAAGCAAACCAAGCATAGACCTTCAATAGGAGTGTACAAGATCACTCGCTGTAACGAAAACCCTGTTTGCAACAAGCAATATATCGGTTACCCCAATAGAAACTATAAGCAGAGGTTTAAAGAACACAACAGGGCTCGTTACAATAAACCAGTCAACACAATAAAACACAAAATTAAATATTCCAAATCAATAGAAATCTTAAAAACACAAATTACAAAAACCTAGCATTAGCACATGAAAGTTATGAAATTTATAAACACATGGCTCCAATTCTCTTTTAAAGTGGCAGGAATATTTAAGAATTCAGTTTTGTTCCAACTATCCCTTCATATAGAAAGCAACATCATAGATGCCGCTCCGGGAAACCCCCAAATCTCTCAAACCATACCCGCCCCTTCCAACCCAGCCCAGCCGCATTCCATCGTGACAGCGAGATAAGGACAAATCAACCCCAGTGCAGTTTGCCTCTCCACCCGCGTCGCTTTGATGTACTGTACACATCGTCGTCGTCCCCCGTGGTTTCTGATGGTTCGCGAACGGTGAGACACGAGTGATGAACCGGGAAGTGTAAATATGTATACAAACTATTTAGTGGCAAGAAGAAAGGAAGGAGACACTTGAAAATGGGCAACTTATGCCCGAAATGCATAGTGTGAAAATTCTCAACACATCTAGGATCTACAGACAATAAGGTATTTATGGTATTATTAGTTTATTACATATCACTTGCGTTGGCAAAATAATATGCAATTTATTAGGAAAATCTGTTGATAAATTTCTTTTGGAAAAACTTTTTAGTTTTTAAGGTTTTCTTTCATTTGTTTGAAAATGTCATTTATGCACGTCGCCCTAAGCCCACAGCAATCATTGTATTTTCTGTTCTGCGATGCCAAATGTTTTTACTAATTCAAAGAGACACTAAATATATGGCTCATTACTTTAGGCATTTGAAATCTAAAATTTAAAAGAATCCCAAGGACGTCAGCAGTACCATGGTAAAGAGGAAGGTTGCTGTGGACTCAGCTAAGTCAGCCGTGGTTGACTATTCCTACCTTGTCAGTCTTCATGGTATTCACCTTAGTTATTTGAATAAATGTGTGGTACATGGTAAAGCTCACAAACACAGGTTAGGGACCATAAACAATAATTAGTAAACTTACCAAGAGGTTTAGCTAAAGTTTCTATTGATTTAGAATAGGTAGTTGAAATTGTTAACCAAATTAAAATACTCCAAAAAAAACTCATTTCCAATTTTAGGTTTTCCAGGTATTCCAGAACAACTCTTCAAAGTCCAGGCGTATGAACCCTGGATTTTGAAACTAGCGAGAAATAATGTAGTTGAAACGGAACAACAAATTATTTTAAAGGCACATTTCTTATTTACCATACAATACTGACCTACAAGCGTGTCTATTAGAGGCTGAACATCAATCTGGAATTTCCGAGAATATGAGAAGTCGGGATCACAACCTCCACGGTGCAAGACAATCTGAGAGACGCATTCTTCTATCAGTTTGTAATATGCAGGCCTGAAATATAGCAAATACAGTGTCAACTTCCACTTCTAGTTCTTGTACAAATGCTAGGACAAATGTTTAGTCAGTGTGCAAGCAGGGACGGATTTAATTAGAAGTTAGAATCAAGTTTTATGGTGCGAGAACGGCACGCACAAACATCTGTAAAGAAGGTTTGAAAAAGGTTTTGGATTTGTTGATGCAGCCGGCAATTTGACGATAACTTTTCTACATGATCAACTCTTGTTTCTAGGGCTTTTCATTTAATACTTTCAGTTAAATCTACTGGATAAATGTTCCAAGTAAACTAAAATTAACTTTACTTAAGTTCAAAAATAAACTTCTAAATAAATAACACTTATTGTTACTCTACTCAAGTGGTCGTTTTAATAACTCAACATTATTTATTAAACGCTAATTTTTGTATGATCAAAAGTTGTAGATGTTAAAATACATTATTTATACCCAAAATTTTGCCGCACTAGGCACGCGCCTAGTCCACCTATTCCACTAGCCTTGTGTTGTGTGCCCATGGGCAGTTTTTACTCTACATGGAAACAAAATGCGATTGACATGTTTTAACAGTACAAGTTGTTTGCAAATCAACTCAATTTTCCTTCCCAGTTATTAATTATTTATTTGCTTGCCATTAGAAATGGGTTGGTCCCGTTCCCGGTTCACGTCAGAATTGATAACCGACAAGGCAAAAAAAAAACACAAACACGTAACATGTCAATTGTAATTTAAAGGAACTGACGAGTCACTTGATATTTTATGTGCACGTTTTAAATGAACACATGATTTTTCCATTCTTAGCTACCCAAAAGTGGTACTCAAAAGTTGGGTGGGCCTTTGCTAATACATGAAAACACGGGCGGATATTAAATCTCATCAATCCTATCATGGTACCCTGCCCAGTACATGTGTCTGTCTGTGACAAAGCACTTTATAGATACCTGGAATTGTAATGCCCCACAAATTTGAACCCCAGTGTACAAAAAATACAATTGTTCTGAAAAAACATCAATATTCATACTACTATTGCCACAGTTGTAAATTTTGAGGGTTGTACGAGAGCTTTTCCTAAATTAACTTTCATTGTTGTCTGGCAAGTAGGGGAACGAATAAATGTGTGTGAATTATATGTCATTAGAAAGCCTGACTTATTGTAAATTCAACAGAATGCTTAATATTTAATGTTGTCATTTTTATGATCTCTTAATCTCAAAACAAAATTATCACTACATGTAATGTTCCCGTCAGCCAAATAATATGTATAATAATTTTTTTTTAAATCTTTGGAATCCAATTTTTCTTCCAATTTTTGTGGAAGGGGTGTTAAAACCTTTGGTTAGCCAAACATATTGGAATTTTGTCTTAAACTTAAGAGGGTTTTCATGTAATTTGCAAACTAAAGCAGGGTAAAGCATGAATTGCGTAAGTTTTTCTTTATGGAAAATGGTGGAATAGCTTAGAAAACCCCGTGCACTGCGATAAGTGAACTGAATTTTGTGCATATGTCAAACTATAGGTGAAAGAATGCTTTTTGATATGAATATTATAAAACGTTACTATAGACGTGCATTTCACTTTTTTTGAACGGAACTTAATATAAGAATAGCTCTCGTATTTACGTTCACCACAAGAAAGACAATCTGTACACGGTAATATACAGTATGACACAAAACTTGTGAGTAAAGTGTACCTGATGACGGCGTCATCGCGGATGAACAGCAAGTGTTGCAAGATGGACAGAAGGTAGGGCTCCGACGGAGAGTCCATCACGAGGTTCTTGACCACTTCGAAGCAGTCGTTGACGTCGTCAATGTCCAGCCTGACGTTGTCGAACCTGTGAATCAACTCGTAGTAGTCCTCTTCCTTGTGGTCCAGGAAGATCTTCAGCTGCACACTCAACTGTTCGTCTCCCTGCTCACACTCCTTCTCCAGTGTCTAACCGATAGCAACAACATTAATCAACCACTGTACTGACGCTTTAATCTCAGGTTTATTCTACTGTACTGCTTATCTGAGCACACCTTTATCAAATTAAATGACTTGATGATAATTTTGATAAAGTAGCACATATTTTATTGTTTATCTAAATTGTTCTGCGTCTGCTGGAACCACAACAATGATAACTTGGATGATAAGCAGAGATTATCAATTCACAACCAAATTTAAAGTTTGCCTTGTGAAGATATTCTCTGATGGAACTTTTTTATACCAAACATTGAACCTATGAACAGTAATAGTCAACTATATAAATAAATAAAATTAATAAATAGTTTTATGTGAGAACGTTAAAAAAGTTTGTAGCAATTTTAAGTTATATACGTTGTCCTAATTTTTTTTGCGTCATTGAATTTGTGTTAAAATTTTCCTTCCTTTTGAGGTGCCAAAGGGGGGATTTTGTATTTAAAAAATTTGGGGAGCACTCCGCCCCGCATTTTGGGTGGAGGTGGGTGACGCAAAGTACGTCAAAACAAACTTCAGAATCCTATAAAAAAATTCCCCAAAGGGTTTGAAAAAATATTTCCTTGTTTAAAAGTTATGGGGGGGACATTTTAAACTCACCCAGTAAATTAAAAGTAAAATTGTCCATTCATTCTCATTGAGATTCAAGACATTCATTCACATTCAGACATACAATTTTGACATTTATTCCCTACATTTAATATCCCACTAAGCGCTACACCCCGTCAGTAAGCTAATTAATATATGGTCATTCGAGTGTGTGCCATAAACTCTTCTTTGCTGTAAAATGCTTCTGAGACCGAAATGTTTAGAGGTGAATTTTAAATTCCTTGAGCTCAAAGAGTAAAAAAATTAACTGGCACTTTATGAATTTTAATCGTTAGCCACAAATCATTCAAGAAATCCAAATACTTCAAGCCTTTAAAAACTGTTATTTGTCATTTGTGTTATTTGTCAAGTAACACAAAATAAAGCAAATAGTAAAAATTTAAGTAATACGAGGGCTGTTCAGAGATTAACTTTCGTTGTAGTGAAGCAAGTAGATTAATGAATCTATGTGTGTAAATTAAATGTTATTAGAAAGCCCGACTCATTGTAAATCCAACCGTATGCAAAGCATTTTGTTTTTTGAATTTTTTATGTCCTCTAAATGTCAAAACAAAGTGATCTCTACGTGTAATATTCCTGCCAGCCAAATAATAGATCTATTAACTTTAAATAATAAGTTTTGGCATCCAATTTTTGCGGAAGGGTTTCTAAAACTCTTGGTTAGCCAAACATAAGGACCTTTACAGGGTTGCACGTAATCCAGGGATTTGCAAACTAAAAAACAGGTTAAATCGTGAATTGTGTCTGTTTTTTACTATAGACACTGGCAGCGGAATGTTGTGTAATAGTTAGTAAACCTTGCGCCTTGGTATGTTAAGAGCTCTGAAGTTTACAGTGAATATGTCAAAGTATAAGTGAAAGAATGCTCTTTAATATTAATATAATGAAACGTTTCTAGAATAAATGTCTATTTTAGTATTTTTGAACGAAATTCAATTTAAGAATAGCCCTCGTATAGTTCTACTTTATCTTATTTGCCTGGTTAATTTATTAGAAGTATACTCACATCTAGAATATCCATCAGTCCGGCTCTCATAATTTCATTACGAAGGTGTAGCCTGAACTCCAAATCGTCCGGAGTTGCAACTATCGCGTTGATCAGTTGTAAACAGACAACCTGTAACATGAAAACAAATTATTGAATACACTAACCTTGAACTTGAGGATTAACAGTAGTGAAACAAACTGTTAAGAAATTATCTTGGCACTTTTCTTAAGAAATAATGTCATTTACAAGACACGCTAATCCCTATCCTGGTCATCTGCATAAAGACGTAACTTAGTCTTGTCTGGAATGACAATAACAAGGGGTATAACTATTATACAGCAAAGAGACCATATCGGACCCAACATTGAGCCCTGAGGTACTCCCTGTTTTATAATTCGTTTTAAGGAATCAAAACTTGTTTGAACACTGTTATTTTTTGTCACCGTTTCAACAAACTGATTTATCTAAATTTAAAAATTATTATCATTTAGATATGAATACGACCATCTTAGTACAGAATCTCTTACACCAAGTCTTTCTAATTTATTGAAAAAAAATACATAGCAGACGCTGTCAAGTGCTTTAGAAAGCTCCATGTCCACTACATTTTCGTGTTTGTTAAAGGACACTTTTGATGACTCAATAAACTCGACAGCAGCTGTTACTTTAAGCTGTTTTTGTTAAACCATTATACAAATGGACTCACCCTGAGCTGCACGTTGCCCTTGACAAGCGCGTCCACGACCGACTGGAACCGGTTCGCCTGTCTCCTCATGTCTCCACTCATGGTGATGGCTTCGATGACTCTCGTGTCCGTCCGGCGGGATGAGACACACGGCTGCCAACACTCGCACTGCTTCCAACATCACTGCCGGCTTGTTGGCATCCAGTGAGCGCGCCACGATCGTCAACGCCTCCTTCTGACTGAACATCTGCTTCACTCCGACGGTACTGTTCATGATTGCCCGCAGACACTTAAGGCATTCACACTGTATCTTGTCGTACTTGTAATCACTGTAGAAACAAACACATAAGTCTGTCAAAGCTTCTCTTTAAATAATACTAGGTTTTCCATTTTTGAAATGTATTTACACAAGCTGTGAGGTAAATCGACCTGTACAGTAGCGTTGGACTGCCGGCACCTTGAGACTCTATGCCTGCTGGAATACTGCTAAGCCCCCTCTTCCGACACATTATCGAGGCCTCCGGTTGTGTCCGAGTGACTGAACCGCCCCCTTTCATTGTCTCACACTTAAGATAGTCTGGGGAGGGACCAGTGCCACATTGCTACAAAAATAATTGATTGTACAAATGAGAGCTTAAAGATTAAACCTTAAAAGGTTTAATTCCAAGAGATAATTGCCAAAGGTGAAATATATTCCTTAAAGGAACTCAGGATGCTGACAGTGGTTCCACTCTATATCTTTGAAACGATTCTCTACTCTGTCAAGTCCGGCAAAACCAAAACGGGGAACCAACGCCATTATAATACAAGGCACAGACCCAGGACCCGTGCAAGCTATTCTGCTGCCCTGGACAAGATATTTTTTGTACCCCTCCACCCCACATTTAGAGCTTTTGTTTCCATTTTCCTCCTCAATTGAACGCCTTACCCGAAATCGGCACTTCTTCCGCATTCTTTGTTTTTGAACTCAACGAGACTTTTACATTAGTTTACACCCAATCACTAATCCTTATTACACGGGAAATTATTTTTGTCTAACATATGCAAACAATGTAAAGAATACTTAACGATTAAAATCTAACCTTTGTGGCTATTAATATTACTACAATCATGATAACAAGTATGACGCGAAACCCAGTGTCAATTTATTTCATTAGGTACATAATTGGAACTTATAAAATAAAAATCAAAACCACCCATTATGCGGAAGAAATAACTTTAATTTTGAAAGTGAACATAGTATATATAGTGAAAAGTTAACCGAGAGAAGGTCTACATTTAACCATTTAATCTATCTTATAGTGAAAAGTTAACCTAGAGAAGGTCTACATTTAACCATTTAATCTATCTTAATTTCATTTTGTGAAAGCGTGGAGCAGCTTTCTACAACTGCCTGCCACATGAATTAAAAATGCTGCCAGAAAAAAAACCTTAAAAAGACTTTGACGGACTGGCTTATGCAGAGATCCTCTACTCTATTTGTGAGTTCCTCAGCTGGTCTCAGGCTTGAAGAAAGAAGACTACAAACTTATTGTATTGTAATTTTAAATTGACAATACTGTACTCTGTGTATATGTAAATAAAGATCATTTGTATCCTCCCTTTCAAAATACCATATTGAACAAACTGTATGTATGATTGATATTATTTTAAACTACCATCCAAAGCTTGGATACTCAGCTTTCAAACCTTAAGTTTACTTTATGGGAGTAAAAATGTAACTTCATAATTAAAACATAGGCTACTTACTTGCGGTAACATAGGTTTAGGGTAGATAGCACCTTTTTTAGTCCTTCAGAACCGAATTCTTCCACCCAACTTAGTGCATTATTTGTGAGAGCTATGCGCAGGGATTCTAAGCAATTGTGTATTTTATTAACACTTAAATCTGGTGTATCTAAGTATGTAATATATTCGAATGGCTTGTCGAATTTTGATTTGTTTTCCTAAAACAAAAATCAGGCAGTTAAATATTGTCTACTTGTAGTACTCGACCATTTATAAACTACAAAATACATTTTTGCCTTTTTTTTACTTTTTATCTTAAGTGTAGAAAACTTACGTTGTCAGAACCTCTGTAGTGATTAATTAACATCATCTTTTTTGTTTGAATTTGTTGAGATCTCAACGGTTCTTTCATCACTTCTGTCAAGTTTCTGTCATCCTGAAAAAGTAACATGTGTTAGACTATGAGACTTTTCAAATATTCATCCGTATAATCCAGAACTCTATGAAGCTCAATATGAGGAGCCACAAAACCCAACCTCAAAAAACAATGACAATATACACACATCGGCTCAGCACATTCTGAGAAGAGAGCACGATACACTCCTGTGATCAGCACTCAAGAGAAAGCTAATCACGCTGTAGACATAGGATACCAAAACCAATCATCAATGAGGCCACACGCTGTTTCATGGAGAGGGAGATGCTGCAGAGGGAGATGCTGCAAAGGGAGATTAAAGAACCGAGAGGACTAGGAAAGGACAGAGGGTAGAGAGAGTGAGAGTGGTGTGAGTGTCCGGCCTACCCATCAGGTCAATTATGTAACTAAATAATAGATCAAAATTGTAATTAGATCATAAGAGACAATTTAGTATGGAGTTCTTTAATTCAAATTTATCAATCTTGATTTAACAGTTAACAATAAACCACAAACATGAAAGTTACTAGGGATCTAAGTAGATTGTTCATTATGTTTTATGTTCATTATGTTTGTAATTTATGTTTTTAAAACATAAATTACCTAAATTTGTTTTTGTAGAATCTATCCATGTTAAAACTTTTTCATTTTAGATTATCAAAACATAGGCATTGTGGATTAATTTTATACTGTTTACTGTATGGACGGCTTAATTTATATAACTTAAAAATGATTTTAAACATCAAACTTATTACACATCAATGTACATGTAAATTATCATAATACACCATAAATATAACCTTTTGTTTATTAAAGTATAAAGATTTAGTTACAGATTTATTTTACCACAAAAATACTAATCTGTAATTATTTTTCTATGTTCAAATGTAACTTTATTTGAATTAGTGTAATTAAAGGTATTTTTCCTGATTTATATTGAATTAATTAGCGAGTTATTCATAATTCATAAATTATTGTAGAGTTCAGAACTAAAGTGAATTACTTAAATAAAAGTGATTCGAGGAAGACCATTTTTACACATGCAAACAAACATTAAATTTGAGAACAAAAATTTATTGTGAAACAGTGGTGTATACTTGGAAAAATAATTTTAATGAGGCGGTTACAAATAGTTTACCAATTAGCAAAAACAAAACACAATAATCCAATTGAAAAGCAAACAAGAGATTTATCAGTATGCTTGCCAAATAAACTTTTGTGGTAAAACTGCAACATAACGTACGTCTGTCACATCTAAAACATGAAGTGAAAACTTATTCAATAATCCTTCAAATTTGCCCTGCCGCCTGGAATAGTACATTCAATTATTGTCCTTACTTTCCCATTAACATTCGATTCATGGGCTTCTGGCTTGTGTGTGGGCAATTTGATTGACAAACAGAGATACGGGTGGAGGTAACCTCCGTGATGCAGCCTCTGGAAGGTTAAAGAACATTTCTACTTGTAGCAGACAACGGTACTGACCAGCATTTTCTCAAACCTCTCGTTGAGAGCCTCATCGTCCAGAGCTTGGATGAGCTCCACTTGTTCATCCAGCTCGCTGAGGTCTGCATCGCTGTGAGGTCCCAACGAGCGCACGGACCCTGTCTTCTTGCGCCCCCACAGAGTGTCCAGCTGCAAAACACACACCAAACTCTTCACTCACCTCTGTACGCAATATTTACACATATCTGATACAAGTTGGATATCCCATCTGATTTAGAAAATAACAAATGTCCCAAGGGGCAGAATAATGCTACCTTGTATCTTTCCGGGTTGGTTTATCATAATTAGATTAGATATCAAAGTTTGTTACTTTTAGAGTGCTTAGTATCGGTCGGTTGTTTTGTTTTTTGTCCCATGAGAACAACGTAAAACAAGAATATTCTCGAGACACCTCGCGCATCCAACTTTCATCAGATCTTTTGGAAAAAAGTTTCGTTTGAACTATGCCAATGAACTGCAGTGACTCCACTAGCTACTTTTTTGAAAATTCCAGTTTAGTTTAATAATAGTTTAGGAAATTAAAATATGACATTTCTTCACATTTCGGACGCTTGTCACGGTTATATATTCAAATTCAAAACATCTTTATTCATAAATTGCACATTTAAGTTATATAAAGGCAAGTGGAAGTTCGGCTCAGCGGAGCCACTGAAATATTTGATGCACTGTAAAACAAAGTGTATTCCATAAAATTCAGATGAAAACTGAAGGCGTGAGGTGTCTCAAGAAATTACAAGTTTTTCATTGTCCTTATGGGACATAAGTTAAGGTCACAGTCACTACTGTGCACTCTTAATGAAATCTTCAGTCATACAGGGTGTTTCAAAAGTACCCGAAGCGTACTTCAATGATTTGAATCTGAGTTACAAAGTGGGTCACCTTTAAAAGGTATTCAATTTAACAGACTTTTCCACTCAGATTTGAACACATTTTAAAATATTAAACACTTTTGCACAATGAAAACATGGATTTTCAGTTTGAGTTCAGATTAAATGTTTCCCATTCCTGGCAAAAGCGTAAACATCAAAGTGCGGTACATTCAGCCATATTGACGTTGGTAATTTATGAACTAGAATTAATATGTAAGTATTTAAACAAGTACAATAGGATTCAAACTTTTTAGACTACACATGTTTTTTTTCAGAATTAAGCTACATTTACCAATTGCTAAAACATATGTATATGTATACAGGGGCTTCAAGATTTATTGCAACAAACGACTAGTTTTGATATTCAAGAAATATTATTACAATTTATTTAGAGAAATTAGTTCAGGGAAAGGACTACTTTTAGTATAGTACTAATAAAGAAGTAAACGATGAAGTACTCTGAAATAAAATTTAACTACACGACTAGTTTCAGGGCTAAGCCCATTATCAAGTGTATAAAAAGAAATCGTCTAGTACATATCTAGGTTACAACAAATACACAATTCAAAATAAACACATATGGAAGACAATTAATTGTTTACTAGATTAATTTAATGTGTCTACAGCTGCTGATGAATAATTTTCTAATTTTAGTTGTTGGTCTATTTGTGTTATATTTTAATATTACTGGTACAGTTTATACCTCGACAAATTAGCAGATCCAAACATATTAAATATAACTCACCCAACAAACAAACTCAATCCAATTTTCAAATACATTTAAACCAGTAATATGAAAAATAGCTTCCATAATAGTTATTCTCTTCCATATGTTTATTTTGAATTGTGTATTTGTTGTAACATAGATGTACTAGACGATTTCTTTTTATACACTTGATGATGGGCTTAGCCCTGAAACTAGTCATGTAGTTAAATTTTAATTCAGGGTACTTCATCGTTTACTTCTTTATTAGTAGCCTATTACTATTTAATATAACTTGTAAATACCATCGGTTTTTAATTCTACAAACATTATGTGGCATAGTTCTGCTAGATTAGAAGTACTGAGATAACAGGAACACAAACTACAAGATGAGGTAATTTCTAACGTCACCACTATTTTAACTGCACTCAGGTACAGTAATAAAATATTAAGTCTGTGTTGCTAAGTTTCAGTTATCTGATGGGTGTTGCAAAACATGCTCAGCTTTACAATCTCATGTAGTTAACCCTCCAGGCTTTGTGCCAAAGTGCCCGAGCGGTAAAGGAAATCAAAATGGTAGCCTCTATTCAAACCTAAATTATTTAGGAAACAGGAGTCTCTAAATTTTCACCCTTGCAGAAATCGTTTTAGCAACAACAACAAAAACTGTACCACTTTTGCTATAAGCTTTCGGAAAAGAACACTAAGTGTTTGAAATTGATAAGTGTGGTTTTATTTATAAAACGTTGAACACTTGTACAAATCAGTTGTTCATTTTGTAACAATGGTTTACAATATATGTTGTCTGAACCTTTACCCACACGGATGTTTTATACTATACATTATTACTTTATTTCATACAAAAATTGTTAAAGATTATTAAAGATTGGTATTTTTTGTCTCCTGTGTTAGAAACAGTCAGTCTGATTCACGGCTGTGATTGATCGTTCACTGCTCTGAGCCAGCCAATGGAGCTGTCTGGTGGCTGGTCAGGCAGTCAGTCAGTGTGCAACTGTCACTTACTGGCCGTGGAAGTGCTTGGTTTTTAATGTTGTAAAGTACATGCATTGTTTTCTCGGGTAACTTGTAATAAAATTAACAAGTTGGACAGGGGAAGAAAAAAAGGAAAAATGCATATATTAAGTAAGGTTATATGGTGGTGGGAAAGTGGTCAGCTTGCCCTGATTACTTTTAGGGTAGCTTTTCCATATAGCAGATTCCATACCCCGAAATGCTGTGTGCTGAAATGCCATTCATTCAAAAATGATGGAAAACGTTTGTTATAATGTTTTAACCTTGGGAACGGTTGAAACGCAACAGAACTAATGTTGGAGTTGGCAGAACTTGCAGGTTTATAAATACTTTGCTTGAATGAGTACGTATCGTTCGCTTGCTGGACAAGTTGGATGGTTTATCTTTGTCTGGTTTTCATTTCACTAGTATGTTTAAATTTACCTCATGGCAATTTTCCAGATTTTATGTTACAATATTTACCAACAGAAGGTTTTTAATAGTAAATTTTGTCACTGTGTAATGTTGATATTGTAATAAGTATTAGTTCTCTAAGAAAAAAAGCTATAGGACTATGTTTATTACCTTATTTTACTCTTTTTATTGCACTAATGTTACAACAAGCTTCCTTTCTAAAGTTAATTCATACTAAATTGACTTGCTTACTTGACCATTTTGAAAAAAACCGTTATCAGTATACTTGAAATGAGTACAATTTTTGATTAGAAGTAGTATTAGCGAGTTGATAAAACTAACAAATCAAAAGTTGAACTATTATTGCTGACATTTTCCATCATTAGTAAGCAAAAAAAGTTATTAGGAATTCGGTTGGGGTTATTGGGTAAACGTTTTAGCCAATCAGTGACTGAAGATGGTACTCCACTGCAAAGCCAAAATATTTCAGGCTGATTATGAAATTTTGACGCAATGTGAACCGGAAGAACTAAATTATAGTTGTGACATCGGCCACGAAAGCCTAAGAGTTCAGTTTATACTGTGTCTATTTCTCAACACAGGGACGTCATACTAGGAGTCAATGTGCAATTTATTAGTCAACCAAAGTTCTTGGAAACTCAAGGTTTGCTAGCTTGGCATTATAGTCACCACCTAAAATACTAGCTACTTATCCATTGTTGCAATTTAATACAAGTAAAACGTATACTTACGAAGCTGCCTGACTTTGTTCTAGGTTGTTGGCCGGCCATCTTGATACGACCATTGGTTCCTGAAAGTAAAAATATATTTGTGTATAGTCCAAAAATATAGCTTACATATTGTATGAAATAAATGATAACGCAAAATAAAAAGGACGAAACTGTTAGTAATGTGGAAAGAGAGAAAAGTCGGCCGACCTCGAACGAGTATTAAAGACATAATAAAACAAGCTAATGTTACTCGCAGTAGTTTTATTTAATTAATTTTGTGATTGTGTGCGTTTGATTTCTTGTGATTATGCCAATGTCCAAGCAACTGATGAACATCTACGTACCTGAGGACTTGAGAATGATTAAAAATCAATCGAAATTGGTTTCTAATATGGAATTATTTTCAATGCCGATTAACCAATGTAAATATTAACAACATCCGGTCTGTAGCTAACTGGTTACTGATACTAAAAGAGCAGTTCATAAAATGTAGGGTGCTTAAGTTTCACACACATTTTTGGAGTCCTGTCAATTGAACGCTGTTAGAATAGTCGAAAATTATAATAGACAATGCAAGAGAACATTAGAGCTCAACTTGGCCCTTTTCATGTCTTCAACGCCCAGAGCTAGCACACTATATATATTAGTGAAACTATTCAAATTCATTATGATTGTTGACAGAATGTATAATACAATTCCTATCAACAGTAGTAGAGCAAAAAGGCACTGTATGATTATATTATCTTGCCAATGAAATGAAATACATATTTTTATTGATGGCAAAGTTAGGTCTTTCTTCTACTTAACCACAAACAGAAACAGCCCAATGATGTAATCTAAAAATGAACTAGAACCAAGTTTGAGGAAAGTCTTAGCCCTTCCTAGATCCGATATATTCTGACCAGACTATGCTCTACACTATTGTGTCAAGTGCCTATGAGCACTTTGCAATTCACATGAAAACCAACACCGTTTTTAGTAAAAAAAAAGGGTCAACCACCGTGAAAGTATTAAGTAGAGTACTAATTTAAAACCTGACGATATGTGAAACCTATATAAAATATGCACTGATGTTGCTGAGTGTTGCAGGTTGGCGTGGCAAGAAGCTGTAGAAATAGTGTACAAGACTTTGATGTCTTCGACTAATCTAAAAAAGATGGAGCGGATAACCTTGCCAATATCGTTCATGAAGAGGTTGAAAAGCAGAGGACCCAGATGGGACTCTTGGGGGACTCCTGGCAATATATTGAAAGGCAAAGAGATTTATCCATCACATTTAACAATAAGAGTAAGGCCTCATAGGTAACTATCCAGCCATTTAAGAAGGGGGCCACTCACTCCATATCGTGCAAGCTTGGCAATTAGAATGGCGTGGTTTACCTTATCATTCCAAACCTTTTTCAAAGAAATTGAGCTAGTGAAGAAAGTTCACATGGATTTGTAGTCAGCCAACGCTATTTTAATTTTCTTAGATAAAATTTAAAATTATTTCATCTCCTAGGTTTAAAATCTTACATAGGCTATTTTGGGGAGGTTATTAAAACTAGCCTAGGTGTTATAGTTTTATATCACAGGACAAATTTTGTTTCATCAAGTAATCACATACTATAATTAACATCTTTATATTTTCATACAACCAAACCAAACATATCCCAAAATGTTGGTCTTTTACTGAATACCAACGGTATTCAATTTAAAATAGGAGATGAAGTCATACTGGGCAAAAATCAACAGGTTAGGAGGTCTAGGCCAAGATGATATGCTGAAATTACCTTGATTTGAATTCTTTTCCGTTGTTCTAGAGATGATTAAAAGGCATTAGTATTTCTAAAGGGGTATACTATTTTTCAAAATTATTTAACTATTATTATATTACTAATAATATTCCTTAAAACAGTTTCTAGATAAATAGTCTTCAAAAGAATAACTAATTTATTATGAAATGAAAGGAGTTGGTGTGTTCGTGTTTTACCAACCCTACAGAGTCAACACACGAGTTTATGAGAGGAGATGTATGGAAATACAATTCCCCCTTTAATTCTCTTAAAGGGGGTTTGAATAACATAAATTAATTACCACGCAAATAGAGTTTAATCTTATTACATTACTTACAGCAACAACATTAAAAGTGTAACAATAGTACAACAATAACAAATCATCAAATGGCGTACTTTTGTAAATAGTGCAATCAGAAATCAGAACTTTATTGCCATTGATCCAGTTTTACAAGAAATAGGCATTGTCAAAATCAATGTTAAAAATAAATAAGTTAAAATATTACAGCACATTACAATAAAACAGTCAATAGATTAATTAGATAACTAATTATAAAGGACATTCAATATTAAACAAAGTAATGTTAAAAATAAATAAGTTAAAATATTACAGCACATTACAATAGATTAGATAACTAATTATAAAGGACATTCAATATTAAACAAAGTAAGTTAAAATGTTAAGTCTATATTTTGTTCCAAGAACTCATTTAAGCTATAAAAGGGGTTAATTAGGAGCCAAGCCATCAGTTTATTTTAAATAGGCTAGTAAATAAATAGGCTAGTTAGGATTATAATATGACGCAGTTCAAGTATACCGAAGATTACCAAAGGAAATTTTGTTTTAGATCGACGTCACCACCAGGAATCAAGTATCAAGTACTTTAAAGTATGTATGTACTTATTTATTTATTCTCCCAACGAAAACCAATTTTTGTACAATAATAACAATGAAAATAAGTCCTATAATAGAGCTTACAGGTTGGTTAATATGTATAATAATTAACAAAAGGAAATTTTGTTTTAGAGAGCTGAGTGAACAATACTATATTTATAAAGTGTTTAAATAATATTAACAACAGTAATACAATTTGAAATTGACTAACAAGGCAAGAAAAAATGTGTGTAAATAATAGTGCGACACATTTCATGTAAACGTTCATGCTACAAATACATCCATTATATTTTATTTAGAAAAGCGTGGAAGTACCTGTGGCAAATCTTCGAGAAGAGTTAGTACGGAAAAACTGCCGTTAGAGAAAATTAGAGGGGGCCCTCTCCCAACCGGTTTTTGGTGAGGTTGGGTTGATAACATTACGTAAACACAAACTTCAGAACCCTAAAACAAAATTCCTCAAAGGATTTCTCGACACTTTTCATTTGTCACTTTTCATCCGAGTCATCGGTCAACGACATAGTAAACAAGTATTCAAGTAAGTAAGTCAAAAGTTAAGGTGGAGGAGGGGCATTAATAACTCTTTTTGTATAGTACAAATGTGAAAGCACAAATCGTAATAGGTTTGCTATTTCTGCGTTGAACTTTTTCATCGTCTGCAACGGTCTCTGACTCAACCATCATGGCATCTTTCACTACCTCAAAAATGTTGAAGGTTGGTTAAGTCATTTTACTATAATTTTGCATTAAAAATCAATGTTTTTACACTACTTATCAATTAAAACTTTGTGTCAATAATGTTTCAGAAAACTGTGGAACTCATCTCCAGGCGAGGGTTTGCTACTTCCAGAGCAACAAGTGCCCAGCAAGTAAGGTTTTGATTTTTACAGAATGCCCTTGTAAATTAGGTCTCTCTCGATTATTAATTTTGTAGTTTTTTATATGCCTTAATTTATTATTTTCACTGAAATTGTGCGTTAGTTACATGCAACTACACAGCCTCGTCTTAAAAACCAATCTCACATAAATTGACATTGACCTATGTAGGCTTAGGCCTACACCTAAACCAAATGTATCCTGATAAAAGTTAGTGTCAAGCAGGACTTTTTCCTCTCTGGATGTTGGCCATAACAGTTTAGCTAAGTAATGAATTTTCAAACTAAACAACCTGGGAGGAATGAAATTTGGAGTACATGACCTTATAGTAGAGATATGCTAGTTTTTCTGGAGGTATCCATTACCATTTTCTTGCGTCTGTGACCAGTTTTACTGGATTAACAGTGTAAAAAAATTTGGTAATAATCTAGAAGAGTGACTTATGGATTTTTAGCACTTTTCCAAATGTAAACCTTCCAAAAAGGTCAAAAAACAATGTTTTAATTTCGGGAAGGTTGCGGAAACAAATAAAAACGATGTTTTTACCAGAAGAAATAAACAAACTTAACTGTTGCTAACCTAACTTCAGGATAACACCTTATTCAGCCTCTAGGTTAATTTGAAGTGGGTGACAGATACTGTCGTCTGCTAAAGACTGCCGTGCGCACCGTGTCTTCCGCTCGTAAAATAGTCCCAACTTTAAAGCCACTTTTAAATATGTTCAACATAACAAATAAGCTAACCTAACTTCACGATAATAACTTATTCACCTTTAAGTTAATTTGAAGTGGGTGACAGAGACTGTCGTCTGCCACAGAGTGCCGCGCGCACCACGTCCGCTGCTCGTAAAATAGTCCCAACTTTAGAGCCACTTTAAGCCACTTTTAAATAAGTTGCGCACCCCAAAACAAATTTTTATATATTTAGGAGCCTTTTCCACATTGTGTTAGATCAGTTTTAGCTCATGAAATCATAAGTCACTCTTCTAGACAAATACCAAAAATTTAAGCTTAAGAAACTATTTACATTATTTACAGAGGTGTGGAGCTTATATCGTCCCCACATCATCATCATAAAACTCAACAACGGAGTGAGAGGGTTGTTGAAAAGCCACTTCTCCACTCGATCATGGAACTGCATCATTGTTAGGTTTTAGATGTGTACTGGGAGGCAGTTGTACAGCTTGATGGCTTGGGTTGGGAAAGCCACTTTAGTTTTTGTGAGATGGCACCTTTTCCAATCAAGATTTCCTGAGCTCCTCAGCGATTGTCCATGGGTATCTTCCAGAGTAGTAAACATTTCCTTGTTTTTATAAACATATGTCACGCTGTCCGAAACATACTGTCTGAAGACTGACAGGACACCAAACCCAACAAATAGTAGTCGACAGTGGTCTCTGGATCCGGCGCCTGCCAGTAGTCGAAGACCACTCTTCTCTAGGATGAGCACCATACTATAAGACGAGGCATGCCTTTACAAAAGTATTCCATACCTAATATGGGCATGGAATAAGGTGTGGTACACCGTCAGTAGATAGGAGTCTGTTACCTGAGTCTTCAGTTTTCTTTTGAGGTACAGGACTCTCGACAGCTTAACACAGACGCCTTCAACAGGGCTCCTCCACGTGAGCTTGGCATCCAGGTAGAACCCGAGAAGTTTGACGCTATCTTCTTCCTTCTTTCCTTCTTCAAATGGTATACCTACTTAGGGTTCAGGCCAAGGTTTGGGTTTTATTTTCATTTAGTTTGATCTTGTTTCCTGCAAACCAAGACTTGGTTCTTTCCAGTAGTCTTCTCCTGTGCTGCACTTGGGTTACTGCCCCTTGCCCTCAGTGTTGAATGATCTGCACACAGGATGGTAGAGTTGTCTAAGAAGTTGTTGATATCATTCACTGCCACCAGGAACAGGATAGGGCCCAAGACAGACCCTTGCGGTACGCCATGGTTGACCGCTTTCACGGTAGAGCAAGCACCCTTTACAGACTTGACCTGTGACCTGCCACCCAAGTAAGATCTGAAAGTATCCAGAGCCAAACCTCTCACTCCACACCTCCATAGCTTCCCAAGCAAGCTTAGGACTGGTAGTATAGATATGAGTCAATAGTTTTCCGGGCTGTCTGGGTTTCCTTTTTTGAATATGGGGACAGTTCTTGCTTTCTTGAGAGCTGAGGGAAAGACCTCCTTTTCTAAACACA
This sequence comes from Matsumurasca onukii, assembly GCA_018831715.1. Classification (NCBI taxonomy): domain Eukaryota; kingdom Metazoa; phylum Arthropoda; class Insecta; order Hemiptera; family Cicadellidae; genus Matsumurasca; species Matsumurasca onukii. The sequence continues at coordinate 17,975,909 of CM032064.1, forward strand.
AGTTTATTAGAAATGCAAGGGGTTCTGCGATGTGCATGATGATGTATTTTAAGAAGTGAACTGAGAACCCATGGGCGTCAGGACTTTTGGAGTTTTTTAAATTATTTACAATCTTTACAACCTCCAGATTACCCACTCCAGACCATACATTCAGCTCAACTGTCACCATAGGCTGGACCAGTGCGACCGGATTCAGGTCACTGCTTTGACCACCATTTACAATGCTCTCGACAGAGTCTATGAAATAAGAGTTGAACTGGTCAGGGTTTATATTGCCTAAGGCTACAGAGTTTTTCTTCCGGTTTGCTTTGATCGCATTCCATGCCGCTTTACACTGGTTATGTGCGTCTTCAATCATCTTAACATTACTTAACTTTTTTGCATTGCTGACGATTGCTCAGACTGCGAAAGCCTATAAAAGTCTTTCCTTGGCAATCACACATGTGAAGCGTGACTTTTCAGCTTTCATGATACCTGGCACCCAACAGTGCTAAGAAGGAAACACAAGTTTAACTCTTTCAAAATTATATCACTTCAAATTAGCAAACGTTAAAACTTAAAGGGCATCTAATCTGGTGAAAGCTAAGGCAAAGACTATGTATTTGGTTAGTATCTCGCTTTGGTATTGAGTAAATTGATTAATCAATAAAATAGCTCACAAATTTGTTTAACACTACTGTTTAAGTAAAGTAGTTGTAGTTGGTTACGTTGTGAAGCAGCTGTAGAGTAGCTACTATTAAAAATTATTTTTATCATGCTGGCAAAAGGTGTGCCACAAAGTACTGTAGCCTTTTTGTTATGTACTTTGTATAATCCCTTTATACTTTTAATTAGTAACAGTTTTACTATCTTGATATATTTGGAGTTGAATTGTGTTTGTATTGTCATGATTGTGTTTGTATTGTCATGATGTAGTTCACTGTCTGACTACCATTTAATACCTATTTGGTTGAGTGAACAAACATAAAAAACACGCTTAGTGCAAATGAATCCCTGGGCACTACTAGGCAAGTTTTTTATGTTTTGCATCAACATGGACAATACCTCAGTGATCAGCAATCACAATTCAATATCTGGTTAGTGTTTAGGTTTAGCGGACCCGTGATGGGTTGGTATCGACGCGACTCCGGAGCTCATCACTCCGGTGGCTCGGGTTTGATCCCCGCAGTCACCACTTACAATTTGTAATGTGACTAATACGGTGACGCTAGGTAAAGGTCGAGGATGAGTGGTAGAGAGGACTTTGTAGTCCTAACTTCGCCTCGTTAAACAAGACAAACTTTAACTTTTAAATTTTGGATGCATGACAAATCAGATTTAAACCAATCACTTTAATTCAAAATGATAATCAAGTAATGGATATATCCACAATACCTTTTATACTCAATTGGTAATGTTTATTTTTTTGTAATGCGATATTCACATTCTGAGGTTACAACTCACTGGCCCAAAGTGAAACATTTACAAGGTTTGGTACGTTTCAATAAATGGAAAGCAAGAAGAAAATATTTATAATAAATTTGTGTGTGAGTGTTAAGTGAATTGTTTTGAGAGAGAGAGAGAGATGCTTTATTACATCAGCGTAGAGCTTAGAAATAGTGTCAACAATGAACACATTTAAATAACTAATAACAAGAATTAAAATTAATAAATAAATGTGTTATGATGAAGTGTATAACATGTTTATGATGTGTTGCCAAGGTGCCTTCTTCTGCATCGGATAATGAACTCCTCCATGTTGTAGATAGGTTCCTCAGCCATCCACTGTTGTAGTCTTCTTTTAAGTGTCTTTGTGTCGCTGCATTTGATTCCTGCTGGAAAAGCAGTAGGGTTTTGAAAAGCATTAGGCTATGTTGTGTGATGTAGAAATTATTACAGCTGCGTCCGCATTGTTTGTGATAGAGCATGAAGTGATGAAGTTATTTCAAGGCCAAGTTGGTGTCATATTCATGTTGGCCAACGCTTTCTTATCTAACCTTTTGTTATCAATGTATTTATAGATCATCGCAATGTCTGAGAGTCTTTGGTTATAAATGATAACACAGATATAAAGGCTTGGTGTCAGTTTTATAATTAATTTGCATGCAATTAGATTTTTCAGTTATATGTTGTCTAGCTAAAGTATTACTAAAATGCTTGTAAAGGATTCTAATATTCAAAAGTAAAATAGTATTTTTAGTAGATATCTGTAAGAAAAATGAGCCATTCATGTAGTGAGCACGATAAAATCCGTGCAAGTTATCAAATTTACGACAAAGTTTAATTGGGGGGCACTACCTTATTTTCACCTTATTTTTTCACCTGCATTAAAAAAACTATTTTGGATTTATAATGAGAATTTGACCTCATATATTAAAGGAACTTTTGAATATTTATGAGCCACCCAATACAAGTACGTATGGCAATACTCTACACATACCAGGTTTATATACTTACTTACTTGAAATACTTGAAACCTTCATCAGTGACTAGAACTTCTAGATGGATTGCGTCAAGGATAAATTGATAAACAGATGGATAAAAGGATAAACAGATGGCGGCGAACTAAAAAAGTGACTTATCAACTATTTCACTTTTGGAGTTTATGGTCCTTCTCACAAACTGAGTGTGAACAGCAGGCTTGAATGCAGCGAGCTCCATAAACCTGATTCTTGTGGGCAATCTATTGAAGTACACTATCACAGCCACCGGAGTCCTGGCCAGCTCACATTGAGAGGTGTCGAGGTCGGCAGCGCGACTAGTGTTGGACATCACTTCTTGTTATGTACTGAGAGACGTTCTCTCGGATGTAGATGAGAGTTTAACAGTTACTGTCCATACACAGTTAACACTTCAAACTTCTTGGAAAGAGACCTGCAGTGGTCCAACGACCACATTTTATATCAGGTGTCCATAAAACTCTGCAACGCTTTTAACCTGTTGAGGAGTGCGGACGTTCCTGAACATCCACATTTCGCTCCCAAACTAGTGCGCCGGACAGCCACTCTCTGACCCCAAAGGAGTAAGGAAAAATTGTTCAAAGTTTTGTTATTTCTTTTATTACGCTTCAGAAGAGACGTAAAACATTGTTTTTATGAAAAGATCTAAAAAAGTGTATAAAATGCTTTTTATGCATATTTTTAACAATTAAAAATATTTATGAATTATGAAGTAAAAGTTGTGATTGTTGAGAGCTTTCTTATCTCTGTTGTGTGTTCACCCTGTGTGCGCGAGTGTTGAAATTTACCAAAACTGAGAAAGTGCAATATTATTTGTATAATATAATGTAAACTTGGTCATTTCATTTCTAGGATAGTTAAATTCTTTAACAATCACCAATTTCAATTTCACAATGTCCAGTGTTAAATATGCCATCCACAAGGCTCAAATTAATGTATTACTTAATCAAACAATCTTCAAAATTCTAGCAGTTTTCGCATTACTGGTCTAGTGGACCTAATGGCTGATTGATTAACACATTCCAGCGCATTCGCATGAGGTCTCCGGCCTTACTCAGTTGTGTCGGTTCTGTTGGATTCTTGGTGTTTGTAGCTTTCAGTTCCAGTGCTCGGCGAGTCTGCAGCGTATTATTTTTGTGACGCGGATTGTTTTGAGCACATTGGGTACATAGTGGGCTGAAATTCAGCGTTTTATTAACATCTAAATTCTAAAAATGACATTTCGTGTAAACATGTAAGTCTCTGTCAATCATTGAATGTTTTAATTTTACAAAGGTTGGTCATATTTTTGTCTTAGGCTTAATACTAATTTTATAAACATTTATATTTGATTCACTTGCAAAAATACATAGCTTGAAAGTTAACAGTTGTATCTTCTTTCCCTGTGTATCTCCAGTACCGCGTAGTTTGCCCACATTCTTTAAAATCTTATAACAAACCAACTGATGTGTTGTGTGTTGCCTGTGCCTAGATGACGGTGAGAGATGCGCTGAACTCTGCGATGGACGAGGAGATGGAGCGAGACGAGAGAGTGTTCATCCTGGGAGAAGAGGTGGCCATGTACGACGGAGCTTACAAAGTCTCACGAGGGCTCTGGAAGAAGTACGGTGACAAACGAGTCATCGACACTCCCATCACCGAGATCGGCTTCGCAGGCATTGCTGTCGGTGCTGCGATGGTAGGTCAATGTTTGACAAACTTTACTGTACATAGCGTTATCAGGGTTCCTACACGTCCTGGAAAACCTAAAATTTGAAGGGTTGTCCTGGAACACTTGGAAAACCTGGATTAAAATTATTTTTCAATTTTAGCTTCATACGATTTCAATGATCTATTCTAAATCAACAGAAATTTAGGCGAAACCTCTTAGTAAGTTTACTAAATTCTGTCTATGGTTCTTTACCCTTAACCTGTGTTTGTGTTCTTGACTATGAACCATTAATTATTCAAGTAACTAAGGTGAATACTAAGAAATGTAAGAACTGACAAGGTAGAAATTGTCAACCACTGCTGACTATGCTAACTTCACGGCAACCTTTTTATTTATCATGGTACGGCTGACGTCCTTGAGGCTCTTTTTCATCTTCGATTGCCTGAGCCATAAATTTAGCATCTCTTTAAATTCTAAGTAGCTCTTTTTGCAAGTCTCTGTTTCATTCTTTCACATCTGTTTCAGGCTGGACTGAGGCCGATATGTGAGTTTATGACTTTCAACTTTTCGATGCAGGCAATAGACCATGTAATAAATTCTGCAGCGAAAACCTTTTACATGTCTGCTGGTCTGGTGAGATATATAGTTTTGTGTTTAGATTTATTTGTGCACCCACCAAGAATTATAAAATATTTCAGCATTTTCGATGGCTTAAGCTAGACAAATTGTTTTATTGAGATGAAACAAACTACTAGATGAAACAATATTTGATAACAAAATCCAGCATAAATTATACAAATTTCTTAAATACTTGCTTTAAATGAAAATTTTACAAAATGTAGTAGCAATTAATAAGATAGCGGTAATGTACAGTCTCCTGTAAGAATGGTGCCTACATTCAAGAGTGGATACTACGTCAATGGAGTAAACAAAGTGTTAACCTTTTGTGCTCCAATGGCGAACTGAGTCGACATCATCAGCTATTGAACAGCAAAATAGTCTAGTCCGACACATTGTTTGCATTTGCTTGCATCAGCATAGCAAGCGATAGTCAGGACTACTTAATGGCACCTAGCAGTTTAAAAAGAACACGGAAACCACTTCACTCCTTCTGCTTTCACGTCACTGAAGTTGAGCAGACCCACGACAAACAGCCCAATGGTTTAGTGGTTATAGTGACGGACAGTTGGCCCCTGTCTGTCACAGCGTGGTTCGAATCCCACCCCTGTCGCTCTGGTACGGTGCTGAGCATAGATCATTCTCGGTGCGGGGCCACAATGACCGCTGAGGATCACTGAAGAGAAAATGACTCATCAAATCCAGTGAGGCTGCAAGTGGCACTTTTGAGCTTAGGGAGGCGCTAAATCCCACACTTGAGAGGAGTGGTTCAATGACTGGTAATGCACCATACCAGAGAGCGGTTTTGCTGAAATTTTGCTTACAGGGGACTGGGAAACCCATACGGGAGGGTTTTTATGAAAATTTAAAAATAAAATTAGAGCTCAAAGGGTTAATGAATACATACTGTACAAAATTAATAATATCCTCCTTTCAAATTATTTTACAATGGCAAAAATATAAACAAAAAGCTTCTGTGTTTCATTTGAGTCAACTTTACCAATAAAGAGGGGAAAGAATTATAGTTTCTTTACTATTTCTCTCTTGATAAAAATGACTCCCAACAATAAATTGAGATTTGTTCTTTTACTCCTTTGTCAACTTGTATAAAAGACTGTCGGTGTTTCCTTGCAACTAGTACATTCTGTTGATGTTATGTGTGTGTGTGTTTGAAGGTGAATGTGCCGATTGTGTTCCGAGGTCCGAACGGAGCAGCATCCGGTGTAGCGGCACAACACTCTCAGTGTTTCGGAGCTTGGTACAGCCACTGTCCTGGCCTCAAGGTTTGTTCACTACTCATTACTCTCTGTCCACTTCTGTCTAGTAAAATACGATACAAAAAACTTGCATTTAAAAAGATTTTTCAATCAGCAATAATATAATGGTATTGATGTGCAAAGGCCTCCAAAATAAATCATTGCATGGTCTTGTATGGCATTTTGACGCCATCACCATACTCTATGTTTGTGTGAATAAAGAAACTGTCTTGTCTTACTAAAGAAATATACTATCGGACAGGAATTGAAAGGAGAGCAGGCTCATCTAGATAAAATAGAGACACACAGGAGAACACAGACTGTCACATTTTCAGTCCCACTAGGGCCTTTGTCAAGACAAAAAAGATCACTTGAAAAGGAAAGAGTTACTGTTCCTTTACTATCTCTCTGTTGATAAAAATTACTCTAACCCAAAATTGACTTTTGTTCTTTTACTCCTTTGTCACCTGTTATGTGTTAATTGACTGTTGGTGTTTCCTCGACTCTTTCAAGAGTGCTATCTTTGTCTTGAAAAAGGCCCCAGTAGGGCTGAAAATTTGACAGTCTGTGTTCTCCCATGTGTTTCTACTTAATCCAGGTGAGCCTGCTCTCCTTTCTATTCCTTTTTAATAGCTTATCCTGGCCTAGTGCCCTATTTCCTAAATCTTTCTAAAGACATAGCTACGTTAGCACATTACGATGCCAATGCTTGTTTGTACTTTGTTTAGGTGGTCTCTCCCTACAATTCGGAAGATTGCAAAGGACTGTTAAAGGCTGCAATCAGGGATCCTGACCCGGTCGTCTTCCTGGAGAATGAAATCCTGTACGGAGCTCAATACCCCATGTCAGACGAAGCTCTCTCTAAGGACTTTGTGCTGCCAATCGGGAAGGCTAAAATTGAACGATCAGGTAGTTTTTCCTTTCCACAAAGTATGATAAATTTACTATCTTTTCCTGTCTCTTAACTGTCCCAGCCATTTGTGGAAAAAGTAAGGACTTGACACGGGTGGTCAACAATTTTGAATCGTGTAATTTCCAGTAGGGGTCTGTGGAATCCCAAAAATTGATGCTGGTACAGTAGAATCTTGATTATACGTTGGCTGAATAACCGTGGCCAGTCCGAGGGAAAAAGCGTAAACAAAGAAAAGCTAGACATGCCTGAATTACTCAACCACCACCCAAACCTGAGGGTTGAATCAGACAGGGTGTCTAATAGTCTTGGAAAGTCTGGATATCTAGAATCAGTCTTGAATTTAATGATTCTTCTTGAAAAGTCTGGAATTAATATGGAACTTGGTATGGGAAACGCCTGGAAAGTCTGGAATTTATTAATATGATGAAGTCCCAGTATATTCAGAAAGTCTAAGATTGTTGTTTGTTCTCTAAACTAGTGTCTGCTACAGCCTTGTTGTTGATGGTGCCACTAATTCTTATTGCAAGCACCCTGTAGCCAAATAGCGCTATTACTTGACTATCTACCTGAACTGTGCAAATAATCCTTGTGTGAAGCGGGCTTTCGATCACAAGAAACTTGTGATACGAAATCGATTTTCCCATAAGAAACTTGATTTCGTAAATACATTCTAAAAATTGAAATTTACAGCTACAAACTTTTAAAATGGTTTGTTTGCAGTGGAGGAGTTAGTTATTTAATCCGACAGTGGCACTTTTCTCAATTTGTGCCAGGGCTTTGTGAAACCACAGTGTTAAGAGTTTGTCCCATGTTAAAAGCGGCAGTCGTGGCGCCCGGCCTCGGATCAAGTACAGGGGCCTCTTAAGATAATATTGATATGATGAAGCTGACGATAAGGGTTATAATGAGGAAAATTTCATGTTGCTGTAAAATATAAACCTATCATAATAATATGATTTAGTTATAAACTTACTATATTATGCTCACCTTGTATTTTCCAGCTGTACCTGAAACGTCACTCTTACAGTACATTTGTTTATTTTGAGATGATTAAACTGTACAGAATCTGACAAACAATACAACAGAGCGACGATAACTTGCAATACAGTATTTAGTGCAATTGGTAGTTGTTACATAACATTGGTTCTGGGTTCAATTTGAAAAGGCTAAAGTTTTATTCCGTTGGAATTTTCTATTAGTTTTAAATATAATCACTGTTTATCCGCTAACTTGTGTTTGTGTACACAGGAAAACACATAACGCTGGTCGCTCATTCGAAGGCAGTTGAGATTTGTTTGGAAGCTGCTAAAGATCTCGCAGGTCAAGGAATCGAAGCGGAAGTGATAAATCTGCGGTCGCTCAGACCGTTGGATACGGAAACCATCGGCAAGTCTGTGATGAAAACCAACCACCTGGTGACGGTAGAGCAGGGCTGGCCTCAGTCCGGCATCGGCTCGGAAATCTGTGCCAGAATCATGGAAAGTGAGTCAACGATTGAGTATACCGATTCTTTCAGCTGTATTAAATATAAAGATTGGTCTTATAAAGGACCATCGTTTAAACCTCCAGAGGTCGTATGGGTTTTTAATAATGTAAGAGAGCGCACCCAGAGGTTACTTCCAGGTGAGTTAAAACCTTAGTGAAAATGGCAAAATATCGCTGTTTTTCAGTATGACATTTCTATCAACATTTTACTGTAATAAAATGTAATAGGTCAAGTAAAGCATACAAAAAGCTATAGAACTATGGCTATGACCCAGAGAGACACCTGGAGCTAACCTCCTTGATGCAATCTCTGGAAAGTTAGAGTAAAATATTCTGCTTTGTAAGATAAGATTGTTTAAAAGTGAATTTGCCAGTCCCTTGTGCAGTGGACTTACGCAGCCTTGGCTACGACAAAGTTGAATCTGTAGCTTTTGGATCTAAAGTATCCTCCAGCACCATTTGATGTAGTATAGAACAGGAAATTTTCAGCCCTACTGGGGCCCTTGTCAAGGCAAAAATGGCCTGTATCTTTTTTTGTGTGGAAAGGCACTAGTAGGGCTGAAAATTTGACAGTCTGTGTTCTCCTATGTGTTTCTACTTTACCTTAGTGAGGCTGCTCTCCTTTCTATTCCTTTTTGATAGCATATTTTGGCCCAGTGTTCTACTTCCAATATATTGCAATTTTTTTCAATGGGAAGGAAAAGAAAACCAGAAGTGAATCAAAATCTCTGATTCAATCATCAAGGTAGGAAGGGCACCGAAGGATACTTGTCGATGAAGGATGAAGCAGAAGAGCAGTAGGATGAAGGATCAACTGTGTTTTGTGTGTTTCCAGGTGAAGCGTTCTACCACCTAGACGCGCCTGTGGTTCGTGTGACAGGTGTGGATATCCCCATGCCTTACACAAAGAGTCTGGAGATCGCTGCCCTCCCACAGCCATCAGATGTCGTTGTGGCCACTAAGAAGGTCCTCGGAACCAAGTGATTCTAGAGCCGAGTGTGTCCACTGTCCATCTAGACTGAATCTTGAAAAGGCCTGATAGTACACTTCACCTGCCATTCGTTCTGTTTCCGAGATTCTCAGTTTTACAAATTGTTTGTTTACGTAAAATGTTAATTTTCAAGTTGTTCACTCATGAGTCGATTCAATGTCAGAAGACAAATTCACAAATGTTTTAAGAATTCAGCATCTGAAGACCAGCGTAAGATTTCTTTCTTAACTGATTACTAATTTGCAAGCATTACCTAAGGAACTAGAAAGTAAGGACAATTTAAGGGAGCCGGTCGTACATTTAAGGAAATAACCTCAAAATTAAAATGTGAACATAAAATCAATGCCATTTCACCTTCATTTGACCAAGTTAGAGAAGTTTGGTGAAGCATTGCTATAAATGGGTAACTGGGTATTGGTTGAGCTTCCGACCAAATCTGTTGTGTTAATGTACAGAAAATATTTAAAACATGCCTTTGGCCTGCAAAACCTTAATTAACAAATAAAACTGTGATTAAATTGTTTGATAGTCCGTTTCTCAACATCGTAAACTTACATTTAATCAATTTGTCTCAACTGACAGGCACAGGACAAGGTTTCACTTCTGATTTATATAATAATTAAGGTTCTTTTATAAACTAACTTTAAATGAATCGACTCATTATTGATTTATATATTTAACTGATGTTAACACTTTAAGCGGATCGCCAGCTTTCCAAGAAAGCTCTAAAGTTTATTGTATATCAATATTTATTTATAGCAATAAAATTGCTTTATCCTTAGGTTTAGTAGCTGTAAAATAGTCGGTTTGATGATATTATTTTTGCATGTGTGAATAATTTGTCAAAATACCATATACTAGCTCAGGGAATAAAAACTATGGTACTCATAAAAGTTATTTTTTAAAGTAGACGGCATGAGATGCCGACACAAACTCTTGGGTTTCTAAAGAAAAAACTTAATCTTTAGTTTTAATTAGGCCCATGGCTTATTTCCAGTTAGATAGCACTAAGTTTTACCTTGTATAATAGTGAAGTTACAAAAAATAGTTTCCAAGATATCACTGCCACTTGTTCACAAAAGTCAAGAAGTTTTGATTAATTTAACTCTGTGTTACAAAAGGTTTATTTCATTGAAATGTAGGCCTAATACTTTCCGTGTTTGTAGTTGTTGGCCTTGCAAACAGACAAGAATCTGTATAAATGTGTTTACTTGTAAAGTCGGTTACCAGTGCAATTGGTCGTGTTTATGTTTCTTGTAAGGATACCTATAATTAGGTAACTATTGAAATCTGAGGTGTCACTGAAATTCACAGCATATATTTGACATAAACAAATTTTATTATACTTTTCATTTTACAATGTAACGTAATCCATTTTAGTTTTAAATTAGATATATTGTCGAACCCAACATAATGCTTTAATTTATGACGTCTTAGTTGAGATTTGTTATTCAAGAGCTTTAATATTTCGTAAGGTTAGGTTTTTTAGTTTGTTCAACAGTAGAAAAAAAAAAATTATTTAATCTACGGAAACATAATATGTAAACTTTATGAATTTTAATTAGCCAAAGAAAAGTGGAGAAATACAGCTGGACCTAGTGTTCGCTTCAAGTGGCTCTTTAACAGATAGTAGTTCTATAGTTTTGATATTTTCCACTGTTAATATGGTTTGTAATTTAGTCTCTTCCTAAACCGCACAATTACACTAATGTTTTCCTGTATAATATAACTTGCATTTAGTAAGGAATCTGTCGCAATGTTTGCAATGTCTAATATTTTTTCTTCTGGACCGTAAAAATGTATGATTCTAGCAAACTGTTACGTGATTATTACGCAAGTTAGGGTTTTAAGTATTAATTAACTTTATTCAAAACTATTGAAAAGTTTAAAATATTTTTTATAAACTTCGCGTTTTGGTTTTATTGCCTACAGTAGAATACTACGGTATTTAGTAACTAACAAACCAATGTGCAAATTTGATCTCTAAACACAAGTTTTGGGAAAACACTTGTGACAACATTGGAGGTGAATATTTGTTTATGCATTGTTGATCTTTTATGGTGACTAGTGAGATTAATTTTCCCATAAATACCTAGGGTTGGGTTAAACATTGGGTTGGGTATCTAAATTAAAACAATAGTAATTTTGTAAGGAGTGAAGTTTGTACTACTTTTAAATAAGATACCAGCTGTCCCAAAAGTAACTTTACAGAACAACAATTTATTTACAGTACTATAGCATTCTAGGTGTTTTTATTCTGACAAAACTACGCTGTAAGTGTTTGGATACCAGTACTGTACAGTATTCTTGCTCTGAAGTTTATTGTTACGGCAGTTTGCCCACGGGAGCCATGGTACAACAGTGTTTGTGAAAGACGAGCAAAAACAGGGATGAAGTTGTGAAAAGTGTATAAAAGGAGAGGGAAAGCATTCTGCTCTGCTTTTACAGTTGTACCAACATAGTTTAAGATGTAAATAGTTGGAACTTTTGTACAAGCTTTCTCACTTTGTTACTCTCGTAAAGCAACTTCTGGGACACCCGGCAGCGGGAGAATAAACCTTGAAAAACTTAACACTTTGGTCCAGAAATTGAATCTCGAAAGTAAAAGCGTAGTGCTGACAGTTTGCAAGCTCTATGCTCAATTGTTGACTATTTAATATCGTAGACATCGTCCGAATACTTGAAACTCCGCTATTGTGAACTCTTCGACCGATAGGCATCATTCCATGTTTCATAATCGTCAATTAGACTACGGTACTTCATAACATATTCATTAAATGTGTATGGGTTCCTAAAGTAACACAAACTCTGTAAATCGTTAAATGTGCATTTCTACTGTTAAGATTTTAATTTGCTCTGGCTAGTCGGACGAAGTTATTGCCCAATATGTACATTGATGTAAATTTCTACAGGGATCTTGTTGAGTTTGCCAAATAAATTTGTACATAAATCGTTGTTCAAGTTCAAATATTGTGTTTTATTCATCCACCTGTTTCTTTAATTCAATGAAGATGTTTTGTTGAACTTTAATCACATTAGCAAATTTCCTGTGGAAAAATGAGATATTCATGCCGTAGACCCACCCTTCCGGTAAGACCCAGACTCAGGACCATGAAATGTGCACCAATCCTGACCCCCAGAACACTTTTTCAGCATTTTTTCAAAACTTTGTACAATTAGCGCCAACTAGCAAGAAGCGTGACTTGCGCATGTAGATGCTGCGTAGATCACTCTCTCTCTCCACTCCGCCAAGTACAGTCGGTGACAAGCACACAAATACACATGACGTGTCACTGTCACAACAAATAAACATAACATAACTGAAGTTTTTAAACATAAGTTTGGATTTAGGTTCAATTCTTAATGCAAAACAACTTTTAAAAATAATAAAACAGAATCAACTAAACTGTGTTTAAATCATCAAAATAAATTTAACAACCTTTGACTATTTACATGAAAGAAAACAAGATAATTTAAATAGTTGCTGTTATTTGTAAACAAATTGCCATTTTGGATTCTGTTGGAACGGACTGTATTGAGCCTCGTGAAGGGAAAATGTACCGGTGAGGTGTGGGGAGCTACGTCACAGCTGTTTATACTCTCCTCTCTGCGCTTCATGCTGATTGGCGCTGTCTGTATGTATATATGTGTTTAATCACTTTAGTTCGCATTTTTTGGCTGATTTCATCAAATTTGGTACAAATGTTTCTTTTGTAAATATCTTGGTCTAGTTTGTTAGCCAGCAAAATTGGACTACCGAAGTTTGCTTTTGAAGGGGAGTTTTTATGAAAAAAGTGGTTTTAATGATCTAAAAGCAGTAAATATCATCCAGTTAACACTAAGTAATAAAGTTTAAAACCTCAGTTTTCATGTAATTTGATAATTAGCATGATACATTTGTGAAAACAGCCCTGTCAAACAAGGGAGCTCAATAGCAACTGCACTACAGTAGAACCTCACTAACTCAACAGCTGACTTTTCAACAAAACACTCAATTACTACGTTAACTACATGACGAAGCAGCCAAGCTCCAGAGAGAGCAGGAAAGGCAATCATCAATTACACATTTACTTGTTCTGTATTTTAAACGTAATTCAATGTAATATAGATAATTTGTACTCAATGTACATTATTACTCGAGTTTGTTGCACATTTATTAAATAAAAGCCCATAATTCTGTATAACTCGACAACCTCTGGGTCCACTAATAGTCGGGTTAGTGAGGTTCTACAGTATTTGTATTTTACCTCATGAGGAAAAGGAAAATACATGTTGTCATATTTTGTGTGTGGTTTTTTTATTCACTGTATTTGGGTATATTGCATGAAGGACATATTTTTACAAGTCATAGAAAAGAAAAATAGAAACAATCAAAAATATATCAGAAATATATCTATTAAAACAGGCTCGAACATAAATTTGTCTAAAAGTATAACACACTACACCAATGGTTACAATTTTTATATCCCCACATTTATTATATAGATCTGTCAAAATAATACTCTGACTGGGGAAACAAGTATGAGAACTCTTTTCTTGTGTAGAATATTTAGTTTATCAGATATCAAAAAAAGATTTCAGTATAAAAATGTATTTTCATCAAGAGTGGGGTGTACTGTTTTTAATTTTTAACCCTAAACACCCCTTACAATTTCAAAATCTTTAATAGGATATGGCATATTGAAGTTACATTATTGTTGAGTCAAATTTAAGTTGACCAAACCAATTGAATGGAGCAAGAACCATCATAATTTGCTATATATATTGTGTTGTTGTAAATACTTTGTATTTAAGAAAATAGAGATCTTTGACTTTTGTATCAATACTTAGTTTTAAATGAGTAAGCTCCCTCACTTAAGCCACACTTTTTAAATTTAATATTACTAAAATAAGAATATTAATTAAATTTAAAACAATACATTATATATTTTATTGCAGAAGATCTAAGGAAATCAATATTTAGAAAAGGATCGCAACAACCTATGTCAGTTTTTACAAGCGCTTTGCTTCTTTAATTGTTAAATTGTATTGGAGATATACAGGGTGTCTCAGACAACCCGTATCATATGTATATCTCTAGAACGGCTTGGCCGACTTGAGTGAAACGAAAAATTCCAAATTTAAAACGGTTCAAAGAATTCAGGAAAATTATTTTCTACTTTCTAGTATACAGCGTATCAAAACCGGGGTCATGGGTTCAAATCTCGAAATTTTCAAATATAAGGGTCATGCTATACATCATTTTAAAGCTCTCTTTAAATGAAAAACAGTCATGAAGAAAAAACTGTTTTTTGTTGAGCCGTTACAAAATGGCGGTTGAAAATCCAATAATAAAACAGAACTACAAAATGCCCTGTATTTCCATAAATATTTTTCAAAACAAAAATCTAATTATTGATTTTTACTTGTCTTGACGTAAGCTTTCCTACGATATACAACAACTTGATGCTATTTCATGCACCTTAGTACCCACCAAAAACCCCAGATTTTGAAAATGGTCTACTATGATTATCTAATTTTTTCAAATACTAAACCCTACCGTGTTATATACCGTTGTAAAATGCAGAGAACATTGGTGAAAGTTTTGTTGAAAAATATTAACGGCCAAAATGGCGGCCAAAAACGTAATTCGTAGGGTATAGTTGACAAAAACATTTAAAAAATGTATGTAATTTACACAAAAAACCCCAAAATGATTAATTATGATCTTTTGGTATACACATTTTCATTATACAGTATGCAGTGGTACCGCGTTAGTAGACCCGTGCCGGGTTAGTATCGTGCGCGAGTTCGAGTCCCCGCAGTCACCACTTACATTTGTAATGTGACTGTGTGACTATAACGTCACTTCGACTTGTAATGTGACGAGTTCGATCTGTCATGTCATCTCTTAGGGTTGGTTTTCGAAATAAACTAGCTCCTCTATGCCGCTTCACAAGTAGAAATCAACAGCGGTGAGATATAGTGATCTGGCAGACCAAGAAAGTCTGCGACTATATCAGGTGTTTTAAGGTCGTAATGGGCGATCTTTTTGGATTGTTGTGATCCGACTGCAGCCAGATGAGATCACGTGGTTTTGAAGTATCTCAAACACGTTGTACGAGTGATGGGCCCATCAGGGGTAGCCTTCACTATAGACAGAACTGATCGAACTCGTCAGGCAGGTCTTCAGTTCTCAGTTCAAGCAATCAAAATTGCTACATCGAGCTTCAAAGCCGTGTAGAAAATGTTTGGAAGGCCAGAATTTTGAACATATCATCTAAGTATCTAAATAATCGAGCCAAGAAACACTTATGACTTATTCAGTATAAATGTGCATGTTGAATATATCAATAGGTTTATCTTAACAGTAATACAGTTTGAAATACAAATGCTTTCCATTTAATTATTCCCAACTATTCCATGCATATTGCCACTCTTTTCAAGTTTTTGCTGTTTATTTCAACGATGTAGTTATTGATGAAAATATGGCAAAACGAAGGTAAAGGTAAAGTTTGGCTTGTTTAACGAGGCGAAGTTAGGACTACAAAGTCCTCTCTACCACTCAACCTCGACCTTTACCTAGCATTGCCATATAGTCACATTACAAATGTAAGTGGTGATTGCGGGGACTCGAACTCGCGCCAGTGAAGCGATGAGCTCTGGTGTCGCGCACGATTCCAACCCGGCACGAGTCTACTAACGGGGTACCGCTGCATATGATTAAAATGTGTATATCAAAAGATCATATTTAATCATTTTGTTTTTTGTGTGTAAATTACATACATTTTTTAAACGTTTTGTCTTTGAATACAGGGCGTTTTGTAATTCTGTTTTATTTTTGGATTTCAGCCGCCATTTTGTAACGGCTCAACAAAAATCAGTTTTTTCTTCATGACTGTTTTTCATTTAAAGAGAGCTTTAAATGATGTATAGCATGACCCCCCTTTATATTTGAAAATTTCGAGATTTGAACCCATGACCCTCGGTTTTTGATACGCCCTGTATACTAGAAAGTAGAAAATAATTTTCCTGAATTCTTTGAACCGTTTTAAATTTGGAATTTTTCGTTTCACTCAAGTCGGCCAACCCGTTCTCGAGATATACATATGATACGGGTGGTCTGAGACACTCTGTATAATTCATATCATGAGAGCAAATTAAATAATTTAGCAATATAAATTTTAAACTTAAATGTTCTAAATAAGCTGTTTAAAAACATGTACAATTTGACACAGGTTTCTTTAACTTCTTCTTCTAATGTATCTATTCCATTTAATTCATTAGTTCATTTGCTTTAAACATTATTTTAATTCCAAAATCCCACATTGAATCTGAGTTAGTTTCATGACATTTTTAAATCTTCACTTTGTTTTGACATTTTTATTTTACAGTAACTACAATTAAGCTTGTTTTTAGAGTTCTTCAGTTTTTAGGCGTTACACAGTTATACAGGGCAACATGACCTGTTTTTATATTATTTTACTTTTACTCTGTAGGAATCAAATTCTCATATAAATCAATACTGTATACTGGTCTTACTTTAACAACAACATTAACATAGTTTTCTATTATTGACTATTAATAGTGAACAGTTATCACAAAATATGACTATTAATTGTATGCAACAATATATTAATCTTTTAAACAGGTTAAAGTAAAAACTATTTGCCAAAACAGTAAAATATCTTGATATTAAACTATAAAAAATTCAACAAAACGCCCTTCGTTCCTCCATTCTCTGCTTGTGACAGGGTTCGGCTCAAGGAATAGTGCGATAGTGTGCGGGGGGCTTGTGATTGAAGTCCGGCCCAGAGAAATGTCGGCCCTGGCTTTGCTTGGTTATAGAATTGGAACGATTATATTTTTCTCAACGATAGACATTTATACTTAACTATAATTGTTACATTATTTTATGACGTGGAGTCAAAGTTATAAAACACTTAAAGATTTATTTTTAGGTTTTCTGATGAAGAGTTGGTTGTTTTTATTGATGGTATCGTTAAGGCCGCGACTGCGGTTCTTATACTAAAAAATATTTACATCAATATTTAGTATAAGAACCGCAGTGCGACGCTGACGATGGGGCACAGCTGCCTCGAAACGCGCGTCCGTTATTAAGAAGAAACCAACATCTGTAGGATCAAGAGGCACCACATAAAGGTAAATTCTTTTAATAGATGGTCTTACACTGGGTCTACATAATAATTATAAAACACTTATTCCACATGGCTACTACAAGTAACTTGATGAGAAAACTTAACATGACTTACATAACTTCAATTGAAATGAATGTGTATTGTATAGAACTGAACCAATATAAAAATGGAAGCATCAATATGTTAAAAGTAGCAGAGCACAAGCAAACTCAAGTTGTTATAGAGTTGTATGATAAATCAGCCAGACAGCCACACTTTATAAAGAAACTTAAATGATGAAATCATGTTAACTTTCTTATCTAAGCTGCAATAGCAAAATTGTGTTTCAAATGTGTCATTGGAATATTGGAATGAAACCAGTAACATTACTTAGAATATGTGTAAAGATATCACAACCACATTTATTGATGTAACAGTTAATATAGCTTAAAAACATTGTCTTACACCCAAGTGTCATGTCATTTTCGTTCACATATATTTTCACTTCATGTCATTTACTACATATAAGTATGTATGCAAATACAGTAGCACTATTACACTTTCCAATTCTCTACTTAAAAACTAGTCTCTCAATGCTGACCCAATGTATACTCATTTTATCAAAAGTTCTGAATGCTTTCAAAACGAACAAATTGTGTGATGATTTTGTTGTGCAGTATCATATTGGGGTTTTTATCACTTATTGAAAGTTTTCTTTCACAACCTAAGACATCACTTGAAGTCAAAGAAAACTTCAATAAATGAATCACGACATGTGCATGTGAGCAAACAAATAGTCAGGATGATTTTGCAAATATCAGGATACAGAACTTCTTATAGGATCCAGGGAGTAGTCACTTTTAGACATGACTTAAGTTACTTGTTTTAAAGCATTCGTACAGTTAGAATCTCCTGTATTACTAAACTTTAATTCTAAGTTTAGAAGAAAAATTGATCTTTAATGTTATAGGATCAAAGGAAGGTATCTAATGTTGATGTTTAAAAATGAGGGAAGTTTTGATGAGGAATCAGTTGGGTTTACAATTAATGCAGTGATTTCTGAGCGGTAGAAACCAAGATGACTTTTGCTTACAATCTATAACAGTAAAAACATTAAGGTTTACAATAACCAATTTGCTGTAAACTACAAATTTAGTTTAAAGTTCTAGTACAAACGTACTTGTACTTCCGGAGAAGAAGAGTATTACAAACTATTGAATTTTACATACCGGTACTCTATGTACCAATACGTGCACACTCACTTTTGAAGCAGTATTTTTGTTCACACTTAATTCGTGTCACCACAAAAAATGACACCATACTAAATGTTCTAAAACTGTAATAACATGAAAAAATGGTCCACTCGGCTGGGAAGTACAGTAGAGTTAATGCACATTGTGCCGTCATTGATACCTGGAATACTCATTGTGTTGGGAGTAATGGTTGTGAGCGGCTGTGGCGGGAGAGGCGAGAGGCAGTGGTTGGACATGGATCATGTAGACGAGAGCACTGGAGGAAGACTGCTGCATCTCATACTCGGTGAGAGGCTCCTGGGTGCCCGAGGGGTTGGTGAATCTGCACCAAGCTGCGAGGCAGAGGCAGATCATCACCAGGGCGAGGCTGATCGCGGCTACCAGCATTGGGCCGCCGTAAGTGGCCGGGATGTCCGGGGGCTCCCCCAAGTCCGGCTCGGGCAGATCGGCGAACCTACCACAGTCACAGTCCACAAACATCGACCTTCAGTCATTCACATTCTTGACTGTTTGTATAGGCCTACAGGGTCAGGCAAAAGTGTGGAAACGCCTTTATAACTTTTACCCAAAGTCAGCGCAACCATACTTGGTACATCTTATTATAGTTATCAAACGTATCTTTTAATGCATACTTGACACTTTGCCCCATTTCTCAAAATGGAGGATTATGGGGGGGTAGCCCCATAATTTTCATAGGGAAACCCCATCGAGTGACACATCATTTGAAAAAGAATAAAAAGACAAATTCATTGATACCGTTAAACAGTTCTACGACGCCCTTGTTAAAAATGGCGGCTCAAAATGTGTTTTATTTTTCAGCAAATAAATGAATGCCGTCACTTCCGTTTTCCAAATTTTGAAAAAATTACTGATTGAGTGTTTGGGAGATCATAGCTTTAATTTGATATACTATAAGATAGAAATTGGCACACTTAAATCGGCCCCTTTTGTTCAAAAACAGTTATTTTTGAAACTTTTCAAAACCTAACTTGTAGCATGTAGTTTTAAAGCTATGATCATCCAAAAACTGAATCCTTAATTTTTTTCAAAATTTGGAAAACGGAAGCGATGACGTCCATTTATCTGGGGAAAAATTAAACACGTTTTGGGCCGCCATTTCCAACAGGGTCGTCGTACAATTATTTTAACAGTATCGATGAATGTGTCTTTTTGTACTATTTCAAATGAGGTGTCACTCGATGGGGTTTCCTTATAAAAACTATGGGGCTACCCCCCAAACCCCCCATTTTGAAAAATTTGGCAAAGTGTCAGTATGCATTAAAAGATACTTTTCATAACTTTAATAAGATATACCGAGTTTGGTTGCGCTGAAAAAACTGGTTAAAAAGTTATAAAGGCGTTTCCACACTTTTGCCTGACCCTGTAGTGTCCTAATGAATGATATCTCACATTGATATCTGATCCGACCTTCCCAAGTGGGGAATGGAGCGTGTTAACATTTGGTCAGCTACAAAGCTGCCCAGTACTCGTCTGAACTAAACTTTCTTTATGTTTCTCAATATGAAGTCCTACTAACGTTACCTACCGTCAATAAATGTATAATAAATAAATACCTGGGCATTTCATCCATGCGGTTGTCAGGCACGCAGCGGCTGCGGATGCGGGCCGTACCGACACTGCATAGCAGACCCACAGCACACTGGGAGTTGGTGTGACACGGCTGTCCCGCCAGCCGCACTAGCACGCACTCTCCCCACACCTGCTGTACAGATCAATGCAATGCAACTCTAGTACATCATCACCACACCATCTGACCACTCTGAGAGTCTAAGAAAACATCACTCATTTCTCCGAGATCGATTGCGGCCAAGGGATGCGACCCAGTCGATCGAAATAGTATTCTCTGATAAACTAAAATTCGACTGACCTGACAGCGGCATCCGTTGACGAGTTGGCAGATGGGATAGCGTTTGCAGTCTACGTCCATGAGACACGCCGTGGTGGACGGGTGCTCCTCCAACCTCTCATGTCCCGTCATCCCGCAGTCAACCCCTACACAGTCACAAGGCACCAGTTTTATTTCGTAAAGAATCAAAAATGAAATTAAATCATCGCTTAAATAAATAAATTCTAGAAGTTAAAATTGTTCATAGTCCGAACGAAGTGGTCAGAAGCCCAACCGGGAGCAAGTCCCACATAGAGGCACTATCCACCTAGGAGCCCTATCTCAGTATCCTGTCCTACCCAACCGGGAGCAAGTCCCACATAGAGGCACTATCCACCTAGGAGCCCTATCTCAGTATCCTGTCCTACCCAACCGGGAGCAAGTCCCACATAGAGGCACTATCCACCTAGGAGCCCTATCTCAGTATCCTGTCCTACCCAACCGTGAGCAAGTCCCACATGAGCACCTATCCACCCAGGAGCCCCCATTCAGCAATCCTGTCCTACCCAACCGGGAGCAAGTCCCACAGGCACCATCCACCTAGGGAGCCCTATCTCAGTATCCTGTCCTACCCAACCGGGAGCAAGTCCCACATAGAGGCACTATCCACCTAGGAGCCCTATCTCAGTATCCTGTCCTACCCAACCGGGAGCAAGTCCCACATAGAGGCACTATCCACCTAGGAGCCCTATCTCAGTATCCTGTCCTACCCAACCGGGAGCAAATCCCACATAGAGGCACTATCCACCTAGGAGCCCTATCTCAGTATCCTGTCCTACCCAACCGGGAGGAAAATGAGTAAACAGCTTTCAACGATGAGCCGATCTCACAATTTTTCAGGGTTCGTTTTAGACTCATTTTGTTTTCAACACTCAAAACTTGCTCACAACACAAAACTAGGTTTTCTCGCCAGTTCCCGCACAATCTTTCCTGTGATCATTCCCGACTATAAACCTTGACTTGACGTGGCGGCCTCTTCATGTCGCCATCGATTCACATCATTTGTATTACTTAAGTCATACTGCACTATAATTAACTATTTATAGTAACCGGTTCGAGCTCAAGAACTTAAAACCATTTTTAAAAACAGTAAACCACCCTCCTTTACAGTGTACCCTCTTTAACTTGTTTACAATACTAGTCGATACTGTTTAGGCAAGATATATCTAATGTTTAACCGATAAAACAACACAGTCTGTAAAAACTCTGTGACACGGACGATTGTCACGCAAAGTCCTCCACTGAAATGTTTACGGGCGAATGTTGATTTTACTTAACAGTGCCGTACTAAACTAAATGAGAAGGACAGGCTCGTGAAAGTAGGCTTTCCGATCGATCGGTGGCCTACATAAGTCAGAATAACAAAGGAGAAGAAAATTAATAGCTCGGCGTACAAATGAAAGCTGCCTATTACACAAGGTTCCATGTTAAACCACGATTCTATCGGTCAGGTATCGGTATTGCACAGAACTCGAGTTTTGTGTTCAAGTGTGGTGGGACAGGTGATACTGAATCAGTGAATATCGAGACCACTGTACAGTGTACACTCTGTGCAGGTCTGGACCCGGGCACGAGGCAGCTAACTGAGGCCACCTTACTGAGCTGTGGCCCAGGCGTGAGGAGCTGTCAGCAATGTGTATAGAACTGCGATTGCAGTTATTATATAATGCAGAATTAAACTTTAGTAGTAGCTCAGTGTCAGCCAATCGGTGACTGAAGATGGTACTCCACGGCGAGACCGAAATATTTCAGGCTAATTATGAAGTTTTGACGCAATGTGAACTGGGATTATATACTAGTAGATTATAGTGAGGAAAAGCATTTTTAGCAAATTTTCTTTGAAAATAGAGCTATTTATATATTTTTATTTTGAACAAGAGAGACAAAAATTAGAAAGTGTGAAAAAGCTTATATTTCGGCTTTAAAATGTTGTCTTCTACGGAGCTGCACAAACAAATAATAAATGTACAGAAACTCACTAATAATTATTATAACAGTAGGTTTTATGTTTACATGTGTGTGACACGTCAAATTTTTAGTCCAATTTTTACGAAATTTGAAACACATGTTCCTTTTGCAAAACTCTAGGCTAAGTAAGTTTGTTAACCAGCTTGGTCGGATCATATACATTTCAAAATGATGGCCTTTCAACTTTTTGTTTTCCCTATAAAATTGTAGTAATGCCATAAAGGAACACAAATTTCTCTCTGTGTGGTAGTTTTACTCTCTCAATCGCTCAAAACAATTCCCGTTGCTCTAGAACCTGTCGTTTAAAAGTAATTTCTGGTTAATTATTTAATCCAAGTATCTGCACTTTGACCTTCAGAGCACTGGGCATAAATTCAGGTGTTATATAATTGACTAGCCTATGTTTACTTGGATACAGAAAGTAAAAATGTAAAGTTTCATCATCTACACTCAATCTACTTAGTATAACATTATCTCTGCGCATGCCTACTTGTGGAGAAGGTAGAGTGACGTAGGGCAAGATATAGTGGCCCTGCAACCCCCACAGATTGGAAAGGATTGCTTACAATACTAAATCAAACTAGACTAAAAATAAACATGACCAAGCTAAGTATTCTTGTTTACAAAGGCTGGTATATTTGTGAACCCTTTTTAATACAAACACTTCAGAAAATGTTCCCATAAGGATTGCATTGGAACTTAGATAAAATGAATCACACCAATTCTAAACTAATTACATTATGAACTACTGTAAGCGATTTTCAACAATAATACACATGTATAAGAGATTGAATAATTGTAAAGCAGAAACAGATGTAGCCAGCTTTTTAATTGTGGTTAGTTTAATTACATTTATATACTGTCGTCAACCTTTCTACTATCAGATAAACCTTATTTGTTTATGGACATAAATAAGAATCATGCGAAAAGCGAAAGTCGAGAAGACAATTATGATTAATAATCCTATTTATACAGTATATAACGTAAAACTTAAACAATCAAATCAGTTAGTAATTTGTTGGCTGGTTCATTTCCAATTTTCCCGATCAGCTGTTATTCTTCGCTTAGCAACATTAGCAAGCACAACCGGCCGGCTAAATATTATTAACCTCGCTATTCTAGGTTAGCCGTGTTATTTGGTGTTGTAATATCGGTCTTATATCGTGTTCATTTAATATAGTGTGAGCTCTGCCTTTGGCAAAAATAGATCGGTAGTCTGCCATATTGGGAAATTGATTTTAAGTGATTCATCGGAATGTTGTGCGAAGCTCAGTGTGGTCGAGGCCTACGTAAGCTACCGTAGCTAACGTGTTTCGGAATGTGGTCAGTGACTGTGCGTTGTCGTGTGTCAGTGGTGCTGATGAAGATCTGGTTCCGTGGTACATCCAGGGTGTCAGTGTGTACGAGTATGTAGCTGTATTGGTGAGTGTATATGTTGGCTTACTAACAATCTCGCTTTCAGTATGTGTGTCCTACGAATCGCCGAGCCAGCGAACGTCTCCACGGGAGTTTACAAGTTAGGTTTAGGTTGCCTACACAATTATGTGCTGGTGTATTTGGTCCAAATTGTATAGGTTTGAATGTTTTGTAACTCAAACAGTTCGTAATGTTTATAGCCTTTCACCAAAATTTAATTTTTAGAGATTAGGATTTTTCGGAACACGCGTAGGGATAGGTCTAAGTTTATTGATACCGGCAGGATTTGTATATAGTTATTAACTTATTAGTTAAAGCCTTGTTATTTAACTGTATAGGAATAATTACTCACGGTATAAAGGTTTAAAACCTTTATAATGATTTGAGTTTATTCATCCGAAGTGCATTGTAGTGACATATCCATCAGCTCTTTACAACTTGATACACTATTGCCCAACCCTGTATATTAGTTTAGTCTCCATAATAATTAACTAGTTCATAATTAACTAAATACTTATTTTAATAAGAGGTTTAGGCAAGGCAGGGCCCACAGTGCCCGGTCAAATGAAGTCATGCTCCTCCCGTCCCCCCACCGGCCATTTCGAACAATACAATTAACACTTTTAAGTCAATTCGCCTTTTTTATGTTTA
The DNA here is from genome assembly GCA_018831715.1 of Matsumurasca onukii. Lineage (NCBI taxonomy): Eukaryota > Metazoa > Arthropoda > Insecta > Hemiptera > Cicadellidae > Matsumurasca > Matsumurasca onukii. The sequence goes on from CM032064.1 coordinate 18,000,572, forward strand.
AATTGTAAAATACATAATTTCAAAAATTCGAGTCTGGTCACACTAAATTTGTTCATGAAATAACTCAGAATTTGCATCACACAGAAAAAACAAACCTGAAATAAAAACTTAAACCCAATGTACTTGTTTAGTATTGTCTGTGTTAGTCATGTCCGGTGCCATATTTCTTTACAGTATAGTTAGTTAATAAATCGCTATTCATACGACAACACTATTTCAGCTGTATAGTAAGCTTTTTATAGGTTCAAATATATAAAATTTTCAGTTTAGGGAATAATATAAAAACGTGTATTTTGTTTTTCAAATTTTATACTGATTAATAAAATATGTAAACGACTCTAAATGAGCTGTGAGATGTGCGAGAGCGACAGCTAGAACTGTTATCATGGTGTCAAGGCAATGCTGCGCAGATTGTCTTGATAACATATAACGGTTGAATAAGTGAAACTGAAATTGTGATAACTTGCTTAGCTCTCCGGATCACTGACAATGGACGGTGATCATGTGAGTTAAGCATTTTCTTATACAATAGTTCCAAAAACTAAAACTGTGTGTATACAGTAATTATTTGCTCAACCTGACGGAGCCTATAACCTGTCGCAGCAGTCTCTTTAAAATTGCATTAAACCTGCTTCAACTGTAAGCGTGTTTTGTTCCACTTGTTACACGGTATTAAACAATTGTTCGGTATTGAGGAGGTTTCTGCATAAAATATCATTATTAGGATTAAAATACGAGTGCTATACATATTTATTATGAAAGCTGTAGCTGTAGGGCTGTTAGGTTGAATATTTACTCAGCATGATAGACAGATGTGTTAGCAAATTTAGTATGAAGACTGTAGCGCAGTTAGAATAAATGATCATTCAGTAGGATAGAGTTTTCAGGGTAGGCCTTCAACATCACAATTTAATATTGTAACACAATATTTTAAAACAAATTTGACATGAGTAGGACAGTTTCCAGGGTAGGCTGCAGGAACTTCCAGATATCTCGGAGATCTTCCAGAGTAGTGTAGTGCATGGTGTGATGTGTCTTGTAGACTCTCTTGTGTTCAGACCACATGTTTTGCGTGCGATTTTTACTCTTCACGAAGAAAGAAGACAGTTGCAAGTTGCTTGTTCATTCAACAAAGAGTATCTTCGACGTGTTTCTCGCGCTTCGATTTCTGCATGTTCATTTTGCTAGTTGTAGACTTTTAGATAAGGTTTAGTTTAAGCTATATATTTCAATCGACGAAACATGCGAATATAGTGTTTGTGTTTGCAAAATGTGACATGTTGAATATTTTTGTTTGTCAAAGCAAGTGTGATCTGATTTTTTTCTCTGTTAGATACCGGGTGTGCCTTTTAAACATTATTTAAGCTCATCAACGAATTCAAATTTCCGAGCACCAGAGCCTTTCATGAGAGTTGATAAATTCAATTTTATATACTATTCTAGCTCATTTCAAGTCCCCTGATGTACTCAAGTACATCATTCAAATGTCAAAACCATCTTGTTTAATTACAGAAAGAATGTTCATCTGCATGGTTGGATTTGACAGGTACTAAAATGTAGCAATTTCAATTATTTCTTAATGCATATTTTTTAATTTTTGAAGTGTCCTATATATTTTAAACATGTTGGCGTAATAGGCCTAATTGTTTTTTGTTAAAAGCAAATCAGCGTTCAGGCGTCATCAAGTTATATTGTTCATGAATTTAAAAATTTTCCATTATTAATTCTTCTTCTATTATGTTACCGCCACAGCTCACTTGTATCCCAGTAAAGTAATGTCTTGCACTTCCACTTTTGTAAGTGTATTATCAACATAAATATTAATCATGACATTATGAACAAATCAGATCACACTAGTACACTTTCAGCTGAAGCCAACCAAAGGTGGGAACTGTTAATATATTACACTTTCACTAGCAAATCTGAACACAAGAGAGTTCCTAGTTATATTCTGTCAGTCATATACACAACTGTACCTGAAACTATCCTCCCGGGGTTTAGACAAATTTAACAAAGTTCGAAATTGCCTTCAACGGGCGTATGGTCAAAATATTAAATTCAGTATTTTTGCGAACACTAACGCCAATTTTCTTCAATTTAAGGGTCAACGCATACGATTGGCAGGGTTTGTCGATTGCATGTTTATGTTTTGCATGTCTTTATTGTCATACTAACATTAATTCTCAAGTATTAGTGATTTCACACGGTCGTTTATCATGTTTTCGATATATTGTTATGCGGTAATATGATCCAGTTGAACAAGTTTAAATGTTGCTTTAGTGCAGTTGTTGAAATTTATTTGAAACTGATAAAAAACAACGTGGACATCCTAGTTGAGGAAGAAGACACCGTCGAGCTCGTCAAAGGTGACAACGTCAATTTGAATTTTTAAATTTTATTGATAGGATAGTTTTATAATTATTTAAAGTCATAGAACATTTAAAAAATGTTTCAATCGCCTCGTCTGCAGTATTTGGCTATAAATAATTCAATTTATACTAAAATGTATAGTGTAACCTTTTAGATACTAGAAGTAGGTAAGTTAGGTAAAAATTGTTCAATTAACCTTAATCTAATGGTTAAATGAACACATTGACATCTTGCGTATTAAAATCTTGCGTTGTTACAAAGCTTACCAATCAATACTTAAATAAACGCTGTACATATATTCAATTTTTCAAGTGTTCGTATGTAAAATTCAAATAATGAAATGTATAGTATTTTCTACGAATGTGTAAGAGTTTACAATGACAGATGTCGTGCTTCTGGAATGTGTATTCCGTTGAGTTGTGTATGTAACCGCTTTAATGTATCAAAATCAAACAAAATGTATCAAAACTTATTCAAATTCGATTGTATACAAAGTAGATTGGTATATAGTGCCGGGACACGCGTTAGGCCCGTGCAATACAATGCAGAGGGCATCCAGGGCAGGTCGTCACACGACACCCAGGTGTGAGTGATTGTGTCAACCTGCTCTTGATGTAATGCGGTATGAGAGGTGTTTACTTCTCTATGAGAGTTTACTATGAGAGAGTGTCTAGGTTCTCATAGCGGTCCCAACCCCGCAGTCGACTTCAAACCTAGGGGTATCGAGGGGGTAAAGAGTAGAAATATTACTCTGTAATAATTATTAATTTTATTTTGTACTTAGTTTTTATAACTTTGTTTAATTAGCTGTAAACTGTAGTTTTACCAAAAGTGAAAACCCAATTCAACGATCAAAACAACTCAAGTCGCTCTAGAACCTTTTGTTTAAAAGTTATTTTAGTATTATTGTTAAGTCAGAATGTCTTAATTTTGACATATAGAGCACTGACCAGACATTGATCTGTGTATTTAATAGAAAACAATTAATATCAATCAGCTGCTAAATAACTTACTATCCTAGGTTTCCTGGGATACCAAAAGTAAACAACTTTCTTATTTGAAAAAAAATAAAACTTGACAGTTGTTTGTTTATTTTGTAATATAAGCATTAAAAATAAATTTATTTCTATTCAAACCAATCTACAGAGTAAACAGGACGAAACTTAAAAATAAATGTAAAACCAACCAATTTTGTATGTATGACAGAGTTTTGCCAAATTTAAAACAATTTATAACTGAAAACCTTTTTATTTTATCGGAAATGTGCGAAGATTCACACTAGCGCTTGTGGCTGCGTGTCGGCTAGGTTCATACTAGTTTTGTTGGCTAGACTACGAGTACAGTATTTACGTGTGGAATGTTCAGCTGTTGCATTTAGCAGTATGTCGACGTCACGCTGTACGCGCAACTGTCAACTGTATACTCGTAGTGTACACCTCACATGTAAGGATGGTTAAACTGTTAAAGAAGAGACACCAGCGCCAATATAGTATTTGCTAGTATCTCATTCACTGATAAGGAAGGGTAGATAGGATTTCCCGTAGTAGAATTAATATTTTGTTCTAGCCGATTGAGCTACAATACACCAACTTAGGCTACCGTTTATTTATTCATTTCCACAGCGAACGCCAGTTTACATTTGCCACGATCCTTCTGCGTCTGCAACCAGCAAAACCCACAAGTACCGCTAAAGGCGTAACTCAACTATACTCGCTTAATCTGACTACAGGGCAAAATACAGGGAACAAACGGTTTGGCTCTTGCATTCAAACCAACTATAGTTATCGACCTATAAATTCTTTAGCAATCCTCTAAGGAGTATTCGCCACTATTCGGCACTCAATGTATTGTTCTTAAATGATAACTAGTTACGCAAACCCTAGCCTGTGCTGGACAGCCAGTGATCCCAGCGATATTTCTCTAATCCTTCCCGTAGCTTAACTGTACAGTCCTATAACTATCAATGCTCGTAGACACTACATTCCTAGCTGACCTCATGCTCGTGACCCCAGCTCCGGCTATGATCTCACCAACCACTGACCCCGCAGTCACGAGCCCGCGAGCATTAAAACATACGCGACAAGGTCTCTCGGGCGACCATGAACCGAGATCATCGAACTGTCAATCTCCACACCCACTAAGAATTCTTGCTAATAAATTTATCAAAATCTCTACACATTGGTGTAACAATTGTATTGTTGTACAGTTGAACCGTTGTCTCCTGTTCTGCGACTGTCTGCAGGTAAATTACTCGCTTAGAATCTACGGCAACAGCAGCCGCCACCACGAACAGAATCATAAGTACAGTAGTCTACTCTGAATCATCTACTTCACACAATATTCGAGCACAGACAGATGAAGTTCATTTGTCTGTCATTCGATTGATGAAGAAAACAACTACAGAATACAAAACTGACCGTCCAAACAATACTTTTCCAGGTGTCGTACTTAGCAGAATATTGGTGAATATATCTTAGCAGAATATTGATGAATTAAATTTTATAACAAGTCGTGTGTGGATGTAAATAGTATATTCTTGAGAGCATTATACTTGAAAATTCTTAAGAGTGCACAAAACAATGTAAAAACAAGCATTATCTTGAGACGCCTCACGCCTACACATTTCATCAGATCTGTTTGAAATAAGTTTCATTTGAAAGAGGGCAATGTACTGCAGTTACTTCGCTGACAACTTTTTTTCAAATTTTACTAGTAGTTTCACCTTCTGAATAAGTTTCTTAAAAATAAAAACTCAAATACAAAGTGTCTCAATGTTTGAATTTATGTCACGGTCTTATAAAAAGAAAATAGAAACTCGGCTCAGCGGGGTCACTAAAACATTTAATGCACTAAAAAACTAAGTTTATTTCATAAAAACAATATGGAAACTGTAGGTGTGAGGTGTTTCAAGAAAACGCACGTTTTACATTGTTCTTATACTACGAAGAAGTCACAGCCACTACTGCACACTCTTAAAGTCCCTCATGAGTTACGGGCAGAAATTTTGATTTGAGTTGGTGCGAACACTTAGCAAATTGAAAGGGTCTGTAAGTGAAAGAGTACAGTTTGGCTGGGAGTAGAGTGCGCGAGAGTAGGGTGTGGAGTTTGCTGTGTGGAGCATATGAAGTATGAAGCATGAAGTATGAAGCATGAAGCATGATGGAAGGAGGTCGCATGCTGCCCAGCAGTTAACCCCCAGTTCAGGGTTCGTTCTTTACTGTTTCCTCTATTATCCTGGTTACTGGTTACTGGTTAGGCCTAATACCCGGACGCTGCTCATCGGCCACTTGTTGCGCTCTTGTCACCACTAACAACTACACACACCATTAATAACTGCAGTATTGCAATCAAACCATTCGTAATAATTATACATCGTCTTTATTAATTTAAACAAAAGGCGAAGTTCGATCTTAAGAACCCTTTCTACCGCTTAACTTTGACAATACATAAAAAATCTATAACTACAGGCGAAATATCTATATAAATAAAATAAGACTTTTGTCTGTACATTGAAATAAATACATCGGGGTTTAGTTATTTGTTTTACTTACACTTTGTAAAGACCGAAACTGACGTTAAAAATACCTGTCTGTTACGTTTTTATGCCATTTTGGAACACTTATAACTCAAGATCGGCTAAACGATGGTAGTGAAACTTTACTTAAGGGTTTAGCTTATTACACAGTCTGTAGCTATGTTTTATGTCCACCACCTCTACAGTCATATCATTGATGACGACATGTGTACAGTTTGAGTATACCCGCTATTTCTCAGTCACCCGCCCAAGTCCTAAGTTAAGTACAAACAGGCTACATAACACTTAACCTAGTGTAAGACCCCTATATTCTAAAATCCTACACATGTATGAGTTTCCCGAAATAGATAAACCTAACGATCAGCCTCGGCCATAACCAGTTTTCATGACTCACCACCGGGTTTCTGGGTTCCTCATCTCCACTCTTTTGTTTGGGAAATCTCATTCATGAATCAAAACTCTAAAGAATTTCCCTTTCATTGGTTGTGCATAAATAGGTATTTTGTGTGTTATCTGTAACAGTTGGTTATTCTGATTGAAAGCTGTGTTTGGTTTTCCACTGGCCAGGTGTCAGTGTGGGCGTCGACGTGCTTCAATTCTCAATGTTTTTTTTTTTTTTTAAACGTTTTTGTCATGTTGTATTATTTTCTAGGCTAGCTGTTATAAAATTAACTAGTTTAACGGGGGTAAAAAAAATAAAAAATTAAGGTAGCAACCACTTCAAAGAAAACCTGAATTCGCCCGCCCAATGAACACACGACACTGCGCACGTAACAACTGGTTAAACAACGGGCCTTCTTTCAAATGATGCGGCCAACTGTAAGACAAAGCGCTTGCAGAGGTTTTCGGCGACCCGTTTTTCACCATTCAAAACAGTTTTTACATCTTTCCACGTTTTCCGACACGTGTATGGAACTCGATTTTTCATAAGTTGTTCAATAGTTTCACAAATAAACTTTGACATTGTCCAAGGGTTGGCGCTTTTCAACTCAGTTTTGTACGCTTAAAACGCATAATTTCTTGAAAAACTCTACACGCGTGTTGCAAAACTTCTCTAATTTAAACATATCATGCTTAGTATGTAAAAATTACGTTTAAAGGTGAAAAACCGCCGTAAACCTTTGCAATGAAGCGTCGCCGCGCAGCTGGAAATGACGGCTAGTAAATGCTGTTACTTTTACCTCGCGAAAGCTCCTAGCAATTGTAGGTATTGTAAATGTGACGTTACAGTTACCTGAGGCAGGAGATGTCGGAGTGTGGAGTGCCGAGCGCTGAGTGCTGAGTGTGCACAGGTATAGCACGGTTGCTAGGCACTGCTCGAGTGGTAGGTAGCGAGTACCTATACCTGCGCGCGTCGCACACCCTGTGCTGCTGTACAGTGCCTATAGCTGCGGTTCGATCTATTTATCGTCGATACACAGGAGACACGCGAACGTCACGTGAGCTTTCGGTTCGATAGAGCACCGCACGCCACCGCCACAATACACACTAGCACTAGGTGCCTGTGACTAGGACCTGCAGGATTTGCAGCATTTTACGCAACTTTCTGCTTTGCATGAGAATTAGATTAAAGAAGTCTACAAGACGAAATTCCTCAGAATAAACCTAGGACCTGGGGGGTTGATATGGGATTGTCACGTAATGTATGTTCAAAATTAACCTCAGGCATTTATGTTTTGAGACAACTAGCCAAGTATTACCAAACTCAGGTACTGATGACGGAATATTATGGTCTAATTTACCCACACTTGTCCTACGGACTGGCGTTGTGGGGTTCACGCAAATTTTTCTAGGCTGTTCATTCTGTACAAACAAACTGTTCGAAAAACTGCAAAGCTACGTGGAGAGAGTCGTGCAGACCAGCATTCAAACACTTGTCATTACACTGCCTCTATATTTTGGAAACATATCTTTTTTCAAAAGTAAATACGATCTCGTAAGAGGTATAGATATACTGTACACCTCATATGAAACTAGAGGCAGGGAGAAATACCGAACTAGGAGACACAGAACGGTAGTTAATGAACGTTTGCCTTCTCAGGCAGAAGTTCAGCGTGTCAACAAGTTGCCAAATTAGATTACAAGTGCCCTAGTTTCTAAGGAATTTAAAGCTTGCCTCAAAAAGGTTTCGATAGTAAAAGCATTTTACGGCACACGACTGGGAGAACACAATAGAAGACGTGACTGACCCTGGGGCTAAAGTGGGGAAAATTCGAATGAATGAATCGTGTGATTGAAAATCCTGTATATCTGGAGAGATCTAGATGTGTGCGAGTGGAAAATTGTAGCTACTAATAACTGACGATTTTTATGCATGTATAATTATGCAATAAATGATTAATTTATTTATTTCCATTTGTCTCTGTGCGGCGAGCGAAGGTCTCGTCGTTTGTACTCGTGTCACGTTTGGGAGCACTAAAACAATACCGATGGACTAAAATTATTTTATGCTTTACTCATATTAATTTTCATCAGAGCATGGTCTCGCTTGACACGAATTTATAACACAAGAACAGTAAAATAATTGAGCAACTATACGCTGGCTCGATACATAGCAATGAGCTATACTCGTACATGTAGCAGTTGCGTCACATGGCAACTCCTGCAGGTCTCGGGGGATACGACTTTGCAAGCCCCAGTGTTGTCTATACATATACTGTATAATATACCGTATATTATACACTACAGTATACGTATATGGTAATTCAGGATAGTTGCGCTAACATTGAAATTCTCAACTAGGTGGTTATATGGTAGAGTTTAACTTAAATCTTACAAAAATGTAATTAGTGCGTAGGCTAATAATTAACTACGAATCTCCACTGTAGAATCTCCATTTCATTAGAATACACCTTGGCTGGATCTCAACTGTCGAAACTGCAGAAGCTACGGATTCAAAATAATAATTAATTCAGTACCTTCTTACAAATGTCAATAGAAAAAACCTCACAAAACCTTTATTTCAGACACGCTAATAAAGAAAGTAAGGTACGTATCTTACACGATTTCAGCTAAGATGGTTGCAAACTTACAACATCGAGAAAGGTTACCGAGACGATAAAAAGTAACTAACCTAATTAGTGTGTATTATAGAAGGTAGATTTCTTGCCATTGTTATTTTATGTAGACTATGATTTAATAGGGTGAATAAACATTCATATTTAAGCATATTCAATTCAGTAGTTTCTCCGCTCAAATATAACTCATCAGGATTTAATTGCCACCGTTGGTTTTAAAGTTTCGGAAAGGGTGTAAAACAATATTTTCTCGCTGATTGAAAGTCACGAACTGTGCAGAATTTAATGGCGATACAGGCGGTGAAGTGAACCTTCGGTTTGGAAAAGTAAGTGGAACGAATAGCGTTTGACACGCTATCATACGCTACGCTGCGCGACACGGACCCCGCAACACAGACACCCTGAACTGCTCAGTGCTCACCCCTCTGCCCCATCAATCCCATCCATCACACGACACGGACCCCGCAACACAGACACCCTGAACTGCTCAGTGCTCACCCCTCTGCCCTCCCATCCCATCCATCACACGACACGGACCCCGCAACACAGACACCCTGAACTGCTCGTGCTTCACCTCTGCCCTCCCCATCCCATCCATCACACGACACGGACCCCTGCACATGACACCCTGAACTGCTCAGTGCTCACCCCTCTGCCCTCCCATCCCATCCATCACACGACACGGACCCCGCAACACAGACACCCTGAACTGCTCAGTGCTCACCCCTCTGCCCTCCCATCCCATCCATCCTGAACCCCTCCATTCCTTCCATCCATCCAGATTCCTCCGGTCTCCACCCCACCATCCATCCACCTGACCCCCTTCCTCCATTCTCCACCATCCATTCAGACCCCACCCTCCATTCCCTCACCCCTCCCATCCATCCATCCACATTTCCTACAGACACCCTGAACTGCTCAGTGCTCACCCCTCTGCCCTCCCATCCCATCCATCACACGACACGGACCCCGCAACACAGACACCCTGAACTGCTCAGTGCTCCACCTCTGCCCTCCCATCCCATCCATCACACGACACGGACAGTCAGACAGAAAACGGCCGCAGCTGTTGCAATTGGCTGTGCCTTTGGTTCTTTTGCGAACACACAGATATACCTTTTATCATATAAACATACCTATTACCAGTTAGCAAACTGTTAGGTTATGTTTTCCAAAAGTAAACTCGTAGTAAGCTAAACCCAATGTGATTTTTAATTAAATTGTATTTCTTTTGAATAGCCTCTCTAGAATAGCCTCTTAAGAGTATACAGGGTGCATAGGCGTAACGTGGGGTTTGAAGGTAACCCCCTCATTGCCAAAATTATAATTTGAAGATTTATTTAAAATAGACTTTATGAGTGATTACAGAAATAATGTTTCTTTAACACATTATGCGTAAGGGCTATGATATTAATAAACTTAAATTGAGTTAGTGTTAAAATCTATTTTATGTGATTATACACAATACATTCCTGGAGCTTTGCCGTACTGAGACCTCTAGTACCGTATGAATCGGTCTTAGACCCGAGCGGGCTAGTGTATCCGTAAACGGCCGAAGTCGCGTGATAAGTCCCGACTTGAGTTGTAGTTGTCTTGTCTGTCGTCTACCCATCAGTCTGTTGACTAATTGATGTGTTTTGGGACTTGTTCAACTAAAAATATACATTTTGTTTTTTTGAAATGAGTGACGCTGGTTGTAGCTTTGGTAATAAAAGAAAGGCCGGCACTCTTTTCTCGTTTTTCAAGACACGAAAAATGGATTGTGACACTGGATTGTTTATACATATCCAAAAGTAGAAAATAATTTATAATACCATGCATAATGACCACTGATTACAATATTTTTACAACCTTACAAATAAGGTTATAATAAACAGCAAAAGTACATTTCCATACCAGTTAAAGTGTTTTTAGAAGCCTAAAACCCATGATTTGGTATCTAGACTGTGGTGGAGAGGAAGTTACTACGAGTGACGTTACTTAAGTCTTGGTTGAATCTCAAAACAGGTTAAATAAGATTTATAATAAAAACCCTAATTTCACATTTTGGTTTTAATTGAAAGTGTTTTTAAAAGCCTAAAACCCATTATTTGGTATACAATTTTTATAAATTTTCCGGGGGCTTGGACCCTTGCTAGGGGTACCCCCAGTTGTTGAAACCCCCTCATTTGATCATCCTGGTTACGCCTATAACAGGGTGAATCCCCCTACAGTAGTAGTGAAGGCTACTGGAATGGATTTAGCATACCAAATTTGAGAGAGTGTCATCAGTCGAATCCATATGGAGGCCTGGGGCCTTTCCCGGCAAATATTGACATTTATTCTTTTAAAACGAGCAGTTTAACACAATTCCAGCTCATGAAATCATCCTTTCAACTGACGAAAACATAGCAATACAGTAGAAACTCGATAGTTTCACTATTTTGGGACCAAAGCGGTGTCAAACAATTGAAATGTTGGATTATCAAACATATATAATGGTATCGGTGTACTGTATATGGGATTGTATCAAACATATATATTGAATACTGTTTATTCAATGAGTAAAGTGTTACAAGAAAGACACCCTAATTTCACTGTATAAGATAGCTTGCATACATCATTACACATAGTACAAAATAATTCATTCTTTGACTGCAATATTTGTTATTAACAAAGTCACCGCTGAAGTTGTCGAACTATTGAGTTTCTATTGTATTGATTAAAATTAAAACCATAGGTTACAAGGACCCCATGTATTTCTATTAGTTTTACCTTTGACAAAAAGTATTAAATCAAAGTTTCTATTCCAATACAATACTAGGTATTGAAGAATGAGCTCTAATATTGTACTAATAAAGAACAAAAATCAAATGAATATTTAAATTTTTAGCTTTTCAGTTAGTTCTTTTTAAGATAGTATTTATTTAGTGTTAAGCTACATAATACTAAATTATTGTGCTAATACATTGTAAAATTTTGCAATAGCTTATGTGTTGTGTAAATAAAAGTGCAGCACTACTGTCCATTACGTGTGTGTAGATAAATTACATAGTAATACGTTGGTCGGCCTCCCCGAAGCGAAAATGGATAAGCACTTTTATATACTTAAACCACAAAATAATGAACTGACAGGCAAACAGTATAATTTACTAATTTGTAGTAGGGGGATTTCCGATTTGTTTATTTCTTAGATACAATGAAAGCATAAGGACTGAATTTGATATTCACAACCCCTTATACAACTACTAGCTGACAATTAATACCCGTGATACGCTACGGGATTAAAATATTGAATTTTTGTGATCATATTTACCTAATTGTTTCTAAAAAAATCAATGTTTGTGTTGTTTGGTAAATTGTACTGTTTCCCATGAGTTCACCATTTTATAGCTTTATTACATTACTGCAGGCCGACACACATGCGGCTTAGCGCTAAAGTGCCGCTGGAATGAATAAAACAAATTTTCTTTGCAATTTGTTACACTAAATCACTAATTTTAACTCTAATTTACTCCGCTTACTACCTCGCTTCAGCCTTTGGCCTTAGCTTTTTGTGCTATATTACCACGGGAGATTAAAGGCTTTTAGCTACGCTCACAGCCATGCTTCGGCTTCAGACTTCAGATAAGCAAGTTCAGAGCCCACTATTTTTTAGATGTTGTATGTATTATTTTTGACATTTTAAACGGCTATAACCTTTGATTGGCCAATTTCCCAGAAACGTTGTTTGCGACATTGTTTATGTTACAAAAAAATTTTTCAACAATATGCCATGGCCTATAGCCATTTGCAAAATCCGATCTACTAACCCCCAACTGGTTGCACCCCACTGGCGCCATCTGGCCAACAACTAATTAGAAAAGTAGTTTTTAGACCATAAAAAAGGCCTGTAAAATTTGGCCTTTGTAATGGCTGAATGTCAAAGTGAAGAAATTCTGAGGTAGTTTGTCCCTAAATTAAACCCCTAAAACTTAGAAAAATCCTTTCTTAGTGGGTACCCATATTGTAAATAGCTAAAGGTACACTGCGTAATGGGTTAAACCCTTAAACAAAGTTTCACTACCATAGCTGTAACGGATTTTACGCGGGAGAAAATAATTCTCCAAAGGGGACCTAGTGTCCAGGAAAATCACACTACTGCTCAAAAATATCAGTCGAGCCGGGTCGTTCCAGGGTTTCAGGTCAAACTGGGTGTTCGACACGGTTGGTTTGGCTTTATTTTGAGGACTCAGGCTAATAGAGGTCAGGCCCTCAAGCTCTCATCACCGTCCCTCATGTTGCCCTCCGTTATGTTGCTTGCAATCATCGCCGATCGGCGTCAGAATAAAAAGGCGCTTTAGGAAATAGCAAAAATAATATTTTGCAATCCATATTTGTTTGTTGGATAGTAAGTCAAAATAATTAATCAGGGCTGGGTTTTGGGTAGAAATGAATGGTGGCCTTGTGCTGGCATAGATTCGTCCATCGTGTCATGCGTCACTCTCTCCTCAGCCTGTACTGTACAGCATTACTTTGGGCGGCGTGAGCGCGCATCACAACTGGTCACTGAAGAGTTATTCAACCACCAACCTCAGGGCGTACTGCGCAAGGACACACACGCCACCTTGCCTAACGCCACGTCAATTGCTGCATCTGCCATGCACTGCGACACTGTGGACCTAACCTATCTCTTACTTTGTTTCACGTGTGTTTGTAACAGTTACTATAGTCTGTAGATGCAGCGTTCAGATTTGATGTCTAGGAAACTAGTTGGCGTTCAAAACAGGAAAAGAAGAACAAGAAAAAGTTACAAAGCCTATAAAATAAGTTCTTTTCTTACAACAACTATAGTTTAGTCGGTTACTGCCGACGTTTCAAATAAGCCCGGTAAAAGTGAAGGTGTAGAACTACCGTGAGTGTGTCGACGAGGCGTGCGCATCAACAAACCTAAACAATTCGTTCGAAATCGGGTGTAACTTTTAGTTTTGTATAATATACCGGGTGGCCACGATAAAGTGTCCTAAACGGATTACAGGAGTACTATAAGAGATATAAAGATGAAACAAACTTTTCTCTCTGGAAATCGTACATGGAGATTTCAGGAAAAATATTTTTAAGATTCTCAGTATACAGGGTGTGTCAATACTGAAACTCACGGGGTCAAAACTCGAGATTTTTAAATGCAAAGGTCTTTCATATTATGTACATCATTTTAAACAGAAGACAATTCTCGACATATTGACGAAAGTTTTTTTTGATATGTTACCCCGTTACAAAACTAGAGCTATAAACGCGAATCACGTAAGCTTTTACGGGACGCCCTGTAGTCAAATTATCAATTGGATTAAAAATGTGGTGTTTATACGTATTATTTCTCAGAGTTGACGAGCTTTTCAACGGTATGTCGTACAACGATGTTTTAAAACATTTCTAGCCTCAAAATTAATGTAAACATTGAAATTGTTTGATCATGAATAAGTCAAAACACTAAATAATAAGGTGTGTATCATGTTGCATATCATTGTAAAGATAATTTTAATATAAACACTTTTGTACTAATGAGAACAAATATCTTTATTCGTTTAAGAGCTATAAAAAGACATTTTAACCTTAATTTTTGCCTGTATTTTAGTAGTTTATACGGTCGTTTTGGCCTAATTAATAACTTAGTTGAGACCGGAAATTCTAATAAAGAGTAGTTTTTTACCAAAAGCTCACAACATGACAAATAACACATTTTTAGATTTTATAAAACAGTTTGGGAAGAAAAACCAGTTGTCATGGTATGTTATTTAGCACTCTGTAATATTTTTATCTGCTGTGCTGCATTAGCTTATTCATTATTGTTTACATAAATAGTTAATATATTTCATATCCGCTGTTAATTATACAATATTTAGTGTGCATGTCAATTTAAAGTGAAAGTGCATGAAGAAAGACTACTTGCTTGCTGGTTCAAATATATTTGTATTATAATACTACAATGTATTTGATTTTGTCCTAATATTGTAAGCATGTAAAATAAAATAAATAAATAAATAAAATAATACCAGCTGTGGTATTGTTGTAATTAAAATTTGTTTACATTTTATGTGATAATGTTATAAATAACATTTAGTGTTGGTTGCTGTTATTGATATTTTTTTTAGGCCTATGTTATACAACGATGTAAACAAATTTGAATTACAACAATACCACACCTGGTATTATGTAAACAATAAGAATCAGCTGATGCAGCACAGCAGATAGAATATTACAGAGTGCTAAATAACATAACCATGACAACTGGTTTTTCTTTCCCAAATCTGTTTTATAAAATCTACAAAAAATTTGTTATTGGTCATGTTGTGAGATTTTTACAGAAAAAACTACTTTATTAGAACTTTCTGTCTCAATTACGTTTTTAAGTAGGTGAAACGACCGTATAAACTACTAAAATACAGGCAAAATTAAGGTTAAAATTGTTCTTTTGTTATAAACAAACAAATAAAGATACGAAATTATGTTTAGTACAAAAAATTTTTCATATTAAAATTATTTTTACAATGATATGCAACATGATATACCTTACTATTTAGTGTTTTGACTTATTCATGATCAAACATTTCAATGTTTACATCAATTTTGAGGTTAGAAATGTTTCAAAAACATGGTTGTACGACATACCGTTGAAAAGCTCGTTAAATTTTTGAGAAACAATACGTAAACATCATATTTTAATCCAATTGATAATTTGACTACAGGGCGTCCCGTACAAGCTTACGTGATTCGCGTTTACAGCTCTATTTTTGTAACGGGGTAACATATCAAAATAATATTTTCGTCAATATGTCGAGAATTGTCTTCTGTTTAAAATTATGTACAATATGACCCACCTTTGCATTTAAAAATTTCGAGTTTTGACCCCGTGAGTTTCAGTATTGACACACCCTGTATACTGTGAATCTTAAACATATTTTTCCGGAAATCTCCATGTACGATTTCCAGAAAAGTTTGTTTCATCTTTCTATCTCTTATATAGTACTCCTGCAATCCGTTTAGGACACTGTATCATTATTTACCAGTGATATAGAACCACTAATAACAATATAAGGTAAAGGTTATTGTGATAATAATTTTTTAAATACAGTACCTACACCAAAAACTACAGTTATTGGCACCAATTTTATAGTCAGTCATTGCCAGTCATCTCAAACAACCTATGTCTCGTTGGTAATATGATTTTTTGTTAGGTTCATGACATTAAAACTTCTATTATGATAATGTACCAAAAACTGATTAAGAAGGAAAAAAAGGCCTAGTCATACGTTGTACTTTGCTGTCAAAAACATCTGTAAAATAAAAGTGTTGATTTAACATAAAATTTTAAATCATTATATCAAATTAAATAAGCCATACTGTTTATAATTATATGAATCAAAATTATATGTAGGCACAAATAAATATTAAAGAGTTAATTTTTAAAAATATAGAAGGTGAAAAATGGTAGGTCTTCAATGTATAGTTTAAAAATAATATACTTAATTCTGTTAAAAAATTATTTGATATTCGGTGCTACTTTTACACACATCATCTTCTCCTTCCCAACCGCATTCCTTTTGGACACATTTACGAGTAAAATAAATCATTTATCACAAATGTCACATTCGATTGCTTGGCTGACAGTTTCTTTGAAATTGTTTCCCCGAAATGTAAAACACAATAATTCAGGGATTTTTAGCTGCAGCGCTCTTTGCCATTCCATTCCTTCCAAGCTCATGCGCTGGTAGTTACATTTAGGCATTTTAGCATTTAGCTCATGTGATATTTCATTCATCGTACTACCCGGAAACGAAAGAAAGTTGGCGTTGGCATGTCAATATCTAATGGTTGGCAGGCTGCCAATGACTATTATAATACATTGATTGGCCTGCCAATGGGAAACAAAGGTAGATGCCAATAACTGTTATACATACTCTTAAAAGTAAAATACTAACTTTGCTATTATTCTTAACATATAAAAAGGCTATTTGCAATAATTCAATTACTGAAACAGCTACCGTACTTAATATTTTCATAGTGTGCCACTTGTGTGACTGTTATCATAAGCGTTTCTCATTTGATCACTGGAAACCCTTCAATTCGTCAAATTGAAGATTTGAATTCAACAAGTTCTAAACAGCCAAAGGCACATTCAAGAATATTCAAGTGAAAACTGAACGAAAAACAGATAGCAAAACCAGAGGCATAATTTTCAATAAATTTGGTATAAATTTGCATTTAAAATTTCTAGGCTAGAATCAATAACAAGCAAAATCCACCGCCCACCAAAAGTTGTCCCAATTTTTCTGTTTTATTGTTTGTTTGTTACTTCTTCTTGGCTGGGGTATTTGTATGGAGCCCTGTTCACTCCACACTGCCTGCAGAGCTGCCAAACTAACAAACCTCGCGGGTAACTGGGGTTAAATCCTAAAAGTAATACAACAAAAGTAAAAACACACTCACTACCTACTGTCCATATATTTGCAACATGAGCTCTAGAATGGATAACCAATTTTATTACCAAAACCATAAAATAGTGAATTGACAGGCAAACAGTATAATTTACCAAACAACACTAACATTGAATTTGTTTGGAAATATATTAATAAATTTAACCACGAAAATTCATCTTTTAAATCTTGTAGCGTAGCACAGATACTGTCAGTGTAGTTATAAATAAAATGTTGATAGGTAAAGTGACTTTTGGGATACCCGGTATTTCAGAGTTTATGTCATGTAGCTACTTAAAAACAAAAATATTTCATTCAATTCAAATAAATAAATAACATATGTTTGAGCTCCTTGAACAGCTGTTACTCGTACAATGACACTAAAATTTTGGCATTAATCCTAAGAAACCATGCTAAAAGGGATATTTCAAAGAACTAAACAGCACACATTTATAGAATAAAATATTTTGTGGTTTAATTATCAATAGGATTCTCTACTAAATATACTATTTACATACTTAATTGGCTGATATTTCCTTAAAATATGCTTAAAACAGAAAACATTTAGGGTCATTTAAAAGATAAAATCTGAAATTTTAATTGGGAATGGAATGATAGTTTGCTGTAATAATAAAATTGTCTGAAAGGAAAACTAAATTGTCCATTTCTGTCTGTAAAGTCAGTAAAACTTAAGAGAATAGAAGATGTTTACTAAGTTTTTAATACATATAAAGGATCTAAAGCCTCGCAAAACTGACTTCAAAGTTTTACAAGATGTACCAGCAAAAGAAAATTGACTTTACCAAGTAAATACTTTTGAAATAATTAGATGTTCTCATTAAAATAGCAAGAAAACTACTCACTGTTAAAGAATATTACAATAATTTGTTTACACATACTTATACTGTATATCCAATAGTAGCAAGTTTGTTCAACTCTGCAAATAAACATCTGGGACAATGAAGAGTCTGGAAGCCAAACATGTGGCTATGTGGATGTATATGAATGCTTTAAAAGGGTCACACTTTCAAATACTCTGAGTTAATATCATCAAGATTTTATCAGTATAATAATGAAAGGGATAAACCATTGTGGTTTGGCAATGTGATTACACTCTGTTTCATTCTCGGTTGGCAGCCTCGGCCTTAGGGGAAAAAACCTATCCACGAAACAACCTAAAAATGCCAATTTTATTGAACAATAAGAGACTTTCTATCTCAAACTAAACCAGTGGTAGGTCAAGTGGCAGGCCAATGAGTTCTGCATACTGGTCCATGCTTGTCTTTCAGGTCTCTCGATGCTTGTCTTTCAGGTCTCTCTCTTAGATATTTTTATTTTTCGTTTGATAATGAAAAATTGAGTATTAACTTGGAATTTGGTCATCGTAGAAACATGATTCCAAATGTTATTTTCTTCTATTTTTGCAGCTCAATTGAAAGCAGCTGTTAGCTTTTGTGTCTTAAAAACTTGTCAGTCTGATTTTACAACATAAGATTATTAAAAATGGGAATTCTGATAATATTAAAATACAGTAGGAAGTCCAAACGTCTTTCCGGGAAGAACATGCAAAAAATTTGTTTTCGTCAAATACGATATAAATATTACTAAAGATGGACACCATATCAATATTTTTGCGAGCGATATTAAAATATAAGTGTATTTGGAACTGGAACGCTCCTTAAGCAACAATAAGTTGTTTACATGTGCGCGTAGTGGTAACTCACCTGCAACTCAACAGTCCACAGGTGTGCGATTTTTGGCTCGCCCCTACCCCTACATCCGTCCTCCCTTTCCACTAGCAACACACAAGTCTGTACTCTGCCATAACAAACAGTGACGAGTCGTTCTTACGCTAGGTACGGTGTACAGTTTAGTACGTTTTTATTGTTTCAACTTGTCATCACGTGTGGTGTGAGAGTTTCTCCCAATGGAAACGTCAACAAAATTGAAAAGGAAACATGTTTGCCTTACAGTTCAAAATAAATTTAAGATGTTCTATAGGTCATGTATTTGCAGTTAACCTATTTAAATCGACTAAAGTAACAAAATTAAAGTACACACACGTCTTTTTTGCCTTTTGTTTGAAAATCTGACAATTTGAAAATCCGAACCATCATTAGTTCGGATTATCGACGTCTACTGTAATATAAATTGAAAGAAATACACTTGCTTGATCAGAAGGGGCGAAAGTGAGCAGATATTTTCAACTGGGTAGTACAATCCAAACTGCCATTTAAATAACAAGACATATGACTGTGTTTCCATGTTGCCAACTGAGCATGAAACGCAGAGTAGTATTGTTTCGTTTTATCAACTTATAGTTCTATTTGAGGTCTCTTTAATAACACTGCCAAAGTTTGACGCGGTCAGCATGTTTAGCCTCGTCTCTCTCCAAAACTGGTTGTTATGTTGTCCTATGGTTTTCTTTTCTATTTCTTCCCAAACCTCAGCATTCTTGGCGAGGGTTTCCATGTGTGTTTTTGGTTTTTCTTCTAACTCTTCTGGTTTCATATCCGGCTCAATGCTAAGGGGGCCATACTCTGAGTCGTACGAACCACCGTATCGTTTTTTCCTTTTCGGTGGCCCGTTCAAACTAAAGGCCAAGGCTCGTTTGCACTGCCTTTGAACTTTTCTTTTGACTATAGTTTTAAAAACCTTTCCTGGACTTTTACTTTGATGCAGCCTTTTCCACGGGCTTAAGTGCCACTTAGGCCCTGACGAATGGCACAGGCTGGCTCCTATACACCTCCTTTTGAAGGACCCACCCCTGGAGTAATCCACTCTTTTTCCTCCAGTGAATTTTGCCACCAAAGCCATGTACTGCTCGGCTTTGTTAGTTGTTTGATTCGTGATCAAGCTTTCAGCCTTCCCTTCAACATTTGCTAGCACTTTCCTAATTTGCAGTAAAAACTCACTATCAAGAGAGTTTGTAAGGTCAGTGTCGTTTCCTTTTCTTTTACAAAATGACTCGCTGCATTTATCGTGTTTCCCAAATACATGGTCAACGGAGTTTCTTAAATCATTTCGTAAATTAGCCACTTTATTTCCAGTTATGGATGTTGTCTTACTTGCAGCGTCTTTGATAACAATGCGCACCCTTTGTAATACGCTCCAGTCTCAGTATGGTTTCACCTTCATGTGGAGCTAAAGTAGCTTTCGACTTTCAATCGGATGACAGTATTTTCTGCAATTTTATGCAGCTGATCATTTAATGCTCTAATTACGTGATTTGCATTCAAGCTTTGCCTGAATCGTCCGTAGCGGCAGCTTTCTTGGAATTTAGAGTCTCCGTCACCAATGTAATATTTATAAATAAGGCCGTGATCCTCCTCGCTGCGTTTGAATCCATTGACTATTATGTTAGCTTCCATCCCTGTCGACGAACCACTGTAATTGAGATAACAATCGTGGCTGGGTACTTCAACTCCTTTATTTTTGCTATTTGTGCAAACGTAGCAAAACTTGTTTCGGACTTCCATATATATTATCTTTTTTGTTTCGGCACCAATGATTACTCCCTAGAAAAAGTATCAGATTAGGATTTCGAATTGTTATATAGTTCAAAATTAATCAATTTGTACTTGTAGTCAATAACCAATATAGTTTAGTGGCAATATAATTTGAGTATATTTAGTTGGTAGTCACCAATTTTATTTTAGTTATATATGTTTTATTATAATTTAATTATATTAGTTATTTAAAATACTGATCGCCAAAATAATTATTATTTGAGTTTGTTTTTTATATTTTGATAATAATATAACAATCGATCATAGAGTTATCAATAATAGTATTATTACAGTATAAATAATAATATTTGAGTGTTTTTTTAATTTGTTCTACAGTGGATACACTTCAACATTATAAAGCAATTTGCGAAAACATTTATAATATCGGTAGTTTATTATAACTGAAAACAAATAACTCGATATACGGTATGAAATATATCAATACTTATATACTTTGTAACTTTACATACTTATATTCATGTTAACAACGTTACTAGTACTTTAAAATTTAAAAACCTCGGTTCCACACATAAAGCACGATTTTCATTCAAAGTTCCATATGTTCAGTTTTGTGTTGTAATGTAATACAGAAGTGCCTTTGAGTAAAGTTAATTTGCATTATTGTTACATTTGAATAACGCTCGAGCGATACCAGTCAGTGTGTAGTGCGAGGAAAGTGCAAGTAGCGCGGGAGCCTTGGTGTGCTGGGTAAGAGGTGGGTGCGGAGCGGTGAGCGCGAGTGAGGGGCAGCGTAGGTTGGTGGAATGAGGCACGCGAGCCAGGAGAGGAGGTTTTACAGTAATTTACCATTTACTTGGACCAATGTACCTCACCCTATTAAATATAACACAAATTGTTTTGCTAAAACCCAGTTTATTCATGTAGTGGTGCACGCTGTAGTAATTTTGAACAACAAAATATTCATGCCACCAACAAAGTTTTAAAAATCTATATTTTGTAAGGGCAAAAACCAAAATGCCTGTTGGGCTGATGCCCGATGTAATGGAAGTTGAAAATAACACACTGACAATTTGAAGTCTAAATTGTAGTTTATTGCAATAAAAGTGGACTGTATATTAAATGATGAATGTTGACACTGAGTGAATTTGAACTAAAAGCCATAATTGACTACTGAATTTTAAAACCAAGAAATGGTAACTAAATGAAATACGTGGAGACTTGCCCCGACGTCCCAACTGTTGTGAATTGGTAACTACTGGCTAACCAAGGGCCAGAGGTGTCGCAGATGCCAATTCCTGCCAAGGGCGGTAAAAGTGGTGACAAGGCGGTACAACGGCATGAAGTTTCTTCATGTCCAACTTCTTCCATGTGCCCCAAGTCTTCTGTCTTACTGTCTCCATGCGTCGAGGAACATTCTTCCAACCTTATTCAGCTGGTTGTGGAGTAGCATCTGTTGCTAACAAACGAATGAGTGGGCTGATCCACGTGCTTGGTAGGAATTGCTCCCGATGCAAACCTAAACTGAAACTTTATTTTTGCATGATTGGGCCTGATATGTGGCCTAAAATTGGCCAACCAAGGTGTTGAAGAACAATAAATTCTACCAGCATATCTATGGCACTTGGGGTGATTAGAAAGTGGGATCTGCTAATGTGATGTTCTTAGGTAACTTCCAATCCTGTATGTCGACTGGGAGTGAAGGCAAGCTGTGTTATGCTGGGCAAACTAAGCATTTGATGGTGGCTTGGTACCGGTTGTATCTAGAAATATATGGTGCACTCAACACTGTGGGTCACCTTTGATTGACACTGACCTATCCCTACGATAGGTGTTCGATTGAATGGTTTTTAGATTTAGTTTAGTGGCATTACCTAGCTGTGATGAAATTCGACTGAACCTGAGTCTAATAGAATTTACATTGATGTTGTTTGCCGTCAGCGTCATATGTGTTGACAACTACTGTCGATAGCAAAACCTTATTGTGTAATTACAGCCAGAGTAGCTTGGGTGTTCGAGCTTCGGTTCTGATGTGTTGTCGAAATGTACAAGAGAAATTGTAGTTTTGGTTACAAGTTTGCATTTACTAGCAACACAATCTTTCACGAGATGACCTTTTAGAGAGGCAGTTGATGCACAACCCAACCTTTTGACATGGTTTGAAGACGTTCGTTTGTTGGCAAGGTGCAAAATTTTGGAACTAAAGATCTTGTGGTGATCGCTGCAGAGTACAAACTGGCTTTCGATTGCTGCTGAAGAGTGACGATGAAACGGTTTTCGCAATAAATTTATAGCTTGAATTGTTCTGTTGGTTGAAACTAGGCTTACTAACTGTAGGTTGGTTTTGTTTGTGCTGATCGCTTCTAACACGTTGCATCTACTTTCTAGAAACTTCGAAAGGTCTAAAATGTTGGAAGATTTGTGGTGATTTGCTGAGTTTCCCACAGCTTCAAACTATTGTAATCTAACTTCTAGTAACGATATGAATGAGCAGAGTGTCCATTGATCGTCAGGTTGATCAAGACAACTTTAGGGCCCGTAAATGTTTGTTTAATGTGTCTAGCAAGATGCGAAGGTATATACCAGACTCCCTAGTCGAGTTTTGAATTTCAATGGTTTAATATGACTCTTTTGTTATCAAATTCCATTTTTTTAGAAGGTCCAAGCTGTGTCATAGTTGCTGCCTGTCACTAGTGAGTTGGAGCACGCTGAGGCAGGTCCCCTGAAGTGATGATTTTAAATAAAAATTTTTTCGAATGGAGGATAGTGTCTGATTGTTTTCGATAACTGATTGAAAGAGTTCGTAGAATTGAAGCCAATCTTCATATTTCTTCCACTGAAGGTTGGTAGCCGAATGGTGGGAAAGTTTTAACTTGAGTTTGATTGTTTTGGAGTATCTGATGTGATTCGGGGGTGGAAGAGTTTTCTAGTGATGGTGTAGGAGCGTGGATCGAGAGAAGGTTTTCTGCTTTTTCTATCAGATCAAAGTACATGTTTTCAAAGCTCTCTCGCTCCTCATTGTGGTCAGAGTCGGTGTCAATGAATTCTATATCCGCTTGAACTGAATCAAACTCCGACATGACATCTTTAATTCTATTTAACCTATTGCTTAATTGGGATTTGTTAGTACTTTTGTCACTGTCAATA
The DNA here is from genome assembly GCA_018831715.1 of Matsumurasca onukii. Lineage (NCBI taxonomy): Eukaryota > Metazoa > Arthropoda > Insecta > Hemiptera > Cicadellidae > Matsumurasca > Matsumurasca onukii. The sequence continues at coordinate 18,024,540 of CM032064.1, forward strand.
AATGTTTGAAATCTAGTGAGGCTTGACTTAATGAGTCCTCTTTTAAATATTAAATCTTTCAATTGTTGTAATGACATGATGAATAATTAAATTATAAATTTATGAAAATATAAATGAAAATGTAAAATGTTGAAAAGTAAGTCTATGAAAATGTCTCTAACAGTCGAAATAATGTACCAAACAATGCCTATACTACGACTTTGTATTTATACCTGTGAGTACTCTCAAAAATTTCGGACGAAAAATTCCAAGCCGTTGGCTCTATGTTGGACCCAAAACGCGTAGTTCTGCCACTTAAAATTCAAAGAAATACACTTGCTTGATCAGAAGGGGCGAAAGTGAGCAGATATTTTCAACTGGGTAGTACAATCCAAACAACCATTTAAATAACAAGACATATGACTGTGTTTCCATGTTTCCAACTGAGCATGAAACGTAGTAGTATTGTTTCGTTTTATCAACTTATAGTTCTATTTGAGGTCTCTTTAATAACACTGCCAAAGTTTGACGCGGTCAGCATGTTTAGCCTCGTCTCTCTCCAAAACTAGTTGTTATGTTGTCCTATGGTTTTCTTTTCTATTTCTTCCCAAACCTCAGCATTCTTGGCGAGTTTCCATATGTGTTTTGTTTTTCTTCTAACTCTTCTGGTTTCATATCCGGCTCAATGCTAAGGGGGCTATACTTGAGTCGTACGAACCACCGTATCGTTTTCCTTTCGGTGGCCCGTTCAAACTAAAGGCCAAGGCTCGTTTGCACTGCCTTTGAACTTTTCTTTGACTATAGTTTAAAACTTTTCCTGATTTTACTTTGATGCAGCCTTTTCCACGGGCTTGTGCCACTTAGGTTCTGACGAATGGCACAGGCTGGCTCCTATACACCTTCCTTTTGAAGGACCTCTCCCCACACCCCTGGTAATCCACTCTTTTCCCTCCAGTGAATTTTGCCACCAAAGCCAAAACTGCTCGGCTTTGTTAGTTGTTTGATTCAGATCAAGCTTTCAGCCTCCTTCAACATTTGCTAGCACCTTTCTAATTTGCAGCAAAAAACTCACCATCAAGAGAGTTTGTAAGATCAGTGTCTTTTCCCTTTCTTTACAAATGACTCGTTACTATCGTGTGTTTCCCAAATACATGGTCAACGGAGTTTCTTAAATCATTTCGTAAATTAGCTACTTTAATTCCAGTTATGGATGTTGTCTTACTTGCAGCGTCTTTGATGGCTGTGCGCACACCCTTTGTAATACGCTCCAGTCTCGGTATGGTTTCACCTTCATGTGGAGCTAAAAGTAGCTTTCGACTTTCAATCGGATGAACAGTATTTTCTGCAATTTTATGCAGCTGATCATTTAATGCTCTAGTTACGTGATTTGCGCATTCAAGCTTTTGCCTGAATCGTCCGTAGCGGCAGCTTTCTTGGATCCGAGCGAACACGCTAGAGTCTCCGTCACCAATGTAATATTTATAAATAAGGCCGTGATCCTCCTCGCTGCGTTTGAATCCATTGACTATTATGTTAGCTTCCATCCTGTCGATGAACCACTGTAATTGGAGATAACAATCGTGGCTGGTACTAACTCCTTTATATTTGCTATTTATTTGTGCAAACGTAGCAAAACTTGTTTCTGACTTCCATATATATTATCTTTTTTGTTTCGGCACCAATGATTACTCCCTAGAAAAAGTATCAGATTAGGATTTCGAATTGTTATATAGCCGAAGTATAAGCTTATGCACAGTTTTTAATTTTTGTCTCTCTTGTTCAGATACAACAACAATTTAATACAAAAACAACGAACTATAAAACACGGTTGGAAATAAAATAATATTTACAAAATCACATGATTTCAATCATAAGAGTTCTTCATCTTATGTTCAGCCCATCTGGTTGTCTGTAATATATTCTTTTATTACACCCACACCAAATAGAAACATAAGTCTTCATTTAAAAAAGCAAGGCTTATATTTCGCCATTACACGGTTTAATTCACATGCATGATATACCGGTGGCTCCGATAAAGTGTCCTAAACGGATTAGGAGTACTATTAAAGTGAAAGCAAACAAACTTTTCATCTGGAAATCATACTGGAGATTTAGAAAAATATTTTTAAGATTCTCGCATACAGTGGTGGTCAATACTGAAACTCACGGGGTCAAAACTGAGATTTTAAATACAAAGGTGGGTCATATTGTACATAGTTTTAATCAGAGACACTTTACATTATGAAACAATTTTTTGATATGTTGCGCCATTACAAAGCTAGAGCTATGAACATGAGTCGCGGCATGACGCCCCAGTTAAACTATAAATTCGATTAAAAATATGGAATTTACGTATTATTTCTCAGAATTTGACGAGCTTTTAATGGTATGTAGTACAAGTGTTTTCAAAACATTTCTAACTCAAAATCGATGTGATTGAAGTTGCTATTATCATGAATAAGTCAAAATATTAAATAGTAAGATATAGCATATTGCATATCATTAAAGATATTTAAATATGAACATTTTTACAAAACATAACTTTTGTATTAATTGTTTAAGAGCTATAACAAAAAAACCAATTTTAACCTTGATTTTGCCTGTATTTTAGTAGTTTATACGGTCGTTTGACTTGCTTGGTACCTAATTCTTAAGAGCCGTACTCCTAATAAAAATAGTTCTTCTTGTAAAACTCATAAATGACATAAAACAAACATAAATAGAATATAACAATAATTATTGTAGCTGTTATAAACAGAGTTGTGAGAGAAAACCAGTTGTCGTGGTTATGTTATTGCGCACTTGCAATATTTTATCTGCTATGTTATATCAGCTGATTGATTTCAAGCCGTTGTATTGCTGTATTTAAAATTTCTTTACATTGTTACGTGTGAAATAAAATGTATACTCATTTGAAAAAAAAAACAAATACAACAGCTTTGAGAAATTAATCAGTACAATCAATATTGCAAAGTGCGCAATAACATAACCACGACAACTGGTTTTCTCCAACTCTGTTTTATAACAGCTACAAACAATTATTGTTATACTTATTTATGTTTGTTTTATGTCATTTTATGAGTTTTTACCAAGAAGAACTATTTTATTAGAATTGTGGTTCTTAAATTAGGTACCAAGCAAGTCAAACGACCGTATAAACTACTAAAATATGGCAAAATCAAGGTTAAAATTGGTTTTTTGTTATAGCTCTTAAACGAATTAAGATACAAAAGTTATGTTTTATACAAAAATGTTCATATTAAATTATTCTTACAATGATATGCAACATGTTATCCTACTATTTAATATTTTTGACTTATTCATGATAATAGCAACTTCAATGTTACATCGATTTTGAGGTTAGAAATGTTTTGAAAATCATGTTTGTACTACATACCATTAAAAAAGCTCGTCAAATTCTGAGAAATAATACGTAAATTCCATATTTTAATCGAATTTATAGTTTAACTACAGGGCGTCCCAAAAGCTTACGCGGACTCATGTTCATAGCTCTAGCTTTGTAATGCAACATATCAAAAAATTGTTTCGCCAAAATGTCGAGAATTGTTCTCCTGATTAAAACCATGTGTATAACCTTGTATTTAAAAACCTCGAGTTTTGACCCGTGAGCTTCCAGTATTGACACACCCTGTATACTGAGAATCTTGGGTGGTTTTTTCCTGAAATCTCCACGTACGATTTCCAGATAGAAAGTAGTTTCATCTTCTAGCTCCATTAGTACTCCTGTAATCCGTTTAGACACTTTATCGTGGCCACCCGGTATATAATCAATAATTCTCGAGCCCCAAATATGAGAGGTCAACCAAAAACACACGAGCAGAACATACCTATAAGACCGAATATTTCCAAAGGAAGTTCGATAATAATAACAACTCTTACCACGCCGCCTGTTGATGTCATGCCATGGCCGTAACTCCTCTTCGACCAGTCAACACCGTCTCCAATAACAGTGATGTAAGGTGTACCGTTCAGGAGGTTGCCTTTTTCTATAGCAATGCGCTTCTCTTCTTCTGCGTTTTCTCTCATCTTCGTGTACAAGGTTTCTTCCCAAACCTATTAAATCACAAATATATTGATTAAATATCGTGTCAGTAGTATTATCGACAACGTCAACCATACCTATCGGAGTATAAATAACGAAAGTAATAACAAATTTGCAACATACCTCTACTGTACTGGCCATGCCAAAATCACTTGAGTTTTCATGATTGTAAAGAAATATTCTGTTTCAAATTGGAGATAAAACCACTAATTTAAAAAATGTATACATACCTTGCCAATTTTCTTTTCGTGTGAAATGAATTTCGGACGTCCCATGATAGGAATGTCCATCACGGAGAATAAGTCTCAACTTGAGTATATCCAATGCAGTCAATGTTCTTGCAATACAAGCGCATCATTACATTTTTCATCGTTTCTGGCGGAGTATTTAGTAAAGATAAAGAAACGACTTTTTCTCCGGGAAGTGGCAGGAAAAGTCCGTTTCTTTCTCTATTACCAACCAAGTATTGTGCTCCTTAAATCTTTAACCGGTTATAGTTAATAAATTTTCATTTGTACGAGTATTCATTGACTGATTTGCTGAATATGACGTGTTTTATTACTTACTGGTGAGAAATATGAATGTGTGTGTGGATTGAAGCTGATGACACAGCGATAGACTAACTTATAGCTTATGGTTGCCTTCAGTGACTCGTCTCGAGGCGGCAATAATTCTCCAGTCCGTCATATTTTATATAAGCTGGATTAGTGGTCTAACCTTAGATTTGCTGAATATGGCGTGTTTCTCATTACTTACTGGTACAACATGAATGTGTGTGGACTGACGTTGATGGACACAGCGACAGGACCAATCATAGCCACTGCTGCCTTCAGAGACTCCTCGTCTCGAGGCGGCAACACCCTCCAGTCCGTCATGTTTATATAAGCTGAACTTTTGGTGTAACGACATACGGTTTGCTAGGAAAACAACACAGATGCAAACTAAATATCATCTCTAATTAGTATACGAGTATGTTAAGAGATTTAATCAAATGCCTGTATTTAATAATATAACAAACTCATAAATACTCATAAACGTCCCCAAATCACCTAGATCGTATACTCAACCTCCTACGATAATGATGGTAAATGTCTATACTGTGTACCCATTTTGTTTTGGAATCTGCCACCAAATAGCGCAAAGCCGCTGTTACTTGCATCTGGGATCTGCTCGAAATGGCAAATCGTTTGACCCATCTTGGCTTCAATATTTGAAATACCATCTTCTTTGACAAGATAATTTTGCATGATTTAGCCCTCATTTCTACAGCCATTAATAATGACCGGAACCTAATTTTAATAGAAAACCAGAAATTTTACCATTGAACTTTGAACGAATTTACGTATCGTTTCCAAAATTTACCTTGGTTGTTAACGTCCGGCAAAGGTCTTCCAAAATTCTCAGAACGAGTCTCGATCGCGACTGTGGATCTGCTCCTAGATATGAGTTACCTACTCAGTTTCAGCAGTAAACCAATGACGATATTTTGAAATTTTAAAAAAAATATAATCAGGTTTGTGAATTTTTTCTGAATATCCTATCAAATAACATTTTATAGCCTTCTGATAGCTAAGCAAATTTATGTGGAAGGTGACAACAATTTCCTGAATATTTTTATATAACCCAGAGGTAGAATATTGTTGAAAATGTTGCCATTTTCACCATATGCTTGAGAAGGCCAGATGAGATAGTGGCTCCTAGTGTAATAAACAACTACTTAGAATTCATGTCATTCTGCGCACAAAAGCAGCTGGTTTTTTACTATCGATAATGTGCGTACATTTCCATTTGTAGTTCTGCAAAAAGCAGTAGTATTCACAAACGGATTTCTATTCATGATCTATTTACACTTGGTGTGTCATGGTGTGTTTTTTTTTTAATAATTTTATTCATGGTATTTTACCACCACCAAAGGTTTCTGATAGCTGATTCAGCTTTCTGATATTAATCGATTATCGAGTGAGTTTAATGGCAAAGATGGAGATGAGAATGTAAAATGAGTATTGCTAATGATGAAGAAGACGAGGAGAAACATTGAGGGACGATTAGTGACAGCCAATAGATTTGCCATGAAACAAAGTATACTAAGAAAGAGGTTCTTGACATACTTGTATAATGAAATATAATTCATAATTTCCTAAAGAGCTTTTTTTACACACTGAAGTGATGAAAACCGAAGCTATTGTTGATCATTGAAACAAGAATTAGTTTGCTGGTCTTTTCTTCACTAAGGAACATGATGATTGTTGTGATGTGCGTTTGGAGGCAAGGACATCAGCTCATAGCTGTCATAGTAGTTTAATTTACATGATTAATTTAAGTTTAACCAATATGTACTGGCTAGCCTAACATAGCTGTTTATTCAAAACCAGTCAAATGAGTCAGTTGCGTACCTCTACACGCTTTATATTAAGTTTCTTGACATTTAAAACTTGAGAATGATAATTAATTTGATTTTCAATATGATTTTCCGTCATTATGCAAAGCACGGATCACCACCATTTCAAATTTTACAACCGCCCCTATTCCAAACCGGATAACTTACTAATGTTGGATGACATAAATACTACTTCAAGTAGTATAAACCGGTGCCCATTTAAAGTTGTAGTAGTATGAACCTGACTGTTGTTGAATTGAAAAGTCTAAAATATAATTTATCTTTGTTGTGGACTCAACCATGCGGTTAGTAATGGCAAAAGCATAACTCATAAACTTTGTCTGAAGATTATTCATAATTTTGACCAATATTATTGTCAGAACAAATCTTACCGTTGACGTGTAAGTGGTCGTCATACTTCATCAGGCCGTTCTGCTCAACGTAGCGGAATGTGTTCTCAGTGAACCTCCTAGACATCCCAAGTTCCCAGTTCCACGGAACAGTCAACAATTTGCTGTTCACTATTCAATTCAACAAAAGTGTTTGATCAAAACATGTGAAGCAACAACCATCTATTCAATATGCTTTGAAACTTACAACTCTGTACAGAACAAACTAATTGAATGTGTTACATAGTAGACCTTTGCAACTAATATAACTAGTTGTAGAACTGTAATATCAGTGGCGTTGATAAGGCGGGGTCCGGACCCCCCTCCCACGAAATTTCAGGTTTCAATCAGGATTCAAATAGGTTATATAAGTAATATCAGTTATGAATTCAAGGAATGAAACATAAAATTGTTGAAGTATTAAAAATACTACCCGAGCGTTTTTACAAGTGACTCGTCAGTCGTTTTTTCCGCCATGTAAGGCAAACTTCGCTCAAGTCGGTGGTACCGACAATGCCAGTGACAGCTAAAAGTACTCAAGGTGCGCGGCAGGAGGTTTTGATCATACACATTACAATATCTAGTTTTGTTTTTAGTGTTAGTGTTGTGCAATTGTCTGATATCACCACGAAAGACTCAAATAGTAAATACTCAATATTTCACTACTACTATTTATGGAGGTCTTCAAATTGGTTGAATAGACAAATTTTGGTAGAGATTTGGATTTCACTTTTGTGTTCTGTTTCTTGCTCGGGCAAAGTTCACTTACCTTAAGTGTACGAGTTTACCAGTGGCCTTGAAAATCTGCGCCTCCACAAGGTGGCCAATACTGAAGGCGTAGCATGCTCCACAACTTTCCTGGTTCATGGAGGAGTTACAAACCTTCAACCTCCAGTCTATCTGAACAACAACAACAAAATTCATTAGAGTAGCCGATATGTTTGCAAGTCATATGTGGCTGCTGACACTGGATTGGTCCAGATGCTATTATGGGGTTCCATGAAAATGTAATGGCAGTTTTGTGTAAAACAAGCGCCAAAGTTTCTTTGAATGTTTGTGATCTTAGAACTTTTGGGTTTTATTAGATGGCCGTAGTCCGTAAGAAGTTTTATTATTTTACCAACAAAGTTGGCAACTTATTAGCTAAAATATTCCATCTGTTGTATAAAGCTTTTTTGTATATCTTCATCTATTTGTATTTACAAAAACATCTGAGCTAGTGTTGGTCAGGGAAGATGGTGAGGCATGGCAGGCTGACATACAGTATCATTCTTTAACAACAAATATGGTGTTATGATTTCTAAAACCAAACATAAAATATTGGGTTTTAAAATAATTTGATACTGTACAAAAGTTTTACTTATTAACTTAACTTTGTTATTTACTGATATTGTCTTGAAATTAGCAAAGATTGCATATTTTAAGTCTTGAACTCAAATTTAAAACTATGTACTGCCTTGGACCCCAGTTGAGAGTGGATAAGTGAACCCCAGTGACGTCTAGGTGGGAGTTGTTAAATCTATTTTACAGATATATTTAAAACTAGCTGACAGTACCTGTGCTGCGCTTCATAATCAAAATATAGTATTGAATTTTTGTGATTATATTGACCCAAATGTTTCTAAAAAAATCAATGTTTGTGTTGTTAAAGTATATAAAACCATTCATGGCAATGTACAGACAAAATCTTGTTTTATTTATATTGATGTGCGTGTTTAAAGTTTGTGGATTATTTGTGTACATGATTTTTTGATATAATTATGTACTTATATATTAAATAACACATTTTTTCTATTAGAAGAGAGTACCTCTTCGGGAAGCGAGATGGGAGGGCCATAGTTAATATTTAAATGAAGTGTGTTGTGTAAAAAGTAAAGCTTTTCAAAACAAGTTTCCAAATAAAAACATAATTTGGTGTTGAATGGCAGCCTAAACAGTTTTCTTAAAGCATTTTGTACTGATTCAAGATCATCACTCCATAAAGTTCCCACACTTGTGCTGCATAGCACAATATTGACCACAACAGCATTAAAACATTACTTTAACATTCAATGGAACTTTATTATTACTTATTAAACTAGAACATGCCTTATTGATTGCTAGCTTAGAAATTACTCCTTTGGCTTGGAAATGTTGCTTGAATGATAGTGACTTAGTAAAATGTATTCCAAGATACTTATACTCATTAACAATCTCAATCTGTTCACCCTTGTACCAGAATTTGTCATTTTGTGCTAACCTATTACCATTTCTAAAAATCATTACTTTTGACTTGCTCAAATTAACTTTTAAGTTCCAAATGTTGCAATAATTTTCCAAATTTTTAATCATATGTTGTAAACAAGTAGCCGTAGGGGCTAAGATAACAATGTCGTCGGCGTACATTAATAGATTTACTCTACAGTTTCCAAAATTACAACCCCCAGCCAAGATATCAGGCAAGTCATTAATGAACAAAGAAAACATTAGCGGACTTAAAATACAACCTTGCCTCACACCCATTGTGGTATTAAAACAACTCGTAACCCCACTCTCACACCAAACTCCCGCGGTAGTTCCCTCATAATAATTTCTTAAAATACCTGTCATTTTTGTGCTTATCCCTAAACAGGATAGTTTGTAAATGAGAGCTTTTCTATCGATTGTATCGAGCGAATGACAAGTCCACAAAAGGTGTAAAGTTTTCCTTTTCTTAGATCTAATTTTAATTTTACCATTGCACTTAGGCTGAAAATATTATCTAAAGTTGAGTATCCCTTCCTGAACCCTGCTTGGCATTCGGTCATGATCTGCTGATCGTTCACCCAGTTGCAATCTATTGTATAATAAATTTGTAAATAATTTACCCACACAATCTATAAAGGAAAGCCCTCGATAATTTCCCACTATGTTTGGATCTCCTTTCTTATGTAAAGGAAAAACTATGGATTTTTTGAAGCTACTTGGAATTATTCCTTTTGCATATATACTGTTAAAAGTTGAAACCAGCAAGGTTAAAAAAGTTTTCCGACGCGCCTTTGTAAAATTCATATGGAATTTATCATAGCCAGGAGCTTTGTTATTTTTAACTCTTACTTAATACAAATTAAGCTCCTCAAGTGAAAGTCTTGATCTAAAAAAGTTGTTTAGAGTCAAAGGTTCAGCATAGCTGATAGATTCTGACAATAAGTTTAACAAATGGCTGAAATGCGTAACCCAGGCTTCTTTGGATTTTATTTAAATTTATTGCCAAACTATCATAAAAGCTTTTCTTTTCTTTTACATATCAATTTGTAATTTCTATTTGCCTCAATGTAGCTTGCCTTTGTTTCGGCTGAATTAAATTTTTGAAATAAATTTAGTAATTTAAAAACTTGCTTTCTTCAGTCTTAGACATTTGAAATCGAAGACAAGGCTGTTTTCCAACTAGTTTAATATTAGAGTTTAAAGAAGGCTTAGTACTGGCTGCACTCATAACTACCTTGGCTAAATTGTCAATATTAGCCTGATTATTGTCTGACAGTTCGAAATGTGAGATTGCTTGACTTAGTCTAATTGCATAATTGTCCCTGTCATTATTCGTCCACATAAGTTTAGGTAATAAAGGCAGTACTTTGACCTCACTCTCAGCCTCGGCCTCACAGCCAGGGACGTCAACGACAAATTTCAACTGAACTGGAAGGTGGTCCGAACCGGGAAAAGACAAGACCTCAAAGTCGCGAACTAGGTGTAAACAGTTGATTGAGACTGCCGCTAAATCTATTATAGAGTTCCCACTTGCGCCTACAAATGAAAAGTCGCCTTTGCTATCACCGATGCTTCTCCCATTTAATACGACCAAGCCTAAATTTTCAAACAAATTAAGCAGCTTACGCCCATTACTATTACTCACTAGATCTTTCGAATTTCTATGATCAAACAAATATTTACTAAAATGTTCTACTTCTCCACTTTGAAAACACTGCTGGTTACCAATGCGTCCGTTACAGTCTCCTACAATTACTAAATTATCTAAAGTATTTGACTCTAAAAACATTACTAAATTATTAAAGTCTCTGTCCCAAAAATTGTAGTTTAAATAAAGTGGTAAAAATGTTAATTTGTTGTTACTAACTCCATTAATGTTTTTAGCTTCAACCAAAACAAATTCATTATGAGCCACTATTTCTAAATTACTGTTGAAGCATGAATTTCTATTTATCATAAAAATTTCCCCTCCCATAAATCTTCCAAAATTGGCTACTCTATTAGCGTACTGAATATGAACCTTAAAACTATTATTGAACCTATTTACAATAAATGCCCTATCACTTTCCGAACAGAATGTTTCTATTAAAATAACAATATCAAAACTGTTTACTAATTGCAAAAAATAAACATCACTGACCTTACTCTTGAGACCATGAACATTATAACACAAAACACTGAGTTGTCCCTTACTGGCTACGTCGCTTGTGCGGTGTCCTCCTGACGGTGGGTTGGTGCCTTCCTCTTACGCCTCGGTCTGCATGGTGTTGTTGGCCCCTGTCACGTCTTTGCCAGTCGTCGGTCTGTTTACTGTTGCAGTCCTAAGGGTAGGGGATGAAGTCATCTGTCGGTCCCGTGGCTGCCTCGTCCCGTGCTGTTTCAGCTTCGCCAGGAACTCGCTGAAGTCATGGTTGAAGATCCTTCGCAGCTTCTCACCTCCGTCCTGGCGGCCTGCCATCAATCCTCCTTCCTCCCAGGTGAAGCGCTCCCTCTCAATGGTGACATGATCAAAGCGACGGCATACGTCGACCTCCAGCAACTCGCTCTACTTCGGCCCTCTGCCATGAGATAGCTGCGTTTTCTCTCACTTCACGAGTATAGTCTCTATGCACCACATAGCCTGTCCCTTTCAACTGTCCGGTTCGTGACATGATACCTTCTACGTCTGGAATTCAGGGTATGTGAGCTATGGTAGGGTCCCGGCTTTGACCCAAGGGATGAGCCCTATTGACCCAGAGATTACCACTAGCCCCCAAGCGTTAAATACAAAACTGAGCGACAATATGCCTAAAGTCTGATTTATTCGGGGCCCATTTCAGTCCTTTGAATATTAAATTATTACGCCTAGACCGGCCTTCAATATCAAGCAATTTTGTATTGACAGATTTAATATGCGTCTGAAGCTCAGAAAGCTCAAGTTTTAAAACCTTGTTTTCTTTCAGAGAGAGGTGTACTTGATCAGATAGACCCTTAAAATCGTCCTTGGTCGCTAGGTTTGCAAGCTTAACGTCAATAAGTTGGGCCATAAGCTCGTCATGGGAGAGATCTCCACCTTATTCACCATTTTCACACCAACAAGACCACTCGGGAGATGAGTAGGACCGGTGCCGTTTAACCTGTGAGTTGATGAAAATACGTGTTCAGAGTATTGTCACCACCATGAGCACTTGGGGAGCACAACACACGAAACACGCACTGTCACACTGTCACAGTTTCAGAACTGAGGCAACCTCCAGCCTACTGCCTAGCACATGCAGAAACTCGACCTGTGTCAGACAGAACTTCACCCCAGTCCACATGCCAACTTTAACTCAGCTTTCTAACATTGATAAGCTTTCAATTGTTAATCTCTAATGACTTTGATAGTAATATAGAAACTGATGAAGCAAACATACGTTTGTTATTCAATGTGCACAGATATATTGAAAACTGAAATTCAGCCGGAGCTGATGTATAAGCGACTTTACCGTAACGCACCAGTAGTGCTAACTTTGGTACACGCTTATAACTTATAACATACAAAGCACCTAAGTATCAAAATGGCACCCAGCGAAGTGAATGACGATAATGTATTGCGAGTATGGAGGACACTCTACGCTAAGAAAGAAAAATACATCAATCCCAAGTTGAAAGTTGGTGATACTGTGCGTTTGTCTAGAGAGAAGCAACATTTTGCCAAAGGCTACGAACGGAACTGGACAGAAGAAGTTTTCAAAGTATCACGGATTATAAGACATCCTATACCAGTGTACGAACTGAAAGATCTTGCCGATGAAGTTATCGAGGGTAGCTTTTACGAACAGGAGCTTCGAAGGGTTATAGTGTCCAAAACAAAACGTACAAGATCGAAGAGATTCTCAAACTTAAGGGTAAGGGCAAAACCAAAAGGGCGTTAATTAAATGGAAAGGTTATCCTGCAAAATTCAATTCGTGGGTTCTCGCTTCGCAAATTATGGATTTAATGCAGTGAAACGCTGGTCATCTGTTCAGTCTACTGAGAGCTATCATGGAGACATCGTCTACAATCGACGGGTGTGGCAACTTGTTTTGGACTCGAACGATGTCCTATGGTCACATCAACAAATACCGGACCATCAGCGGAGTCTAGTCAGTTTACAACCAAGCGTCGGAGAGTTAACATCAAGAAGTCAGCTGAGCGAAACACAGGAAAAGACCAGTCACCGAAAGAAACCAAAACCATCAGTACAGAAAGAAATCAAACAAAATCCGTTTCAAACAAGAAGAAGAAGGAAACATCGGGTGTCAGTAAAGGAAAATAAGCAGTAGATTGAAGAAGCAGAATAAGAAAAATACAACGAAGATTCCTAAAGATATATTTCAATAATGGCGTTTTTACACTCATCGTCACCCGCATGCAGTAAATCTGAATTGGACTTGTTCTCTTACCTCCTACACAGACTAGTATTGAATGTGGCCAGTGGGTACAGTACAAACCTTTGTCATCTCTATCTGACGAATCGATCGAGTTTGTCGTTCCGTCGTCTGGCGATGAGTACTTGGATTTATCTCAAACCATAATTTCACCAAAAGTTAGAATTTTACAGCTGGACGGTAGTAACTTAATTGCAACCCAGACAAAAGTGGGGCCTGTTAATAGTTTTTGCATTCACTGTTTAGCCAGGTCGACGTTTATTTAAACTTAAAAAACTAGTTTCACAAACGGAAACACTTACCCGTACATTGAAACCCACTACCCAGAAGAATCGCATCTCACATCTTCACTTTGGATAAACGTCACAGCGGGCAAGATGGACAAGACAGAAGACGAAAATGAAGGCTTAAAGAAGCGAAGAAAGTTGTTGGCGGAGAGTAAGCCAGTAGATCTAATCGGTTATATTCAAAGTGACTTTTCATCAAAACAAATATCTTTAAATGGTGGAACTAAAGTTAAAACTGACTAGATTGAGAGACTTATTTAGTCTAATGTCAAAGTCACAGTACAAAGTGAACATTATGGAAGCAAGCCTAATGGTCAGAAGAGTGAAAATAAATCCTTCGCTGTTAGTTGCACATGCAAACCTCTCAAAACCTGCACTGCAAAGTATCCCATCAACCGTGTGGAAGTAAAAGCATTCACAATTCCCAGTGATGTACTAGGAAAACAATCGACAATGTATACCTGGGACAGTTACCTAAACGTATAATTTGGGACTTGTAACTAACAAAGCATTCAATGGAAGCTCAACCCACAATCCTTTAACTTCAAGCAACTTCAACGTCAACTTTCTGGCTATCTACATTGATGGACAACAAATACCGTCTAAAGCGCTCCAACCTGACTTTACAACCAACAGTCTGTACGTTCAAAGCTATCCACACTTTTCTCTGGCTGCGGAATTCACTATAAAACGCCGGAAACACCATTTCGAGAGACATGTACCCAATGGCTACGCTGCTTGAACGCTTTCGACTTGACTCCAGACCTCTGTGCGAGCTCTACACACTGGAACCTGATCAGAAGAGGTGCTTCTTCGTATCGAGATCAAGTTCAGCGATGCTCTTTCGCCGAAGCTGTAACTGTATTTTGGAGAGTTCCAATGTAATCGAAGTGGATGATTCAGAAATGTCATTGTTGGTTAACTCAACAGTTTAGTTTATTTTAGGAACTACCATAACTTTAGCTCTTTTTGAAACTATGGTGTTTTTGTTCATGCCATGTGGATAAGTGTGTTGATTTCATATGTTTAATTAGATTATAACAAAATCTTTTAAAACAATATACTAATTTTAAGAGATTATTGTCAGCCACTTTTTTGGTTTTGTATATTAACTATGCACATTACGTTTTGACATTCAGTCGTTCTCGTCACTGGTACAGTTCGGATCGTTCTGACCTCTCTCATACTTTAGTACCATGGATCTTGTGCTCGTCTCAATAACTGTAACACACCCAGTACACCCGCTTGTGTGACCTCAGAACAGGAGTCACCTATAAGATCGTCCGATTCTCAAAGCTCACACCCGGTACGGAGAACCATCTGTGCTACCTTAAAAAATCCTGACAGCGATGATGTGCATCATCTCAACGTTTACCTTCCAAAAAGTATTTGAAAGTCCTCTGCGATTCTACAGTGGAAAATTACAACAAGAGACTGTGACCACGTCACCATTTACTACGGTCTAGGCAAACGAGTAGAATTTGTTTGATTTATTATTTTACATATTATGCATTTTATTGTACTGTCTGGAGATCATATGTTAACTATAGATTTAAGCTTTTAATAAACTTTCGTGTTCATAATTTGGCTTATTATTATTTGTCCTTAAGTTGAACCCTAGAAAGGAAACATTCCGTTGAGTAGAGTAGAGGTTACAAAAACGTAAGTACAAAATTCAATGTTTAAATGAAAACAGTATTACAGTCTAGCCGTAAAGTTAAAAAAGTGAATAAAGCACAAGAACTATTGATCGTATGTTTTATATTTAGCCATCAGAGCTGATTGGTTAACGCACTGTTTTAATATAAGCTTCTACGTTATTATCTGTGTGTACGAGAACAAGGGAAAACAAGAATCAAAACATAAAAGTAATTAAAACATTATACACCATAGCGAAGGAATCGCTAAACTACCAACAAAAGATTTTGGAGATAACATATGTAATCTTTTGTACATGGGGCGCAGCGTCGTCACATTCCGTTCCTCTTGGTCGCTTGCACCTTCCATCACCTACCCACGGACATGACGTCACGCAACCTCCGTAGAACAACATGTCTTAGTCGATAGTCGTCAAATCAGTCGAAAGTGAGGGTTATGCCACTGCCAAGAGAGTAGTTTTGTGTGTCTCTATTTTAATATAATTTACTAGTTTTAAACTTATAAATTCGGAAAGTGTGCACATAAAATAGGATTTGAACTATTACTAAATCAGTGAGTAGTACTATACAGATATAATATTGAACATTTCTTTCTAAACAAGCTGTTTTAGATCTACTGCAAATCCTAACCTAAATTAGTCAACGCTGATATCTACATGTGCTTGTGCGCTGCAGTCTACACGTGAAACAAGCTATCTACAGTTATCTTTGAACTCCTGATAAGCTCACTGTGGCTGATTGGTATCGCACTTGACTCGTAAACCTGTATACCCCAGTTCGATTCTCGCTGGAGGCAACTTTAAATTTTGCATCCACAAAAGGAATTTTTTATGTTTACCAATTCGTTTCTATGATATTTACTCCCTTTTTATTTCAAGAAATTCACACGAAACTCACTTCCAATATGAAAATAAATAAAATTAAAACTACGAAGGGCAAAGAAGGAATTGTAGTGAATAAATTCAGATATAGGAAGGATAAGCCACTTATTACTACTGGCGATGTGAACTGGCGTTGTACTTATAAGAACTGCTCAGCTTCGATCAAAACAAACAGCACAGTGACAGTGGTAAAGTCCAAGCCTACTGCACACAACCATGCTGAGCCCCCAGACACAGATACACCATCATCACCTTCCATATCTGAGCCATCAACACCCACCTCACAGATACCATCACTGCAAACCCCACCTCGCTCTACTTCAACCACAGATGTAAGCTCTGAAGCACTTACACCATCTCTCACACCTTCTCTCACCGAGCTTCTCTCCCCTTACACCACTCTCACCCCAGTACCCCCTACATTCTCACAACAAGAAGAGGAGAACAATCACTTGAGGCAGCGGGTAGCTGAACTTATTTATATGAATGAGGCCTTAACTGATCGGTTGATAACATTAGAAAAACAAACCATACCCCATGATTGCAATGAAACAATAGTAGAAATAAATAACACTGATATAAATTCTGAAATAAACAATGAAACTCCAGACTTAAGTCCTAAAAACCCCCCACCTGAAAAAATACACCTTACAGAAAAAAAAGTCGAAAAGATACATGTCATAAATGCAAACATGGGCGACATGATAGACGGATTGAGAAATAATACAACTTTGGCGTTTGCCCACACCATTTCAGGTGATTTTGATAATCAGAGACGAATGTCGGCTGGTGTAGCAGTCACATTTAAAACGAAATTTGGAAAACCAACAATTCAGGACAGTGTGACAAAGTCTCTGACGTTTCAAAAGTCCCAAATGGAGGCGGCTGTGTACAGCCTCATCACTAAAAACGATTATTGGGGCAAACCAGTGGTACAAGATTACGATCTGGCATTTGAAGATTTTACTCGTGACTTTAAACAGAAGAACTTCAAGACACTTGTATGTTCCCCGATGGGTTGCGTCCGTGACCTTATTCATTTGGACCATTTCGCAAGAAAAATCACAGAGTTTCAGCAGTCTACCGGAGCTACTGTCCTGATCGTCACTTGTGACCGTGGGAGGAGGCTTCGTCATGGAATTCCTCATCCTCTGTTCGTGAAGCAGCTGCAAGAAATAAAGAAAGCAAAGTCTCATCAAGAAAACAGCAGTGAACATCTCATCACGAAACAGAGCAGGCAAATTCACACTGCTGAGCCAAAAACACCTTGGCACAAACTCCAGGACGAGGAGATGAAAACATTCATGGACCAAATACCTGTTCCCGACAACGCAATTCTACTAGAACCCTCAGTCAGTCACCTGGTGAAGAAGAGCAGTAGCACTGAGGACGTGGCTGATGTACGAAAAAAACTTGACCTGGACAAATACGACTACGTTCTGGCAGCAGTAAATGACCGGCAAGACGATGACAGCGAGGGAGGCGTCCATTGGTCGCTACTGGTGTACACCCGGGAGACGGACACCTATCTCCACCTAGACAGCCTGGAGCCCATGAACTCTAAACACGCTGAACAACTGGCGGCCAAGCTGAGCGGGGACCCAGATGTCAACGTAGTGCAACTGAAATGTCGACGCCAGGAACAGAGTGTGGAGTGCGGTGCCTATGTCCTTCACTACATTGACTTGATTTGCACCATGATCAAAAATAATATAAATGTGCAGGGTAGTCGTTGCTACAGTCAACCATTTTCTGTCAGTCAAATTTACAACAAAATCGTTCAAGTAAAGAAATTAGTTCAACCAAAACCAGTCGAGCAGTCAGTCCAACAAAAGAAAGTCGTGCTGTTGTCGGACAGCCACGGCCGCAGTCTGCGACACTTGCTGCAGGACAAGCTGGGTGGCAAGTACGCGGTGTCGAGTGTGGTTAAGCCAAACGCGACACTGCAGCATGTGGCGAGTGGCGCACACTGTGAAAGCTCGAAGTTGGGTAGCAACGACCACCTTTTAGTATTAGGAGGCACAAACGACATGGAAACTAGGGAATTTGATGTGAAATCAATGGTAAAAGAAATGGCTGAACAAACAAGGCACACAAATTTGGTTCTTTGTACAATACCATTGAGACATGACAGGCCTGATCTCAATCAGAAAATCAGGAAAACAAATATTGATTTGGTCATGGAAGCCCTGAATTTCGACCATGTTCAAATTCTTTCACTGTCAAATATGTCTGTAAATTTCTATACACATAAAGGGCTTCATTTCAATAGAAAGGGTAAATTAGAACTAAGTAATCAGATAGCTGGAAAAGTTAGGTCTTTGAGTTTAAACTGACAAGCAATGACAAGGGAAAACTTTCTGCTAATATAGGGAACAATTTGTGCTACACAGTTTCTGGCAATAGTAACAATTTCGTGTTAAATACTTTACATGATAAAAAATATAAAATAATTCATTTAAATATTCAGTATCTTAGGAAAAAATTGATGCTTTAAATATATTTTACAAACAGAACAGCCTCAGTTAGTAATTTTAAGTGAACATGGTTTAAAACAAGAAGAACTAAATTGTATTAACTTTCAAGAATATGAGATTGTAAGCGTTTCGAGAACAAATCACAAGAGTAGTGGCGGCTTAGTTATTCTTAAAAGATGTAACATGTTTGTAAATATAGTAGATGTAAGTAAATTTTGTAAAGAAATGGTTTTTGAAACAGCAGCAGTGGAAATTATGCTAAGTAAAGAAACTAAGTTAATTGTTTGTGGAATATATAGGCCACCTTGTTATTTAAATGTAAATAGTAGTTTTAAGATTTTTATGACATTCTTTCTAAGATTTTAGCAAATAAGAATAGACATTGCCTTATAGTCGGTGACTTGAATTATGACTGGTATAAAAGTAATAATGAAACCAGTAGACTTAAAGATTTAATGAATGAGTTCAATTTAAAACAATTTGTAGACTCACCGACTCGAGTAACAAGCTCTTCCGCGACACTTATAGATCACGTCTTATCCAATCTGGACCGTGAACAGTTGCAGGTGCAGGTGATAGGCACTGGGTTGTCGGATCACTATGCACAATCTATCACACTGCGACACACACACAAATACACACATCCCACCCCGACACATCGCGTAAACTAACTCACGATATTTCCCCAGATAATCTAAATACTTTAAACTTTGTTTTATCTAAAGAAAGCTGGGATCTACTTCAAACAAGCGTTAATGTTGACACAAAATATACAACGTTTTTTAATGTATTTAATTTTAACTTGTCAATTGCGTGCCCATTAAAAGGAGAGGCCCAAATAAAAATAATACACCGAGAAAGCCATGGTTAACTAAAGGTATTATTATCTCATCTAGGTATCTAAAGGAACTAGACTTCAAAAGGAAATATAATAATTCAATACATTTCACTAACTATTATAAGAACTATAGGAAAATATACCGCAAAGTTATTAAACTGGCTAAAGCCAAACACCTATTCACTAGTCTAACGAAGACTGATAACCTGGCTAGGGATGCGTGGAGGGCAATCAATACGGACAGGTCAAGGAAACCGGTTTTTTTACCTTCCGATATGCCTAGTGTCGAGGAATTTAATGAGTACTTTGCTAATGTTGGCAAACAAAAACATGCCATGATAACGGAGCCCCGAGTAAAGTTACAGTCTGTTAAAACATGTCTAAATACACTTGCCTTGAGTCCAACTGACCCTCATGAAATAAACAGTATAATCATGAAACTTAAGAATTCAAACGCAGCGGGCTATGACGGACTATCCCACAAACTTATACGTCATTCTGCCCCATTCATTAGTGAAGCTCTCTCAGATATTATAAACTCATCTCTATCTGAAGGGTTTTCCCACAGGCCCTTAAGCTAATCAATAGGTAACAATTTTTAGGATGGAGTTTCCAATTTGCCGGAAAATGGCGTCCTTTATCTAACGTGTCAACTATTTCTAAAGTTTTGAGCATGTTTTGCAAATAGACTCATTGAATTCTGGATAAAATAACTTGTTATGTAAAGAACAATACGGCTTTTAAAAGGGAAGTACAAATGATGCAATGGTTAATTTTACCACAAAAGCTATAAATGCATTAGATGAACGGTACAAATCGATAGGCGTATTTTTAGATTTGCAGAAGGCGTTTGACTCCCTAGACCATAGTATTCTTTTGAACAGCTTTATAACCTAGGAGTTCGTGGGTTGTCTTTGGACTGGATTAAATCGTACTTAACAAATAGATGCCAAAAGTAGAAATAAATAATGCTCAGTCAAAAGTGTATACTTAAGCTTCGGAATTCCCTGTTCGGTTTTGGGTCCGATTCTCTTCATTCTTTATTTAAATAATCTCACACAAATGCTTCCTAATTTACAAGTGACTATGTATGCCGATGACATAGCACTGGTTTTTCAAAATAAACTATTAAGTAATTTAGAAATGGATTGTTACTCTCAGTTGTCCATTCTATACCAATATCTCAACAGTAATAATTTACATGTTAATTCAAATAAAACAAAGTGTTTGTACTTCTCCACCAATCGAACTCTCGACATTGAACCATTAATCTTTATGGACGAGATTGAGCTTTTATTGGATGAGGAGTGTAAATACCTGGGCCTCATTTTTGATAGTAGTTTTTCTTGGTCAACCTATGTTGACTTTCTTTGCTCAAAGTTATCTTCACAATTATTTTATTAAGTCGATTCGCCGGGTCAAAGTTATTTCCTTATGAAACTAATATACTTTGCCCTTATAGAGTCCAGGCTCAGGTACGGTATCGTCCTGTGGGGGTCTACAGCCAGGTATAACTTTATAAGAGTTTTTCGACTTCAAAAGAGAGCAATGCGAATAATAGCGGGGGTACATAGTCGAGCTTCATGTAAAAATCTGTTTAAATCCATGCGCATTTTAACCCTACCCGTCTCTGTATATTTTTGAAATTCTCATGTTTTATAAATTAAAGTCAACATCTATCCAAACCGGTTTTGATGTACATTCATACAACACACGGCACAGGCACCATCACAGACAGACGGCACACAGATTAGAAATTACTTCGAATTTACCTGAAAATTGGGGCCAAAACTTTTTAACGCATTGCCCAATCAACTTAAGATGGAAATAAATCCAGTAAAATTTAAAAACGCGTTAAAAACCTTTCTTCTGCAAAGAGCTTGTTACTCAATTAATGAATTTTTAATGCCTTAAAGCACTTATTTAATTTTATGGCATTTCATGTATATAATTATAAATGTTAATGTAAAAAAGGGTTTATTTAAATTTTGTTTGTTAAGTAGGGTTTTAGTTAAAAGTTTTATGCTAATGAGAATAGTGGATTAACATGTGTTTCTTTTATTTTTGTTATTGTTTTATATAGAAACTGTTTGCACTAGGTTTTGTTAGTAGTATATTTGACTATTGTAATACAATTTATAAATTGTCTTACTACAATAAAGAATTTTGAATTTTGAATTTTGAAATTGATAGTCGATATATCTACAGTCGATAGTGTCCGTCAAAGATCAAAAGAACGGTGTCGTCATTTAAAATCTCCGTAGGTAAACAGTCTTGACATGCTTGACACTGGGGAGGTCTATATAGTAGTCCCGTCCCATTCCTAACTATTTGTTTTGTTTTGAGTATTTATTATATTGTGAGATCCATGATTTATTGATATTTTTAAAGTGCCGATTCAAACCAAATGTTGTACTTTTTTAGTTGTAATATACAGTCTAGTGTTAGGAGGCTGAAAAGTGTATTCTACAGTGAAGTGTTGAAGTGTACAGGGTATATGACTACTGTAGTACGGTAGCACGGAGGCGCCTTCAGAAAGCGGCGAGCTATTCCCGAAACGCAGTTGTGCTACACTCTTGCCTACTCGGCGCCGTGCGAGTTTAACAGCAATACACTCGAGTTTGACCGGACGCTATACGCGGCTCATTGAACGTAAAATTACGGCAAATACACCAAACTCTTCTCTGTTTAATTCTTCTGATGACGGCGTATCAAGGGGTAATACCCACACTTCTCCTACAGAGTGGTTTTGTGGGGCAGTTGCGCAAAATCACATATTTCCAGACTCTTCATTCTTAAAAATGTTCAAAAGTGTCAATCTGGTGACACTTCCCTGTCTTTACATTCTTTATACATGTGTTTCCTTCAAAACCAGATGCAATCCCATAAGAGGTGTAAACATTTACTCTTATGAAACTTGAGGCAGGGAAAACTACCGGACTGGGCGATACAGAACGGTGGTTTTCGAGCGTTTGCCTTCTCAAACAAGAGCTAGTTTTGTCAACAAATTGTCAAATTTGATAAAATGTACTCCAACGCCACAGACGTTCAAATCACGTCTGAAAGCAGTTTAAGCCACTAACACTTTCTATAGTTCGGACGAGTTCTTGGCACATCAATGGGAGACCTAGTGAGAAATGGCTACTGGCCTACGGATGCTTAAGTGGGAGAATTCGAATGAATGAGCCAGTATGACTGCAAACATTGTATGTATGAATGAGTTCTTGATTGACATAATTGTCATAAAGCGTCAATGAGGCGCGTAACAACTGGCTCCCTTCATTCAACTGATGCCCCTAACTGTTAAATCAAGAGTTTACAGCGCCCATTTTTCATCTTTCAAAAATTATTTTAACATTTATAAACATGAAATATTTGGAAACTATAGGAGTTTTCCAACACTTGTATAGAACCCGATTTCTCATAAATTGTCCAATAGCGAAATAGTCTAAACTTAAAACTGTCCAAATTTCACTTGGCCCCATAATTTAGAAAAAATGCTCTACAGCATGTCTTGGTAAGCTTCTAGCTTTAATACGAATAAAGCTAACTTTTAAGTATGCACAGTACACTCGGCCATTTTTTTTTGTCCCATAATAACAACGAAAACAGGATTTTCTTGAGACACCCCACGCCTACTATTTTTATTTGATCTTATTGAAATAGGTTTTATTTTAAAGATAACAATGTATTGCAGTGACTTTGCTGACCAATTTTCTAAAAATTTTAAAATCTCGTAAAATTAAAAAAAATTAATACAGAGGTTTTTTAATGTTTGAATGTATGGCACGATCTTATTAATGGGAAAATGGAAATTCGGCTCAGCGAAACCATTGAAACCTTTACGAGTAATGCACTTTAAAACAAAGTTTATTTCATGAAAATCCGATGAAAACTGTAGGTGTGAAGTGTCCCAAGAAATTTCATGTTTTTACATTTATCTTATGGGACGAATTTCAAGGTCACAGCCACAACTGCCCGCGGAGGCGGCAAATAAACCTTTCATCTATAGGCGGCACATGCTCTTAAATCCGGCCCTGAGTATGAGTGACATAATTTTAGCTTTCAAAATATTTAAAACATGTCGATTTCAATGCAGTGTATGTTGTTTACAAAATAAAGAATTTACTTATTGACATAAGCATGGACATATAATTTAATTGTTCATAAAGTAAAAATATAATACAAAATAATTTGTCTAGTTGTGAAGTCTAAAAATAACACGTTTTTTCATCGTGTTTGGACCAAGACTCAAATTTGAAAACTTCTACAGCGTTAAATAAAGTTTTCAAAGAAAGAATTATATTCAGAAAGTTTTGAAACTTGCGACCTTCAAAACTTGTTTTTAATAACAACGTTTTTAACAACGACTTTTACAGCAAAAGCATGATGCTCAGGACACCAAAACACCCTGTTTTTTAAATAAAAGGTTGTACATACTATGAGTCAGTGCAATCTTGAAATGGTAATGTGAGAATCAAGCTGTGCTTAAAACAAACAGAAATTAAAAGTTTAGTTTGATTTGTTAATCTGAATTCAAGTAATATTAGCATTAGCGCCGCCACTACTAAACCTTGGTTGGGGATCATTAGGAGGTTAGGGGCCCTCCCTTGAGGAAAATTTTGAAATTTGTGACCTTCAAAATTCGTTTTAAGAACATTGTTTTAACAACGACTTCTACAGCACGCACTATGCTCAGGATCAAAACGCCATTTCAACTAAAATGGCAGAACTTTTGAGGTTGTTAACACAGCTGATGATTCATTGCTGATATATTAACCAAGTGAGAGCGTAAACGAATTGTATCATTCTCATAGGTCCACCCTGTATATCCACCTCGTACTCCCTATCCGTCTTGCAAACTGGGATCCATTTGTTCATTCTTTACATTTATTTATACATGAGTGTTTGGTAGTTAATTGTTTTTGACGAGGTAGAATAGAACACTACTATCGGTTTTATTATTGGTCAGATTCAAGACGCAGCTGTGTGCGTAAATCAAGAGATAGAGGCAAAGTGGTACTTCATAGTAAGCGGAATAACATAGAAAACATATGTTTTATTTTTTAACAACTAATAAATATATGACAATAGATAATAAGATAGAGCTTGTCAAACTACATATTGGTACAAAAGAGTAAATACACTAGAAATAATTATAAACAAATACATCCCATCCAATATTACATCTCAAAGTTAAGCTTAAGCTGTCTGGCAGTGAAAATATGTGAAGTCGATGAGCTTTATTCCTAACAGTAATATTAAGTTAACCAAGATAACTAGTGGTTACTTTATAGTCCCAATTAAGTCTAAAAAAGACTTATTTAATTTTATTTAATAACAAGTTAATTTTACATATTTCAAATAGCTCGCTGCTCAGTAATTTCAAAACAACAAACAATGTATTATTTCATTATTGTAATTTTGATTGATACTACAACTCAAGTAATGTTAATAGTAAGACTATATATTACATAATTTATTGGAAATTGTTGATAGGAATAAATAATGTTTCCTTATTGGAACCTTAATTCAACTGATAAGAAAGGAGCAAGGATATTAAGCAAGTCAAAAAGAGTTGATAACAGAAGAGATCCAGTCCAAGAACTTAGCAGTGTCAGTGAAGACAAAGTACTGATCAAGATCACAAGCTTCCAAGGAGGAGTTGAGAAGAGACAAGCTGACTAAGCCACGCAGTTGCCACTTGGTGACATTGTTCCGTGTCACAGACAACATCAGACCCCCTCCACTGTCCCCGTTACACGGTCCTGTCCCTGAAACCATGTATGTTAGTTACAGTATCAGTGAAGACAAAGTACTGATCAAGATCACAAGCTTCCAAGGAGGAGTTGAGAAGAGACAAGCTGACTAAGCCACGCAGTCGCCACTTGGTGACATTGTTCCGTGTCACAGACAACATCAGACCCCCTCCACTGTCCCCGTTACACGGTCCTGTCCCTGAAACCATGTATGTTAGTTACAGTATCAGTGAAGACAAAGTACTGATCAAGATCACAAGCTTCCAAGGAGGAGTTGAGAAGAGACAAGCTGACTAAGCCACGAAGTTGCCACTTGGTGACATTGTTCCGCTGTCACAGTCAACATCAGACCCCTCCACTGTCCCATTACACTCGTCCTGTCCTGAAACCATGTATGTTAGTTACAGTATCAGTGAAGACAAAGTACTGATCAAGATCACAAGCTTCCGGAGGAGCAGAGTAGACAGTTTACCTCAAGCTAATGCATGTTGCTAACAGACATTGTTCCGTGTCACAGACAACATCAGACCCCTCCACTGTCTCCTCGCTACACCGGTCCTGTCCCTGAAACCATGTATGTTAGTTACAGTATCAGTGAAGACAAAGTACTGATCAAGATCACAAGCTTCCAAGGAGGAGTTGAGCAGAGACAAGCTGACTAAGCCACGCAGTTGCCACTTGGTGACATTGTTCCGTGTCACAGTCAACATCAGACCCCCTCCACTGTCCCTGTTATGTATGTTAGAAAATGTGAGAGTTGGACAAATGATGTTTAAAATTGGGTTTTTGAAAACTGGGCTATACTACACTTAACTGAAGGCCTTATGAGGACGATGGTGATTGTATCCCATTATACTAACATTTGCAGGCTACCAACACTTCTGATACTGAGACCCCATGCTACTGGTTTTAACACCTACTCACCCTTCAGGCTCTGTTGCCTCCCGCCGCCTGTGGCCTCGCTTGATAAAGACAGGCCATTCGTTGTGCTCATGACATTTATTTATTTATTCATACACACGGCCAACGCCATTTTACAAAAAATACAATATATGTGAGCGATTATAACTACAAATAGTGCTGATTTACGTGAAATGCAATGATGCTTACAATAAAATTATTAGATACAGGTACATGTGAATATAAGCTAACTGCTTCATTGCACCTCAAGGCATTGCCCTCCCTTACGATGTGCACCTACCTTACTCTAAATAACATCCAAGGACCCATTACTTCATTCTTATCATTAGCAAAACTAACCATTTTTAGCACCAGCACACAGAGTCGTGTTGGACGTGAGGTAGTAGAACTGTGAATCACTACGAACGCATTCTTCAGTGCTTACTATCGGAATCTGCAAGATTCGTGGAATAGGAGACATTCTACTGGCAACCTTATCCTTGCCCCATCCGACCACCTAATGGACAAATCTTACATAAGTATTTTATCAATCATTATTACTGATCAAATTCAATTTCTGAAAGAGTATATAAATGCTCTTTGCATATTTCAGTTATGGAACGAAACCTGTTTTGGCTTGATTACACCCTCCACTGTGGCATTGAATGATTGTTCAACCTATTTGCTCTCTACCCTGGTCCCTCCCAGTGGCGGCTCAACCATAGGAGCTCACGAGTGCACTGCGAAAATATGCAAAATATTATTAACACTACCTGAAGAGCCCCAGCATAACATAGTACAGTTTATTGGTTATATCAACAAAAGATTGTTCTTCCAAGTTAAATGAGTTCTTTTTAAATTTAAGGGTAAAACATAGGAGCCAGTCAAGAGTCAAGATGCAAGTGTCCCTTCACACACACATAGTGGAGGCGATGAAGACTCCCGCGACTGGGAGGAGAAAAGAGTTTATCGACAAAATGCTATCAGACAGTGAAGACAAGTATTTATTGGAGAACAGTGCCCTTAAAGTGTTACGCGGTTAAAGGTGTTAGGAGTTGTGCTGTGCATCCATTGAACTAAAAAAACGTGATACATTAGGTGAATACCATCACCTATTTCCCAATTAAAGGAGTATCCTGATCGGTTCTTTCAATACACCAGGATGGAGTACAGTACCTTTCAGTACATTTAAACCATATTCAACCTCAAATGGTAACAAAATTCACTAATTTCGTCAAGCAGCCTATTGAACCTGAGGAGAAGCTGGTTATAACATTGAGGTAAGAAACTGTTTATATCATGAAAAGTTTAATGAAATAACTTAAAAACACATTTTGAAAAGACAAAATGAAAGAACACATTGATTCTACTAATTTGACTCTAAATCTAAAATGTCACTGTCCTTGTGTAAACGAAGGGTTAAAACTTTGATTCCACTGATCTAAATCTAATAAGCTGTTGTCTTGTTGGTGATGTACTATTTTGAAGGGAGTGGTCTGAAGGCACAAATGACTGACGAGTGGAATTATAGTTACTAGTAACTGTAGACGGTCTAGACGAGTCGTGCGAGTATGCATATTTTAGTACTAGATTTGTAACTTCATTTCGGAAAAGTAGTTTATCAGCTCCATTTATATTTTTCATGTAAGGCAAAAGGCTTTCAAAAAACAGCATGTCGTCATTTGGCTTTTCTTCTCTTCGAGCCCGCTTTTCTTCAAAAAGTGCCATCTTCTTCTCCTCAATCTGGATCAGTTTCTTCAAATCAGGATTTTGTGCCCTTCTCTTATTAAAATTATTTTGGTGGACAAGACCTTCATTCATAGTTTTTTCATTGACACTTGACGGACGTACAGAAGCTGAGGTACTGACATTGCCGACATCGTTGCCGCCCTCAGTAATTTGTAGTTCACTTGGATAATCTAAACTTATATCATTTGTGTTTTCTTCAAGATTTGCCTCTTCAAAGTTTGTGTCTGTAGTCTGCTCCTCCAAATTTTCACATTTTTTCTTGATATTCCCAGATGTAGGTCTAGTCTTGAATTGAGATCTCAGAAAATCTAACATAAAAAAATATGGCCAATTAGATTTGTACAGTGATTCTGCACCGGATCCCGATCTTTCTTCTTGCATTTTTCTTACTTCCTTCCTGTAATAGTCCCTTAATGACTTCCATTTGCTTTGAGCATCTTTTACTGAAATGAAAAAAAACAAGTATTACATTTTGCTGATGTTACATATTAATCTATAATGAAAATGAGTATTTTGGTCCCATCAAATCAGACAAAGCTAGACTCTTTTTTAAATTCCTTAAAGAGTGCCCTAAATAAGACCATGTAAGTTTGATACAATCTTTGAGGTGAGATAAATGTTTAACAGACTAAAACCCAAACAATTTAGGCATTTTTACATATATTCCAGGTTCTAGGTTTACACATATATTATATTGTTGCAGATACTTGGCGACTGGATCTTCATTCAAAAGTTTATCGTTCTCATTTCGTGTTGGTGCATCTACAATTAGCAAGATAGTGAAAGGAACTGTCAACGTTCTTTGGAATATCTTACAGCCTTTACATATGCCGCCTCCTTCAAAAGAATGCTTCACACAGACAAGCAAAGAATTTTGTAACTTATGGAATTTTCCCAACTGCATGGGATGCATTGATGGAAAGCATGTCAGAATTTCTTGCCCTCCACATTCAGGCACAATGTTCTATAACTACAAAAAATTCTACTCCATTGTTTTACTGGGAATTTGTGATGCAAAATACAGATTTCTTGTAATCGATGTAGGAGGATTTGGAAAACAAAGCGATGGAGCCACTTTTGCTTCCTCTGACTTTTATCGAATGATAAAAAAAAAAATCGCCATTCGGATGATGCTTGTTTGCCTGGGACTAATTTTACAACGCTATTGGTATTTCTCAGATGAAGCCTTCCCTTGTCCCAAATGTACTAACACCTTACAGTGTAGAAAATCTCAATGAAGAAAAAATCGTCTTCAATAAAAGACACTCAAGGGCTCGAAAATGTATTGAGTGTACGTTTGGAATCCTGTACTCAAAATGGAGACTTTTGTCTAAGAATATTGAAAGATAGAGAAGGATTTGAGAGGCATTTGACAAATGTGAAGACAGTTGAACCTAAGAACATTGAAGTTCCAAGAAGACAACGTCAGAGAGGACGACAATCGAGTGATGCTCTTTTAAAGGGACACTTCACAAGATACTTCAATGAAAATATGATTCATTTTGCAAGAGACTGAAAAGCAGTTTAGGTACATGTTTTGGCTGGTTACGCTATTTTAAACCTTGGTATATCATTAAGACATTGACAAATTATTATTATTGTTATTATGAATTATGTGTCCAGTAGCATTTCAAATTCATTGTTTTATTATCTTTCACTTTTCATGTATGTGTTCAAATACGTTGGATACCATTCTGTTCTGAGGTTTGCAAGATGTTATTAGGACGGTCTTTTGAATTCATGTAAATATGCGATTCTTTTAAGTTTACTATGAGACAACTTGCTTACTGGCCTACTGAAATGCAAACAAAAAACACATCATACGTATAGACAAACATACCTGGGCAATTATTTTCTATTCCTACTTCCTTCCATAGTTTGTCCAGTGTATACCGATTATGGTGGTCATTCATCTGTTGGTTCCATATGGGTTCACGGTTCCGTATTGACAAAATCAACAGTTCCAGGTTCATTTTGTGATGTAAATATGATGAACTGATGAAAATATGAATCAAACTGATGGAAACACAACTAACAACAATAATAATGCGATTCAAATTATCTACACAACCACCTGCACGGAAGCCAGGAGTCGATCAACTGGAGCAGCTCAAAGAGATCGGGTCATTTCACGAAGCGTGAGTCAAGATTCATGTCGATGCATGAAGCCGCCATGCCACATCATATGTGCGCCTACTTGAATGTATGGAAGATTTAAAAACGCCGCCACTCTTGACTCGCCGCCTAACTATGTTTTTACCCTAAGTAACAATACTATCAGCGAAAAAGAATAGTTTTGATCATTTGGTTATGACTCTTGGGTAATTAGTGTATTGTAAGTTTAACTAACAATGCTAGTTAGTTGTTGAAGTAAAGTGATCAGAAGTACGAGGGGTACCCCAAAATAACAAATTTATTAAACCATGTTTTATTATTTTGTTTACTAATTTACATTTATACCTTCGTCAGTATACTCCCATTAAGTGTAATGCATTTGTTCATTCGATCCTCTCATGGTTTAAATAAAGCACCCCTCATACTCTGAATGACTGCACGCCCATCCTCGTTGTTTTTCACCTTCATTTTGTCATAACGATGATCTATTATGCAATTTTTCATTATGGGGAACATAAAAAGCCGCGTGGGGCAAGATTTAGTGAGTATACGGTCGGGAAGGGTGGTCATGCTGGTATTGGCCAAAACTAGCGCACTGAGCTGGCTATGTGGGCAGGCGCATTGTCATGATGAAAGAACCAGTCTCCATATCGCCAATGGTTGGAGGTGTTGAAATTGCTAAACTGAATTTCAACACACTCCAGACAGCAAAGAAGCATTCTCAATGGTCCTCCGACGGTCTTATTGTAATATTGACGGTTTTTTCTGAACAATTTCACCAGTCCAGAATTTGAAGGTCGCCTGGGACGAGGCTTGTCTTCAATCGACAGGGCCCCGCCTTGAATTTGGGAAAATACTGTTACACTCTGGTTTTGCTCAAAACCTCGTCTTTGTAAGCTTTTTTAATAATTGCAACCGTTTCTGACGTTTTCCCAGAAAAAGCCCACTGCTGAACTTTGTACATTTATTTAAACCATCAAAAAACAAACGAGGCAGAACAAAACTACTTTAGAAAAACGCACACAGCTCCTCTTCACAGCCTTCAGTCTTACCACAGTGAGTGCTCTGACCTCAGGAAGAGTTGTGCTTTCATCCCCATCGCCAAAATGTGAACTATGCACCTCGCCATCGACTGATTCCCGATACTCTTTGTATGTTGCTTTGGGTGAAATGCAAACTGATTTGCCAATTGAAACTCAGGAACACTTTTATCTCCCTACATTTGTCATCCGGGAGAAGTCTGCTCCATTGTACTTAGTCCAGTACCAATGTAGACAAATCAGGCACTGTATACTATGCAGACATTTGATTAAAAGTCAACGAAGTTGATGGGATTTTTCTAAAGTTGTTAATCATTTTAACTCTTTTCTTAGAAAACCTGATTACAACAATTTTGTTTCCACTGGCTATGCTTAAATAGGTATTTTTTGTGTTCTCTGTTGCAGTTGGTCGGTCTGATTTGAAGATTGTCGTCCACTGCTCAGAGCCACAATGAGACTGTTCGGGCTGGTCAGGCAGTCAGTCAGTGTGCAGCTGTCACTGGCCGTGGACGTGCTTGATTTCTCTATTTGTTTTTTAATTTGTACAGTTTTTGTACATGTTGTATTGTTTTTCTAGGCTAGCTGTTATAGACTACTAAGTTTAACGAGGAAGGAGAAAAGGAAAACAAAATTAATTAAGGTCAGCTTGCTTGGTTACTTTTAGGTTAACTCTTTTACTAATGTCATGTGTTATGTTTTAAATTACTTTTCACCCTGAAGACGGGTCAGATTCCAGATCCCAAAACATCATGTACTTTTGTTCACTCAAAAACTATGGAAAACGTCCGCACAATAATGTTTTAACCTCAGTTGATGAGTCGAAATACAAACTTACAGTACCAGTGAGTCCGACTCATGAGATCCAAGTCAATGGACTGGCTCCAGAGGCAGACAGGTTGGATGAACATGTTGTATTGCACAGGAGTCTTCAGCTGCACCAGGCCAAGTCTGCCGTGTAATGCGGCCTCACAAACTCAGGGTGCACATGCAACGCTTGCACCTGAACATAGACGTGCAAATTTTATGTTTGAATAATAAATACAACCCTGTGGTGCTGTTAAAAGACATTTATTTATTCATTGGTATTATCAAAGGTTTTGTTATGGTAGGCATAGATCCCACATGGCTGAGGCAGAAAATCAACATAGTCCCGACAGCCCAAGTACAGATAGTTCGCAGTACAGAAAGAATTCGCAGCACTATCTGTGCTCGGGCCAACTATTGTTGATTTTTTCTGCCTTAGCCATTCGGCATCTATACGCAATCCACGTACCATAACATATTCTTGGTATTATCAAAAAGAGAGAGGGAATCAAGTTTGTTAGAATCGGATGTAGAGAATGTAAGGCCTACCTCTTTGATGACTGAATGAGCCTCCCACTGTTGCAGGTTGAACTTGCCCAGATAAACAACCACATCCTCCGGTTTCAAAGGCCCTGTCTCTTGTTCCCGAATGCAGTGACCCACTGAAAACATGAAAACACAACTCTCTAGCGTGATTTTATCTCATTTGAATGGTTTCTTAGTGCGTTTCGTAAGGACTGGTAACGCCATGACTTCGCTCATCACTGCGTGGCGCAGGTTCAACAATCGCATTGACCACTAATAATTTGTTAGGTAATGTAGGTACTGTACAAGCAGAACTTAATGTATGTAGCATATTAATTATAATATTTACAATATTGTAAAGGATATGGAGTCGGTGACGATGCTGCCGCTGCAGTGGAAATGAAGGCCCAGGGGGTTAACATTGACTTACGATTGTTTACCTGTAAGTATGAAGGGATTTAGTGACATGCTGCTGCAGTGGAACTCAAGGCCAGGGGGTTAACATTGACTTACGATTGTTTACCTGTGAGTATGAAGGATTTGGTGACGATGCTGCCGCTGCAGTGAAACTGAAGGCCCAGGGGGTTAACGACGAAGATGGCAGCTAGCCAGGGCCACTCTCCACGCTTGAGTGCTCTCCCACCCACAATCAGAGGGTTCGGCCCCACGCTCACTCCACACTCACCTCCTGGATCTGCACACCAGCACATACGCCACTTAGTGACAGCAGTTCATAATTTGCAAATATAAACCCCTATAGGAAACCTTTTCTGTTCATTAAAAATATAACGGGAACAACACATTAAACATTGCATAGAGGGTTTCATCAAAATCAGTCAAGCATGAGCCTGGCATGAGTCTGTAGAAATCCAGGGATAAAACACCCAAAATATTGTTTTCTTTTAGCGCATTTTGTATACTTAACTCTTAGGCTTTTGCAGCCAGAGTCAAGTATAATCTAGTTCTTCCGGTTCACACCGTGTCAAAACATCATTTTAATTTGCTTAAATCATTTTGGTCTCGCTGTGGAGTACCGTCTTCAGCCACTGATTGGCTGAAAATTCAACTGAAATATTTCAAGCAAACTACAATGATGTTTTGAGGCAATGTGTGTCTACAATGATGTTACTATTTATGTACTTATATAGATTATTATCAATGTTACCTATAGTCTTTCGTTACTCTTATTCAATCTTCATAGTTTATTTCTGTTGTCACATTTTTATAGTTTATTGTAATATATTGTTGTATATTGTATTGTTATCATCTTTAATTGTTATAGTTATTTGATTGTTAGACAACCAAAACTTTAATTATTGAGTAGTCCACATTGTTGTCATTTTTTATTATTATGCAAATCTTACATTGTCAAGCTTAATTTTAACTATTCAATCTGTGCATTATTCTGATTTTTTATTAATTGCATGTAATATTATTGTAAATTATTTTATAGTACCACATTGTAAATGGTGTCAACCGTAAATAAATTAATTGAATTGAATGTGAACCTCAAGACCTAGCTTATAGTTGTGTGTTGTATACACTTAAAAGACTAATTTAAAGTTTAATGCCAAAAGAATTTGACTGTTTTTTCAAAGTTTCAGTTGAAATTGACCGGCAAGTTAAAAATCCACAAATTTCCAGATGTCACAAATATATGATACTTACAATTATAAATAATCAAAATATATGAATATGTGATATTCAAAATTCTTTATTGAATGCTTTTATACAGCGTTAGCCAATTACACAAAGCATTAATGTTAAAATAAAATATTTACATGCATAATACATAATTAAATACAAATACAGCATGAACAACTATATAGGATATATACTGTTCAGCTATCTATTATCCAACCATATACTAGGCGAATGTAGCACAAATATTATTAAAAATAACTATAACAACATTTAAAGACTATATAAATAGAATGCATAACAAAATCAAGCAACGATTTAAAGATATTAATTGTCACTATAAAATATTATAAAAAAACATTATAAAACACAATAAAACATAAAACATGAAACCAGCAAGCCTTCCAGCTCTATGAAAGGGGAGGTAAAAGTTTTGTATACTTTTGTTCAATTTATATTTAAACCTACTATACGAATCGCAAAAAATATCGACTTCATGACTGTTTAAATTATACAGTCGACACATATTATTCAGAGGTGAATAATAACCCAGATTGGTTCTGGAAAATGTTGTAGAGAACAAACACGAAAATTTGCAAAGGTGAGGAACAGCTAGTTAATTTACATACAAGTTCATCATTTTCCGTTCTTACATGCAATAACTTATATAGAAAAAGTAAGGAATTTAATTGACTTTGTTTGGATAAGCTAGAAACTTCAAATACGTCCAAAAATTCATAATATGGAACTAAATTTGTACAAAAACCAAAACCTTTGTCGCACATAAATTTTAAGAACTTTTTTTAAATATTTTCAATAATATCTAAGCGATAATTAGTATGAGGGTTCCAAATTATTGTTCTGTTCCATATTCAAGTTTTGATCGGACAAGTGTAAAAAATAATAACTTAAGAGAATTGGGATTTTCAAAATAAATACTTGATTTTTAATAAACCCCACCAATGAATATGAAGCCTTACAAACTGAGATTACATGATCATTAAATGTAAACTTAGAATTAAAAATTATCCCCAAATCTTTAATAGTTGATTTTCTTTTCAAAACTATGTTTTCATCTCAGTATTTCATCTGAATTTTCCCTGACATCTACAAAACAGCCTTTATTTAAATCTAACGACTTCGACAAAATAATTACAGACCCATCTCTTTACTTAGTGTGTTTTCTAAGGTGCTTGAGAGGGTAGTAAAAGACCAACTTGTTGCTTATTTGGTATCAGCATCAGTACTGGTTCAGAGAAGATAGAGGCATGACAGATGTTCTTTAATGTCAACAAAGAAATTCACGATGCTGTTTCTAAAGACGACAAAATTATGTTAATTTTTTTAGATATAAAAGGCATTTGATAGTATTGACAGGAACAAACTTTTGATTAAACTAGAATCTATTAGTTCAGGGTAATGCTCTTGCATGGTTCACTAGCTATCTTGAAGGCAGGCCAATGTGTTTCTATTTTTTGGTGTTAGTAGCGATCTTCTTCCAGTTGACTACGGCGTAGTCCAGGTAGCACCTTGGGCCAATATTGTTTCTGATATATATCAATAACATTTCAAACTGAGATTGCAAGTTGTTTTTTTGTCGACGATACTTTTAATTTTGTTGAGGGGAAAATCCTGGAACGTAAGTTCGCCAGAGGCACTGTAACGACATGTTTCTAAAAAAGTGGTTTGACCAAAATATCTCTCTTAATGTTTCAAAAACTAAATATCTGCCCATTTCTTTTACGCTCTACTGCTGCTTTTAACTTAAAATGATGTAATGATTCACACGTAGACGCATTACAATAATTTAAATTGTAAATGTGAAGCCATTGAGAGTATCTTCCCGTACCTTGGTGTGATTTTGACAGTCGCCTGAATTGGTCATGTCATATAGAACATTCACCAAAGGTTATGAAGTATATATTTGCTTTCAAAAATATACAAGATATTCTAGAAGAAAAAGAAATCAAACTAGCATACTATGCTTATGTTCAATCATTGCTTTCCTTGGTATTTATTGTGGGTGGCGCCAACACGCATCTTCAACCTCTAAATGTTGTACCAAAAATCTATCTTAAAGGTAGGTTTTGGTGTGTAGGAGGTACCTTCTAGCTTATCTTTTTTTCAGAGTCTGGTATTTTACACCGCCATCTGTTCAAAAAGTCTTCTCGTTCATATTTTAAAATTATCACAATATCTTTACTCCAACTTCTCATGCCTATAATAACCAGATACTTCCTCGCAGGTTAAGGCCAGTTCTATATCTTTTGTTAAGTCTCATATGACCACCAACCCCTTCTATGTTTGTAATGTATTGCAGGAATTTGTGTAAAAGCTCTAACATGTATATTTTCGACTTGTGTCTTTAGATGTCTCTGCCGTAGGGCTTCTAGTTGGTTGATGGATCTTGGTGTGTCAGAGGTAGAAAGGCTTATCACAGCTGAGTACAGACAGGACTGGTTAAAACATGACATAACGCGTGGCCATTATTTCACGTAACCGCTATAATTTACTTACTATCTACTTTTACAGAAGTCAACCCTTCCCCCCCGCCACCATCTTCATGATCACACGTATCCAGCTGGCGCGAGCGCTGCTAGATAAATTACCATCACCACTGGAAATTCACTACCAATTGCAATAAAATTTAACTATTCAATTAAACAAATTGTATCCACGCCCACTACATAATACTCTGTTAATTAGTAACTCGAAGCTTACGACAGGCTTCTAGCCTATGTAAGCTCATTTCCAAATTATATTTTGTTTTACTCAGGGAAGTTTAATTTTACTGCTATTTTGACTAATTTATATCACTTAGGTTAATTTGTTTTAGTTTAAAATGTATTAGATAAGCAATTCATCAACCTTTATTATTTTATTTAATTCCAATCTGTAAACATTGTTAATTAAGCCCATCATTATTATTTTCTATGTGTAATATGTATGTACATTTGTTTATATATGGAAATAAAGTGGATTTTGACTTTGACTTTCCATTTCCATTAAATCAATCATAATTTGAACATTTGAGATTTCCTTGTAAGAAACTACGGAGTATTTTCAATGTTAAAACAAACAAATTGTTTACGTTGGTACAAATATGAACAAAAATTTAATCAGTGAATCTGATATACCAAAATAATTCAGCTTTGATAATAAAGTCAAATGATCCACTTTGTCAAAGGCTTTTTCAAAGTCAGTATAAATAACATCCACTTGCTGATTTTCAACTATTTTTGCAATGCAATATTGAGAAAATTTAACAAATTAGAATTTATAGATCTTTAGGGAAAAAACCATGTTGGTAATAATTACTAATATACTTTTTACATGAGAAAAGAGTCTATCATAAATAATTGATTCAAAACTTTAGCAGGAGGTGATAAAATTGCAACAGGTCTATGATTTTTATGTCATTATTTGCTGCGTTTTTGGCACTGGAACAATCTTGGCTAGTTTCCATAGAGTAGGAGAACATTGATTTTGTAATGATAAATTGAATAAATAGTGTAAAGGATCAACTAGTAACTCAGCACAAGCTTTAAATATTTATGGTGGTATACCATCAGGCCCTAGTGTTCTTTTGGGCTTAAGTTTATTCAGACTGATAAGAATTTCAGGTTTCGTTATCTCATCAAAGGCCAATGTTTCGCATTACTCAT
>CM032064.1:18062404-18089019 GCA_018831715.1 Matsumurasca onukii
TAATATTACTAGAATCTACTATAGAATTAAAACACCCTGATAAACACAGTAGATACTGTAATAGAATGGATAATTACAACACCTGACAAGCAATAAACATTCATCACATCCGTCAAAAAAGCTCACTTGCACAATCAGGACCTATACAACATGCCTTCACATCTACAACAAAGTTCCAAATGAAATCAAAAAGTATTGAAGATCCCTGAAATTTAGAAGATCTCAAAAAAACATTTAGTGAACAAGGCCTATACTAAAAACACAAAATTTCTAAAACAGTGATGTAATAAAATATTCTGACGACCACGGCGTGAAACGTTTAGTGGGATATCTTCAACATGTGCAAGTAAGTAAAAAGAAATCAGCTAACAGAGTTAAAGGGACTTATAAACATATCTACCTTACCCTGCTAAATACATACTGATGCAGTGTGAACGAAGTTCCACTTTTGAAGCACAAATTAGAGAAAAGAACAATATTTAATGTTTATTTTGTGCTTTCAATTAATACAACTTTAAAGATTTTGTGCTTCAGTTGAAATCGTGCTTTTATAAACACTTTTGGCGGGCCAACTTCACCAGCCAGCCACAATCGAGAATGAAAAGAATTCCTTATCAAGATTTAGTGCATAATTTGTGCTTTAATAACCAACTTTCAGAGCTTAAAAGGTAACAAAGCCAGGGAATAAGAAAAAGAGTAGTTTTGCGGCGGGCCAGCTTCACGCTTAGCCTCGCCACCATTCAGAATGGAATATAACTTTAATCAGGATTTAGTGCTTAATTTGTGCTTCCAGAATATACAACATTAATATTTTGTGCTCATCAATCCAACCTGAATTCATGGTAAACAACTTCGGTAGACACGGTAGTACAAATCAAAATCAAGCTTATGATCGGACTAAACACTGCTTAGCCGACATCGTTAATAATATAATATTTGCATCAAGATTAAATGCGCAATTTGGGCTGTCTGAAGATACCATTTTATATTTTGTGCTCATCAGATCAACAATCACCAAAACAACTCAGGACGGGTTAAACTCCCTTAGCCCGAAACAAAGTTAATAATAGGTTTTATTATATCAGATTATAGTGCATAATTTAGGCTTTCAGAAGACACCACTTTATATTTTAGCCCATCAAGCACCACCAAAACCCAATTTATGGGTAGAAATAAATCCGCTTGACTGACAACTAATATAGAATATTTATATTGATCAGGATTAAGTGCATAATTTAGGCTTTCAGAAAATACCGCTTTTATATTTGTGCTCATCAATAAAAGTGAAAATCACCAAAAACAATTTTCGGACTGATTAAATTCCGCTTACCCTCAACAATCTAATAAATAGAATGTTTTTGTTGATCAGATTCTATATTCATATTTTCTAGCTTTCGTGAAGATACCTTATTTATATTTTGTGCTCACCTAAAAGGGGCAATCACCAAAATCCACTTATGGGACGAAATAAATTCCCTTGACCACAACGTTAATATATAGATTATTTATATTGTATCAGATTTAGTGTACAATTTAGCTTTCAGAAAATACCTGATATATTTTAGGTGTCATCAATAAAAGTGAAAATCACCAAAAACAATTTTCGACCGATTAAATTCCGCTTTACCCCGTCAACGTTAATAACAGAATGTTTTGTTGTATCAGACTTAATTTGTTTAAGCTAGTGAGGTTTATATGTTAGCTACATCAGAAAGCAATCACAAAATCATAATTTATGGGTACGAAATAAATTCCTTTGACCAACAACGTTAATATAGATTATTTATATTGCATCAGGATTTAGTGCATAATTTAGGCTTTCAGAAAATACCGCTTTTATATTTGTGCTCATCAATAAAAGTGAAAATCACCAAAAACAATTTTCGGGACTGATTAAATTCCGGCTTACCCCGTCAACGTTAATAAATAGAATGTTTTTGTTGTATCAGATCCCACGCATACTTAGGCTGAAGATACTTATTATATGAAGTTCACTGCAATCACCGCAATCCACTTATGGGTAGAAATAAATTCTCTTGACTGACAACTAATAGAATTTTGAGATAGTCAGGATTGCCGAATTAGTCACCAGAAATAACTTGAGAAGCTCACTGCAAGCAACAAAAAAACTACACTTATGAGTACCGAATAAATCTGCCAGGACCGACAACGTTAATATAAGAATTTTTATATTGTATCAGGATTGGTGTACAATTTAGTTGAAATACCAAATATGGATTATAGTGCCTGTTTGTGTAAGTTTTATTATTGAAAGAATAACTTTCAGTGGACCAAATTCGCTTTTCTCACTGAAATGGATCATTTTATATGGTGC
Organism: Matsumurasca onukii; assembly: GCA_018831715.1. Classification (NCBI taxonomy): domain Eukaryota; kingdom Metazoa; phylum Arthropoda; class Insecta; order Hemiptera; family Cicadellidae; genus Matsumurasca; species Matsumurasca onukii. The sequence continues at coordinate 18,064,740 of CM032064.1, forward strand.
GAATTTGTACTGAAATGTACGATTCTAATAAAGCAATCTTTTAGGGGTTCCTTTGAGTATTGCTTTATGAAAGTTAAACCTTTAAACACAAGTGACGGTTTAATTATTATCGTATTTTATCGTATTCATGAAGACCTGCATTACTCTTACATTACCGAAGAAATTTTACATTCAATATCAAAATACGCAAATAAATTGACTCTCATCCCACCAACCGGCAACCTCTGAACAGCACAGTCATCAGAGACTTAAACGTTTTAAATTTTGATCAAGTTTCAAGATTTTAGTTCAACTGATATCATTTTGTTGTTATAATTTTGCTTGGAGCCTATCACTGATAGATCTTAATTTTCATATATTAATATAATTTTAATGTTGTTATCAAAATGTAAAATGGAACAGATTAAAAATAAAAGGTTGTTAAAAATTTATCGTATTTTAAAACAGACTTAGAACATTAAAGAGTTCCTAACACTGTGTAGCTTATATCTAAGGTTAATAATTTAATTTGTCTGTAGTTCGAAAGAAAGGTATAAAAGTGACTACATAAAGCACAATTCATATTCTTTTTACTCATTGTAAGTTGCATTTAACGGATAACGGAGAAGAAGTGTAGTGATGGGTTGGGAGTGTGAAAATGGCGTGAAAGGGAGGGTGTGAAAATTCCAGCTTGTTTCTGCTTTTCTAGATAGAAAAATTACAGCGCATAGACAAGAAGGTGAAGATTTACACTAGAACACCATCACCTAAACCTACTTGTCTCTGAAGAATCAAGACCGAAGAATGTGTCAGAATCGTTCCCACGCATCAGCACGAAATAAGAGACCGATAGTGGCTGGTAGCTAACACTCAGCATCCACACATATAGTTCAAAACTTCTTGAGTGTTTTAAATAACACACATCCAACAGAATTAAAGAAAATACACATTATTAGTCTTAACATTTACATTAAAGTCGAAATTCAGATACAAAAAGAATATTCCATTTATTAACGTTGTTCGTCCTAGCAGAATTTATTCCGTTCCCATAAGTGGGTTGTTGGTGATTGCCCCCTTTTTGACACAAAATATAAAAAGTTGTATCTTCTGGAAGTCCAAATTATGCACTAAATCTTGATACAATAAAAACATTCATTTAATAACGGTGTCATCGGGCAGATTTATTCCGTACCCATAAGTGGGTTTTTTGTTATTGCACAATGAGCACAAAATATAAAGGCGGTATTGAGGCCTAAATTATGCACTAAATACGATACAATATAAAAATTCTATATATTAACGTTGTCGGTCCAAACGGAATTTATTCCATTACCATAGAAACAGGTTTTGGTTGGCCCTTTACTTTTGATGAACACAAAATAGAAAAGCGGTATTTTCTAGTAAATTATGCACAAATCCTGATAAATAATCTATACCGGGTAAAGCCCACGATGAAGTTGTCCTTAATTACAGGTACTATTAGAGCTAGAAAGATGAAACCAACTTTTTCTATCTGGAAATCATACATGGAGATTTCAGGAAAATATTTTAAGATTCTCAGTTATAGAGTTATTGTCAATACTAAAACTCACGGGGTCAAAACTCAAGGATTTTTAAATACAAAGGTGGATCATATTGGTACATAGTTTTAATCAGAGACAATTCTCACATTTGGCGGCTGTTTGTTTGATATGTTGCGCCATTACAAAGCTAGAGCTATGAACATGGTCGCGTAAACTTTTAAGGGATGCCCTGTGGTTAAACTATAAATTCTATGCAAAATATGGGTTTGCATTATTTCTCAGAAGAATTTGACGAACTTTTAATGGTATGTAGTACAAGCATGTTTTCAAAACATTTCTAACCTCAAAATCTATGAAACATTGAAGTTACTGTATCATGAATAAGTCAAAATATTAAATGGTAAGATATACCATGTGCATATCATTGTAAAGATAATTTAAATATGAACATTTTGGTATAAAACATAACTTTGTACCTTAATTCGTTTTAAGAGCTATAACAAAAAAAACCAATTTAATATGATTTTGTACCTGTATTTAGTGTATACTGTCGTTTGACTTATGGTACCTAATTTAAAACCACAATTATAATAAATAGTTCTTCTTGAGTACAGAAAACTCATAAACATAAATAAGATATAACAATAATTGTTTGCAGCTGTTATAAAACAGGTTGTGAGAGAAAACCAGTTGTCGTGGTTATGTTATTGCGCACTGCAATATTTATCTGCTGTGTTATATCAGCTGATTGATTTCTCAAGCTTCATTGTGTGTTTGTATTTCAAATGATATTCATTTATTTGACACGTAACAATGTAAAGACATTTTAAATACAGCAATACAACAGCTTGAAAATCAATCAGCTGATGTAACACAACCAGATAAAATATTGCAAAGTGTGCAATAACATAACCACAACAAATGGTTTTCTCTCTCAACTCTGTTTATAACAATACAAACAATTATGTTATATTCTTATTTATGTTTTGTTTATGTAATTTTATGAGTTTTACCAAGAGAACTATTTTATTAGAATTGTGGAATATGATTGGGTACCAAAACAGATCAGCAGTATGAAACATAGTACATGCAAAAATCAAGGTTAAAATTGTTTTTGTTATAGCTCTTAAACGAATTAGATACAAAGTTATATTTTTATAAAAAATTTTTATATTTAAAATTATCTTTTCAATTATATGCAATATGGTATATCTTACTATTTTATATTTTTGACGATATGTAACTTCAACAGATTTTGAGGTTGAAACGTTTTAAAAACGTGCTTTATTACCATTAAACTCGTCAAATTCTGAAAATAATACGTAAACCCTTATTTCTAATCGAGTTTATAGTTTAACTTCTGGGCAATCCCGTAAAATACATGACACATGTTCATAGTCTAACTTTGTAATGGCAAACATATCAAACAAATTGTCTCATAAATGTTGAGTATCTTCTAATTGAAGCAATAAATATGACCCACCTTTGTATTTAAAAATCCGAAGTTTGAACCACGTGAGTTTCAGTTACACACCCTGTACTGAGAATCTTAAAAATATTTGCATCTCCATGTGCGATTTCCAGATAGAAAAGTTGGTTTCATCTTTCTAGCTAATAGTACCGTAATCCGTTTAGAACCTTTTATCTTGGCCACCCGGTATAATAGTTGTCGGTCAATGAATTTATTTCGTACCCATGAATTGGGTTTTGGTGATTGCCCCACTTTTGATGAGCACAAATATAAAGTGGTGTCTTCTGAAAGCTAAATTGAAATCCTGATATAATAAAAACATGCCATTTATTAACGGTGTCGGGCTAGGAGTTTACCGTCGAAATTTTGGTGATTGTTGATGTCTGATGAGCACAAAATATAAAATGGCTCTTCAGACCCAAATTACACATTTAATCAATACTGATAAAACATTATATTTATTAACGATGTCGGGCTAAGCGGTGTTTAGTCCGATCATAAGCCGTTTTCATTGATTTGATTTTGTGTACTACTACACGTACTAATGAAAGTTGTTTACCGTAATTCGGGTTTAGCTTGATGAGCACAAAAATATTAATTTGTATATTCTAGCACAAATTAAGCACTAAATCCTGATTAAAGTTATATTCCATTCGAATGGTGGCGGGCTAAGTTTAAGGGTTGCCGTAATATTTTTCGTTATTGTTTGCCTTTTTGTTGAGCACAAAATATGAAAGGATATTCTGAAAGCACAAATTTGCGTACTAAATCTAGAGATAAAGAATTCTTTTCATTCTCGATTGGTCGCGGGTTGAGCGAAGTTGGCCCGCAAAAGAAGCATTGATAAACGAGTTACAACTTATACACAAAATCTTTAATTGTATTAATTGAAAGCACCTGCCACGTTGTTCAAGTCGTAATTACTTTCATAATTTATGCTCAAAGTGGTGAACCAGCTTTCACACAATAATACATACTGCAATGAGAATGATGTTTAGCTTCACTGTACTTATTAAATCTCTGATAACTGTATAGTGAATAAAAAAGAACTAGACAAAACATGATAAAGTCGTCCAGTGACAAGATTGCAAAATCAAAGAAAAGTACAGAGTAATTCAAAGATCACTAAATGCCAAAAAACTTTCAAACAAACGTAGGCCCAATTAGAAAAACACAACATCCCTAAAACACCAAGAAACAACTGTAAACATGAACAAATAACGCAAATAAATAACATAAAAAGTGTTGAAAATGACACTAACCTTCCAAATTCAATTTTGGAAAAAATTCTGAGCTTCAGGCGTTGCTAGAAGATGCTAATAACTATCACACTTTAGCAAGAAATTATAGTAATGAAAACATTTTTGACTAGAGATAGTTGGTTAACGGATGAACCGATTCAATACTTTTGACTTGCTGAATCTAAGGTTCATCCCAACAAGTGACGGTTTAATATGAATCTTTCCATAAGCCAGGCACTAAATAATACAGAATGACTTACTGGATCCATTGAATTTGAAGAAGAAAAACTTATAATCATGTCAGTCAATGACTCCAAAGTTGAACACAAGAAGGAGGGTCCAGGACCGATTGAACTTCAATGACACCCAAAGACATCAAATAATTTAGCAGAGTACTTGAATCTGACTACTACACCTGTTTTACAACAAAGACCACCAGGATGAAGGAATCAGTATTTCTATCATATACTTAGAAGAAGGAGCTGAGCTATGAGCTTCACTGAACTACAATAGTAATGTTTTTATAACTTTACAGGAAAGCCATTTCTGTCACTTGAGTTCTGTAAAAGCTATTATAGTAAATTTTTACCAGTTTATTTGTATATTTTTATTGTTATAGAAAACAATACACTAATAGTACAAAGAAGAAATATTTAAACTGAAAGTTTGAGATTGCTCTTTCTGATAACAAAATGTGGATTTTGCTCTTTATGAAACTTACAATTGGAGATTGCTCTTCTTGCTACCAACCAAAGAGGAGATTGCTTTTTCTGACACCAACTTTTTTTATTTTATGGAATAATGGAATTTTTTCTATCTTATTAGTCATGTTATTCTCAAAGTGAACAGCATCAGTGAATTGCATAAATAAACCAGAAGTTTCACAGTAGGGTAAAATAAATTAAAGATTATATATTAAATTTATTTTTACAAAATCATTTTCTAGACAGAAATCGTTCCTTTAATTGAAAAATCGTTATACATCATGACGTTGGAAACTAAACTAAAAGCATGTATTCAGGTTGAAACTAGTCAGGTTGAGTCACAGGTGAAACTAAAGTCGGTATAGTATCCATCATAGAGTTCTCACCTAATCTTTCCAAAATGTCGTACACTAATCACAATTTAATAAGGAACAAAACAATAAAACTTTGAATATCAATATTTATGAACAAATCAATTGTAGATACAACCAGTCTGCCAGTTAACACCACAAAATAACAAGACAGTGGATCACGTGACCAGAAATAGAGCAGCTAATTGGATGATATGGAGACTGCTCTGTTTGATTCAGATTAGTTAAAAATAGGGTTTTGACCTTCCAACTACAATCTTTTATAAAAAAGGGGTTTCAACCTAAGATTGATTTTTTTCTTCACTTTTCTACAATATACAGATGGACCACCACACATTCAATACCTATGATTTGCTCTTTTTGATTCTAGTAGTTCATATATCATCTTGAATCTTGGTTATGAATATGTTCTTGATGAGAGCTCAGAGTTCAACAGCTTTAACTGTATTACCAAGAGATCAGTGATGGCCTACACTATCCAAAACAGATCAACACTATCAACTGATGTTTTGCGTAAGATTATAACTCAAAATTTCCCCAGTCCAAAAGTAAACACAGATCTGAAATGACATCTACTGAGTAAAGGAAGATATTGTGCTTAAGAGAAAAGAAGCTAGACCTGTTCAAAAAAGTCGAAGGCTGTCCAAACAGAAGAAAATAAAAAACAAAAAGAACCTGAGACTAGAGTGAAAATTACTGTGCTCGGTGACAACCACGGAAGAGGTATTTCTTCACAGATAAAACAAAGTGAATGAACAGTTGAGTGTTCAGGGACTAATAATGCCTGGAGCCATTTCACACAAGTTATGCAGCAGAATCAAGAATACTGCTAAAGATTCTGTCTTAATGGCAGGAGCAATTGATGTATATAATTTTCAAGCTGCAAACGTCTACAGACAGTTTGAACAGCTCTAGATTACCTCAGACCCAGCAAAATCATTGTGGCTGGAATCCCTTCAGAAGAGATTTTCCATTGTGCCATAAAGTCAATGAAGATATAATAAATTTGAATCTATTTATTTGTGAGAAGTCACGATCAATGAGGGACGTTTTCTTCGTGGACATGACATCATTATTCCATCGTTGTTACACTAGGTCAGGTGTTCATCTAAATAGTATGGGAAAACAGTTAATATCAAACAGAACCAGCAATATAATCAAATCAGATCTTACAAAACATGAAAAACAGAACAGCAACTTGTCATCGCCAGCCATATTCAGTAAAACCATTTTGAGCTGGAAAAACTTCACCCGAACCTTAACCCTGAAGACATCAAAAGTGAACCAAAATGAAAATTATTGAAATAAATATGAGGAATATGATCAAAAAGTACCGGAAAGACCCAGAAGTTGCTTTTAGCCATTGTATATCGGATGACCTAGGCTGTGATCGTAACATGTCTGCAGGAGTGGCAGTGACTTTGCGCAAGAATTTAAACAACCTACCAAAGAAGACAAAATCAATACTCACTTGACATTTCAACAGAAGGATCATGAAGCTGGAGTTTTTGGTTTGGTAACCAAACCAAAGTACTGGGACAAGCCAAATAAAAAGGACTATGAAATTGCATTCAAACAATTTACAGAAGATTTTAAAAACCACGGCTTTAAGTATCTAGTATGCTCCCCCATGGGATGTGTTAGAGACAATGTCAAGCTGGAGGATTTCATCAAGAATCTAATGCAGTTTCAAGCTTCTACAGGCGCCCAAATTAGTATCATCTCCTATGACCAAAGATCTGCCAGAACACTCTTCAATGGACTACAGCATAAAGAATTCCTCAACCCAATGAAAACCTTAGTTGAAAAAGACAGTATCCACTCAACCCAGACACAAGACTACTCGATGGCCAACACAGAAGGGAACCAGACGTCACTAACCTCATCCACTCCATTTCGCGGCTGGGAGTCATGGGAGGCGAAGAGATTCGGTTCAAGCTCCACTCTTCAACCAATCACCCTGCAACACCTGCATCTCTGCTCAGATACAACACACCACAAGAGTCTCAGCCCTTTGCAGTGTCAGTTCAGGGTCAGGTGAAAGTGAGAGTGTAGTGTCAGTGATCTGAGTGTCAGTCGGCTTTCATCTCCTGTAAATTTGAATAAACCTCAGCATAATGTTTAGCCCTAATACTAATAATAGTAATGACAAGCAGAAACTACAAAAAAACCATCACTCTCAAACAAAATTCATCATTCCTCTTTTTAAATATACAAAGTTTAAAAATAAAATACCAGTTTTACAAAGTTTTCTATTAAATAATAATATTTCTGCAATCGGCTTAACAGAACATGGGCTTAAAATTGAAGAAACCGCTCTAGCCTCCTGTGGTTTCTTTGGTAGTGCTTATTGCAGAACTGACCATATAAGAGGGAGCTCTCTCTTTTTACAAAGGACTCCTTGCAAGTTAAAAACTGTGATGTGAGTCAGTTCTGCTCTGAAATGAGTTTAGAAGCAGCAGCAGTTTTATTGATGATTTAAAAGTAATTTTTGTTTCTGTATAGAACTCAAGAATCAAGAACTTTATTGTCATTAAACACTTTACAATACAATAGACATAGTCATTTTTATATCTGTGTCTAAATATACTAGGCTTACTTATTAAAATCCTCTTAACTTTAGCCTTATTAAATAATCAAATGGAAATTAAGTACTGAAACAAATTACAATACAACATTTACATTTAACACAAGTCTAACACTAAAATAAGTTAGAATATTGACAAAAATTTAAAAATATCTAACAACGCTAAACATTAAATTTAAAAGTACACACAAATGCTTAAAATTTTATTTGACTAGTATCACAGGAAAAATAATCATTTATATTGTAAAGCGCTTTTCTCTGAGCCAAATTAAAAGAACGTGCTTAAATCTAGAAATACTGACATGGTGAGCTTCAAAACTAAGTTTATTGAATAGTTTGGTTTCGATAACTAAATGACTCTTGCAAGTTTTTCAATCCTTTAGGGAACACAACTAATTCTTTTTATGTCTCGTTTCGTAATTATGAACAGATTCCCTCACTTTATAAGAATGTAAATTATGTTTTACCTTTACAAGGCAATTAAAGATATACAAGCTAGGCAAAGTCATAATTTTAAGTTCCTTGAATAGTTCTAAGCAATGTTCCTATCATTTAACCCTTTTAATGCTCTTAAAGTTTTGCCAAATAAATGCTTTATTTGATGAAGAGTTACCCCACAATATTATTCCATAAGCTATTTGGGAATGGAAAGCGTAGTAACAAGTCATTAACAGATCCTCTGTTACACTTGTTCTAAGCACGAATTAAAAGGTAACTCTACTAAGTTTCTTACAAGTTTTGAATAAGCTGTTTTCCTGAAAAGCTAAAAAATAGTAGTTGTGCCAGTACATAAGAAGGGCTCATGGGACCTACCTGGGAACTTTAGGCCTATTAGCTTGTTACCTATCTCTAAGATCTTCGAAGGTTCTTAAGAACCAGTGTGGGCTTTGAGTCAAATGCTTATGCCTGCCCAGTACGGTTTTCGGTCGGGCCTATCGACCATTGATGCTGTCGAAGAGTTAGTACAAGTAGTCCAGGACAGCTTCTCTGAGTGCAGCGTTGCTGGAGTCACCCTGTGTGACCTCAGCAGAGCGTTTGATACACTGGACCATGCTGTCCTTTGTGAGAAATTGCAGCATTATGGCATCCGTGGTCGTGCCCTTGATCTCATGGGATCGTATTTGGGTGGTCGCTCACAGGTAGTTTTTGTGAATGGCTTGAGTTCGCAGGCTAGGTCGCCCATGGTGTTCGCGGGTCAATTTCTGGTTTCATCATTATGACAAATGATTTGGCATACTATCTAAACAAGGGCATAATATGTTATGCTGACGACACCACTCTGTACAGTGTAGAACCAAGTCTAGATGAGCTACAGGTTGTTATGGAGCAATCCCTTCAGAAAGCCTCAAGTTGGTTTAAGTAAAACTATTTGTTGCTAAATGAGACAAAAACTCAATCTATTGTTTTCACTCTAAAACAGATAAATGTTGAAGTTGAAAGTGTAAAACTGTTGGGTTTGTACCTGGATGTTAAGTTAACATGGAATAACCACATAGATTATGTCTGTAGTCGTTTGTCCAGAGTTATTCTCTAAGAAAACTCAAAGACTGTGTACCTCAGGAATTTCTAAGAAATGCATACATTGCTTTTTTTCAGGGGGTCTTTTTGTATGGTCTGAAACTGTGGGGGTGTGCGGCTGGTGTCGAGCGTGTCTTGATCCTCCAAAAGAAGGCACTAAGAACCATTACTGGTGCGGCGGATAGAGAGCACTGTAGGCCGATCTTCATTGCACAGTCGCTGATGACGGTCTGCAGCTTCATCTTTCAAGTTTTAGTCGGAGTAAAGGAGGAGCAGGATAACTCAGGAGTGACATACACTCGCACAACACCAGGAGTAAAGGGCTGATCAATGTACCCTTTGTTAGGCTAAGTAAAATCCAAAATAGCCCTAAGATCATAGCTCTAAAGTTGTTTAACCACTTACCTCTGTCCGCCAGGTCCACTCCACTACCAAGATTCAAGCTATCCCTCCAGAAAATGCTCATAGAACACCCTTGTACAGAATCCAGAATTTTTTGCTTAAAGATGTAAGTAGTTATTTTTACTATGAAATGCATGTACAGTACTGACTGCTATTTATAAGTATTTTCTTCTTCTTTGTTGTATGCTTGCTATTTTATACCAAGTTTTATGTAAAATCTATTATGATGCTTCCAATCGCTGTAATTTTGCTTGAAGGAATAAAGAGTTCTCATTTCTCTACATAGATTTGTAACATGGCAATCCCAATTTAGTCTACTGTCTAGATGTATACCTAACAATTTAACAGAGTTATAATTTTCTTTTAAGTTTAGATTGTTAGAGAATAGAATTCTTTCTGTTTTATCTTCATTCACGACTAATCTATTGGCTTGAAACCATTCTAGAGCTTTTTTAATAGAAACATCTTCATTCAGACTTAAGGCCTGAAAGCAGTCACCAGAGTTTATCAAAGTGGTATCGTCTGCATAAAGTATTGAACTACATGGCATGTTAAAGGCAAAGTCATTGATAGTAACAAGGAAAAGAAAAGGACCTAGTACTGATCCTTGAGGTACTCCTATGTCTATGATTTTCAGATCTGAGTGTTTATTACCCTGAACTACAAGTTGATATCTTTCTTCTAAATAAGACTTAAAAAACAACAATTCTTTATTTTGTATACCATATCTTTTGAGCTTCTCCAGTAGAAGGCTATGTGGGACACAATCAAAAGCTTTTGATAAGTCAATTAGCGTGGCTGAAGTTAATAATCTATTTTCTACATTTATCATTACCTGTTCAACAACTGACTCTACTGCTTTGGTTGTGTTGCGCCCTGGTAGAAAACCAAATTGATCTTTATTAATCAAGTCATTTTCATAAAAGTAAGCATACAATTGTTCTTTAATGCACATTTCAAGAATCTTACTCATGATAGGGACCAATGATATTGGGCGGTAACTTGAAGGGTTGAGTTTATCTCCTTTTTTATATATAGGTATAACTTTAGTAACTTTTAACTCTTTGGGAATGATACCTTGATCTAACATCATATTGTATAAGTAAGTCATAGGCTCCACAATAGTATGAATTATCACCTTCATCAATTTGTTTGATAAGCCATGAAAATCTTCACTTTTGATAAACTTAACTTAGAAACATGTTTTAAGATATCCCGGAGGTAATATATTTCCATTTAAATTGTGTGTGTTCCTTCTTATATGTACCTACAAAGCTCTCAACAAAAGTTTCATATAAATTGCTGCTCATACAATTATTCTTATTAAGTTTTGCCACGTTAACAAATAACTCATTGAACTCTTCCACTTTGATATTAGTTTCATTAGGTTTACTTTTTCTCAACCCGCTTTCTGATTTTATTACTTTCCATGCAGCTTTACACTTATTATTTGAACTTTCAATAAACTCACTATTTGCTGATTTCTTTGCTTCTTTTATCTCATGTCTGTATTTTCTTTTGGCTGACAAATAACTTTCTGCAACTATTCTCATGTATTGTATGTTTGCTACCTTTATACTTATCATACAATATCATTAAGTTGTCTCTACTTTGCTTAAGATTCAAAGAAAACCAGGTCTTATTTTTCTTCTTTTTCGATTCTCTAGATTTAATTTGCTTAGTTGAGCAGAAAGTATTAAAAACACATACCACAGAGTTCAAAAACCAATTTAATGACTCATTTACGTTTTGAAATGAAAAATGTTATTCCAATCAACAAGCTGTAAATTTGTTTTAAAACTGGAAAGAGCACATGTACTAAGATCTCTTACAGTGAAAATTAGTTGTTTGTTGATATTGGAACTAAACTGATCCCAGACTTTGATGTTATTAAAAACAGTACTAATACCAGAATGATCAGAAAGATTGGGCTCTATAACTTGACATTGTGTACCTGATCTTAGGTCATTACTAACTATTATATTGTCTAAGCAGGCATTTAGTCTAGTTGGGCTATAATTTAAACAACATAAATCAAAAGATCTTAGAGTATCTAAAAACGACTCTGAGGCAAATGAAGTTCTATTTATGTATGTTGAGATCAGAACAAATTATTATATTTTGTTTATACTTTTTTTCTAGCCACTCTAATAAGTTTTCTAAAAGGTTCAAAAAGTCTTTAACATTATTATCAGGTACACGGTATATACTTAGGATTATAACATTTAGAGACATTAAAGAGACTGTGGACAATTCAAAAACATTTACTTGACAAAAAATACTAACATCAATATTTTTAAAATCAATACCTTGCTTTATGTACAACGAGCATCCACCTCTAGTAAAAGGATAAGTTCTACAATAATGACTAGCCAATAAAAACCCAGTGGGGACATATAAAGAAATTTCATCCGTACACAGCCAATGTTCATTTATACTAAGAATGTTACAACTAATGCTATCTAAAAATAATTCTAATTCTAATAACTTATTTCTTAGAGATTGAATGTAAGATGGAAGTTGTTGGTGAGTTGTCCATCGTTAACGGAGAAGGCTGTGGTCTCTGGTGCTGCTCGTTTCCCGTCTGGCTTGTCGAACTATTAGCTGCAACTGACAGTCTCTCACTCTCACTGTAGGTTCTTCTTTCTGAAGGTGATTTGCAGTTGAGCTCCTCCAGTTTAGCCAAGATCATCTCTGCTAGCCACGCTTTACCCCTCCAATTGAGATGCATGCCATGTCGAGTGTGTAGGCTCCGGTCGGCTTTGCTCGCTTCCACAAGTGCAACATAGGGGAACTTTGCACAGATGTTTTTCAAGATGTTGTTAGTTTTTTCTGTTTCAGCGTTAACGCATGACCAATCGACAAGATCATATCTTCTTGGTACATCTACAACAACTGTCCTAACTTCTCCTACTTTCTCCAGTGTTTTTTCTAAAGTTGTCACAAAAGTACTAGCTTCGTTGCACGCGATGTCGTTGGTTCCTGTCACAAGTACAAGTCCATCTTCCTTCCCTAGGACCTTCTATGTTTTTATACATAGCACATCCTTTGAGTGTCCTCCAGGCTTTACAAAACCGATGGTCTCATACAAACTTTGTTGGTGGTTAATCTCTCTTGATAAATTTCTTCCATGACTGTTACTACATATCAGAATTTTACGCTTTTCAATAATATAAATTTCAAAAATATAAAATAAAAAGATTGTATCGACATACTATAAAGAGTTTTAAAATAAATTAAGGAAAGGAGAATTTTGAAATAAGCCTGGTTCGTTATTGACTGGAAAATTTTTATTTTTGTGTATATGTGTAGGGATACATCGGCAATCGCGAAACATTGTTTAGAAACCGGACACCATTTTAATGAAGTTAAATTGTTACAAGAAGTACAAAATTCGAGATATCTTGATGCAGCAGAATCCCCACATACACAAAAATCAAAATTTTCTAGTCAATAACAAACCAGGCTTATTTCAAAATTCTCCTTTCCATTTTTTTTAACTAACTCTTTATAGTATGTTGATACAATCTTTTATTTTATTTTATATTTTTAAGTTTATTTTTCTAAAATCTATTTGTCATATGTTTTATACAATATTTTTATATTCAAATTATTTTTCCTTCAGTTTGGGTGCCTCTCTGAAGATGAATACATAGTATTTGAAAGGCCTCATATTAATTAAAAAACTTTATTAGATTTTGTGAAGTAATTTTTAAACTCAACAATATATTAAGACAGCATAACTTTCATTTTCTAAATCACTCCCCCACTCGAGGCAGTAACTGTTTGGACAATGTCCTAACTAACTGCAATAAAAATACATAAATAAACTGTAAAATTTTTGATTTTCCCTTTTCTGATCATAATGGTTTACAAATTGACTTACCATTGAATCTGAATGTGGAAGACTGTAACCAATTTGCTGCCCTAAATTCATCTTCATCTTTCTCAAAATTAATTTTACCAAAACAATCTATAAGTTTATTAGTAGATAATCTTGGCAGTTACGACTGGGTACAAGTGTTTAGTGGTACTAATGTAACAGCTTAGAATATTTTAGTATAACTTTTAAAGTTTTAAGAGATAACATCTCTATTTGTCTAAAATTATAAAAATTAAATAAAAATAGTAAATAAAGTAAAAATAATTGGTGTAGCAGTAAGTTAAGAGATATGAAAGAAAGATTGATCTTTTGGACAGAATAATTAAAATAACAGGAGAGTCTCACAAGAGACCAAACAAGCTTATCACATTTTGAAAACCCAATATAAGCAGTCAATAGTTAAAGCCAAAATAGATTATAACAACACATATAATAGAAAATAGTAAAACAAATGTAAAACTGCTTGGCAAGTCATTAAAACTAGTAGCAACTCTTTAATTGATCCTAAAACTGCTAAAACTTCTCCAGATACTTTTAATAATTTTTCATTGAATCAATTGATAACATTAAGAGAAATGTAGGCATAATATTTTCAGCTCAAAGATTTTGTTAATTTCCAATTTCTGTACCATTTTCCTGGAACCTTATTGTCAATATCAATAGTCAATAGTCAAATAGCTTTATTACATCATCATTGAGATAAGTACATAGGTGTCAAAACTTAAAACTAGTTACAAGAGTATCTTGATGTTGCAGTCGAGTCTTAGGTTGTTCCCTGTCTCCAGCCCAGAAATTCGTTTATGGAGTAAAATGGTCTGTCCGTCAACCATTTCGTCAGTGTTGTCTGCTTCTTTCCTTGGAGCGCCTTTATGTCGTCTGGTAGAGCGTTGAAGAACTTCCTGCCGCTGAATGATGGTTTCTTTTCGAATCTGGAAGTATGGTGCGAGGGTAGGGTGAAATTTGATGCATATCGAGTGTTGTACCCATGGATATCTTGGCCTCGTTGTGATCCTTCTTTTCAACAAAGAGGATTACTTTTTGATGAAAAGGCTGATTAGGGTTAGAACCCCATGCCTTAAATTCATCTCTGCAGTTCTCTGGAAGCCAGTTCTGACATTATTCTAATGGCTCTTTTTGAAGATACAGGATTTTATTCAGGTTGGGTGTGCGGATGTCTCCCCATATTATAAGGCCATATCTCATATGTGACATTTGAGTTTAGCTTTTACAAGACTATCAACGTGTTCATTCCATTGCAGGTTACTGTCGATGGTCATACCAAGAAACTTAGTATGATCTTCAATTTCAACGTCTGGTATGGCTGGAACTGTATTATGTCTTCTTCCAAAACCCAGTTGTTTGGTTTTCCCAGCGTTGACTACTCAGATCTTCATGACAGTATTGGTGCCATATGCAGTGCAATGTATGAGTCTATGGCGAGATTATCGGCCGAGGGTTGAGAAATCAAGAGTGTTGTATCATCTGCATACATCAATGGGGAGCAATATGTGCCTAGGTATTGAGGGCATTTTGTGGTGAACAGAAGCCTAGTACAGAGCCTTGAGGTACCCTCTGTTGACTTGAAGGGGTTTTGACTTAACTCTCTGAGTTAACCCGTTTGTAAGGGCTTTGATTTCGACAACTTGGCTTCTTCCTTCCAGGTAGCTTTGGAACCATGCTCTTGCCTGTCCTTTTATTCCGATGCTCCAGTTTTCCAAGTAATGACCCAAACAGTCGAAGGCTTTGCTAAAGTCAAGCATAATGCTAGTGACCATATTTCCATCTTCCAAAGCGTCGATAATGAACTCTGCCAGTTTGACAATGGCTGTTGTTGACCTTCCTTTGATAAAACATGGCCTCGGTAAGCAGATTTGAAGTTCACAGTGGTCCATTAGTTTTAAGTACCACTTTCTCGATCACCTTGAAAATGTTGGAATTAATGATAGGTGTAATTACTTGCTTCAGTTTGGTCTCCTCCTTTAAATTTAGGATATACCTTACTTTGTTTTAGAAGAGATGGAAAGTGTCCTTGAGCGAGGGATAGGTTGGTTATGCTGACCAGAGGTGGAACTAGTGCTTTACTGCGTTTGAGCACTTTGCTGAGATTTCATCTAGCCCTGCAGACAGTTTAGAAGGTTTCTGATTATGGTTTCATTTCTTGCTCATTGGTTAGAGATAACTGTATTAAATCATGATTTTGGGTTGGCTTGATTTGGATTTCTATTTTGGACTTGGTTGTGAGCTAAGTTCTGCTATGTTTGTAAAGTAATGGTTTAGATGATTGGATATTTGTTCTGGGTTAGTGGTTGTCTGGCCATTTATGTTGCTTTATTCTGATGTTTCTGAGTTTTTTTGTTTTTATTGTACCCAAATGATGTAATTAAAGGACAACAAAATTAAAAAATTCAAATAGTAATGTTATACCTTATGTCAAACTGTTTACTTAAGCAAATTATTAGCAACTTAGCTGAACCTCTGTCCTATTGCTTTTTCTGTCTCCTTGAAGGTGTTTTCCAGATGAATTAAAAGTCTCAAGAGTTTGTCCAATATTTAGGTAAAAAAGATATTCCTGAAAATTATCGACCTATCACCATAATTCCGGTAGTATCCAAACTGTTTGAAATCTTGGTTTTGATCAACTGAATTTTTTGAAAATAATAACTTTTAAATGTTTCAATTTGGTTTCAGAAAAGGCAAATGCACATCTGACGCATTAGATAAACTGATTAATGAGGTAATTGTTTGAGAAGAACCTTGCTCAGGCCACCTCTGCGACCTGAGTAGGGCTTTTGATTGTGTGGACCATGATGACCTATTAATGAAATTAAGCTTCTACGGTGTTAAAGGAATTCTCTCTCTTTTTAAATCATACTTAAGTAACATAATACAAAAAGTCTGTATTGATGGAGAATGGTCTGAAGATTTAGTGATAAAATATGGTGTGCCACAGGGCTCAGTCCTTGGGCCTCTATTATTTTTAATTTGTAGTAATGACTTCGAATGTATACCTAGTAAAACTACCTGTATGCAGATGATACAACTTTTCTGAATATCAATCCTGATGTAAACAACTTACAATTGGCTCAAGACTCAATCAGTGAAGCTTCAATTTGGTTTGAGACTAATGGTTTTCTAATAATAAAGATAAAACTCAACAAATTATATTTGGTCTCAGGCCCTGTGAATCCAATACGATCGAAGGTTGTGTAGATCGTTAAGTTTCTCGGTGTCTTTCTGACAGGACACTTTCTTGGGACCACATTGATTATTATCCAAGCTTTCAAGAGTAATCTTTCTATAACAAAACTTACACAATGTATAAATCAAATTACATAAAACTGCCTATTTTGCTTATTTTCATCCATTTTTAGGTTATTTATGGAAATTGCAATAGGATAGAGGAAGTCTTAATCCTGCAAAAGAAACTAATTAAATTAAAACACTTTTTAGAACACAAACTTTTATACAGTTAAAAATCTACAGTTATTAATATTATATATTTGACCTAGTTTCATATTTAAAATCCCCACCTAATTAGGTAACTCTCAATTTACAATAAAGGAATAAAACATTTGCCATTGATTCAGATTGACAAACTTAATATAAATATTGTATTTCACTAAAAATGTAATAAACTTTTAGATGTAACAAAATACTCCCCTGAATAACTTTAAAACTAAATTTTACACATGGCTTTTGAATAATCCGTCTACTCTTTAACTGAGTTTTTTGATACACCTGTAAATCAATTGTAATTTCATGGGTTGTAATTGTGTTTATTATATATTTTTTCATACATTTTTACCTTTGTTAATTTTGTATTGTTAAAATACTTAATTTTATTGACAGTTATATATCTGTATATTAATCCTGTCATTTATATGTTTTACGACAATAAAAACATTATTTATTTATTTTATAATATAGATGATTTTGCAAAATGTTCCAAAATTAACTTTAGATTTAAAAACAATTTGTACGTAATAATTACTATTTATTTATTTGTCTAGCTGTAATAACGTTGAACTGAATGTTTACGATCTGTTAAATTGGCAAACTTAGGTTATTTCTGATACCGACAAACTTTCTGCCCTATGAACAAGTTTGGCTCGCACAAATAAATTATGACAACTCAAAGCCTACTATTGGCCAGGTATTATTCCAGGGTTCCGGTATTTACGGGCAGGACCTCTGTAAACAAAACACCACACCACCAAATAATACACGTAGCACAGTACCTCTGACAGAACTGGTCGCCTGCACGCTCCAACGCCTTGGTGTGACCTGCACAGCGGAGGTCTCTAATACCCACCGCTAACAGCTAACAAGACCAGGTCCCCAGTATGCTGCAAGTTCTATTTCGTACTGTGCTTATTATTTGGTTTTCACACGCCGGGCCTAAGCCCACTACGTTAGGACTCCGGTGAAATGGACCTCTACACTGCCCAGCTACGTATTGACTGCAAATCCAACGGCAGGCCTCACGTCCAAAATTCACCTAGCTAACCTGAAACTTAAATACAAACAAATCCGCCAAGTATCCCTAATATTTATACCGCCCAACAATCAATATAGGGGCCTCAATGTATTGCCCACTATATACAGTGGGCCTTGACAGGCTCAAGACAAATTATGTCACTCTGTCAATCAAACTCAAATACTCTGCCCAACTACTGACTTACTGATAGGCCTAAAGAATATTATTATTAAAATATTAACACAATAAAATATTATTTATATTTGTTTGTATTTAATTATTATATATTATATTTCATCAATAACCAGATCTGAGCGGCCTCTTCTTAACTTATTGCCACAACAGATCAGTTCTTCAACACTTTAGATTCAATGAGCAAATAAAATAATTATAGATAAATATGCTGGATATAATAGGCACGGGTCAACTCACCCCAGAAACACTATTATCCACACACAACCACAATATCGACTCAACACAATCGTCTCCACAGACACACAATCTGATCCTCTTGCTAGCACTCACACACACACTGCCTGGACACAGAGACTTTCCTCATATCTCTGTGCACTTTTCACAAACCAGCTGTTCACACCAGCTTGCATGCCCAGTACAGTCCAGCTGCACAGGCTCATCCCACATAAGGAACTACATGCCCAGCACAGCCAGCTGCACAGGCCTCCACTGTCAGAGACCAACTTGTTGCCAAACAAACAAGACCAAGCAAGAAATACCCCCTCGGCCAAATGACTCATCACATCCCTCCGACTTCGGGGAAGAAAAGAAAAAAGAAGAGAAAAAGAAAAGACCCTTAGTTCAGGAATAGTAAAACAAACTACCACCTTCTGCAGGCGGTCCAAGTCTGAGCCAGGGAGACACCCCTCCTTCTTGATGACCTCCGACATCGCAGGGTTCTTGGGATAATGTCGCTGCTTGATAGAACAGCCCCTCCCGCAGTCGTATCTCGTGCTCCACCAAGGGTTTTCCCAGGAACCGAATCAAACAGCGAGAGTTCAACATCCAGAAACTCCTCAGCCGTTCCTCCTGGTTCCGGGACAAATGCATAAGTGGACCGCTCTGGGCTTCTGCGCCACGCCCAAGAGCAGGTGTTCGATCCACACTGACTCCTCCATGATCGCCCTCCAACCGCTCCTCGTCCTGCGGTGGCGAACTCGAACTTCCATCAGTGGGATCCTCGCTGACAATAACCTCATTGCAGCCAACATTGGAGGGACTCGCACCTGTCGCCATTCTCCCAATCGATTCGTGCCTAAACTCCACCAGACCTAGGTATCTGATGTCCGAAACACCTATGACAACATCTGCAGGAGTAGGAGTAGGGTTTCAGCCTGACCATGGCTTCACCATGCTTCCAAGCAGTTCGTACTAAGGTTGACCCGTGATCTGGAACCATCAGCCAACCGTAAGGACGCCATCCGCTGCTTGGGCACTAGGCCTCTGCCCCAAGTGCTCTGCCACCCTGCTACTAACCAGGTTTACCACAGATCCTGTATCCAACAGCGCCGAAAAGGTTTTCCCAAACAACTCAACCTCAACGAAAGGTTTCTGCACACTTCGCGGACCCAGCAACACTTCCGACAAAGTTCTTGTTCAGCCATTTACTCCACTTTCGGGGTCGTCCTTGGTTGTTGCCTTCGCTCCGGTGACCTCCCTGCTCTGAGCGGGCCTGTCGCCGACCGACAACCACACTGTCTGACCGTAACACCCAATCGACCACAGCCAAAACACTTCACTCGCGTACTCTCTTACAGTTGCGGGCATAGTGCCCAACTTCACTGCACCTGAAGCAGCGTACGCCCTTCCTCGACGGGTCTGCAGATCTAGCTCCTTGCTGAGTGCCCTCAGGCGAACAAGCCCTCCCAACTGCGGCTGACTTCCTACTCTGTCCTCCCCATTGGAATCCGCCCTAGACCTGTTCGTTCCTAGGAAGGGTCTCTTCCTTTCCTCTACCCATCCAAGATTTGCGCCAAGAAGCGTTCTCCGGAGACCTTGTCCGGGCATTCTCAACTGTGGACACATCCAGGCGACGCTCCGCTCTCCGTGGTGCTGTGTAGGCGGTTTCAGAAACCAGCGCTACCGATGGTGGAGGGGGTGGACGATAACTACTCTTCGCCCTCAAGTAGGTCTCGTAACCCTCAGCCCTTTCCAATAAAACCTCCAAAGAACTGAAATCTTGGCGTCGAACTACCAACTTATACTCCGGCAGCATATTAGAATACACGACGTCCAGCTTCCTCTGCTCCGACATACCGCTACGCCTGATGAGTGTAAGAATGGCAGTCAAGAAATTCCGGAACGGCTCCTGACTCCCCTGGGTGCGGTTCCTAATTTCAGCCTCCAAATTCTCCTGTAGCCTGGTGGGAAGAACTGGATCTCGAACTGCCAACGAAACCCATCATAGCTGAACAAGAGTTCTTTGTTGTTCCTGTACCACAACAGTGCCTGTCCATGCATCAACTCCGGCATGGCCTTTAATATGTCATTACTCGACACAGAGTATGACTCCATCAGCTCCTCCAGCCTTTCAATACACTGGATCCGTCGTCCATCAAACTTCAGACCCCACTTCCTGACCAGATTACAAATTGAAATGGAATCGGTCCTTCCAACATCCCTGTGCTCCAGACTTAACCCAACCTCCGGGCCTCTGACATGCCCACTGAGGTAGGTCGTAGCCCCGAACTGGAAAGCAGCTGGAGGGATCAGGTATCCGCCGCATCCCATCAAGCCGGGGGCCTCTGACATGGGCCTTCGTGTCAGTTCAATTCAACCGGCAAAGCAGACGTCCTCTGGGACACCCCAACCAACGATGTCACGGCTCGCCGAAGAGTTTCAAAGTCAGCATTCGGCGGAAGCCCTAACACTTCCTTCATACTTCCCA
This sequence comes from Matsumurasca onukii, assembly GCA_018831715.1. NCBI lineage: Eukaryota > Metazoa > Arthropoda > Insecta > Hemiptera > Cicadellidae > Matsumurasca > Matsumurasca onukii. Next base: position 18,085,798 of record CM032064.1, read on the forward strand.
GCTCCTGCCTCAGTTCCATGACCAGTCCTCCGTCACCTCCTTGCTCCACGGTGTTGGGTCTTGCCCTGAAACACCGGAGGGTACTGCTGCTGAAATTTGATGCCACTGGAATGTGAGCAGAGCCCTGACCTTCTCGCCGCTGGTTCATGCTCTTCTGCTTCACTTCTTTTTCAAAACGCAGAAACGATGTCTCAAATCTCAGACTTCCCAAAAGTCTCCAAGCCGAAACGCTCCATCTCCTTGGTCAGCTCTACCTTGGACAAATCGTATATCCAGCCCACCCTTGCTCGGTGGACGGATCTCGAAGACCCAGATGGCTCCAGCCAGACCACTTGGACGCTGAGTCCACAGGAGCCCGCATCGCAGCCGTCGTGAAGACCGTCGACGTCGTGGTATTGTCACTGCAATTGACGAAGCTATCTGAGAAATCGTTGTCACGTGACTACCCCAACTCAAGTCGACTCCAGAGCTCGATGTCGTTGAAGCTGTCGACATTATAGGTGTCCTACTAATAGATGTGGTCACTGCCGTAGTCGTCATAACGAATAAAATTAAAAAAATTAAATTTCAAATCCCCAGAAGAACAGACTACCGGCACCAAAATGCCACGCCAAACACCAACAATCAATCTCCAACAAGATTTGAAGTCAAAGGCCTCAACAAAGAAAAATATTCTAAGTCAAACAACAAGTGTGAACCTGCCCACTAATATAATCAGGGGCCTCACCGAAGAAAATATTCTAAGTCCAACAGCAAGTTTGAACCTGCCCACTAATATAATCAGAGGCCTCTAGGAAATTCAACAAAGTCCCCAGTCAAGTTTTAACACGCCCAACAGAACTCAGTCATGGGCCCCTGTGAATAAAACTCAACATAGACATCCAACATGCATGTGTGAATTTTTACAAAAATATGCCTCTGAAATATTGCACAACAATATAGACACACACTGTCATAAACAGGATTGCACTTGTCACTCAATAATTTTAAAGTTAAAAAAAATTATTTAAATAGCTCAATTAGATTTAATCTAATCCTGTAACAAAGCACAAGTGTATAATTTTCACAAACTTTAAAAGTACAAGTTTACCAGCGGGTCTGTGCAGGTCTCCAACCCATGCACCGTCAATAGACCCACCCAGCTGGATTAAATCCTGTCAGTCCAGTACTATTTTTTCACGGGTCTAATAACCCAAAAGTCCCTGTTCGAGCAATTTATGCGACAAACTTTCCCTGCCCTATATGAACAAGTTTGGCTCGCACAAATAAATTTATTGCCACAGACAACTCAGCCTACTATTGGCCGGGTATTATTCCAGGGTTCCGGTATTTACGGGCAGGACCTCTGTAAACAAAACACCACACCACCAGATAATACACGTAGCACAGTACCTCTGACAGAACTGGTCGCCTGCACGCTCCAACGCCTTGGTGTGACCTGCACAGCGGAGGTCTCTAATACCCACCGCTAACAGCTAACAAGACCAGGTCCCCAGTATGCTGCAAGTTCTATTTCGTACTGTGCTTATTATTTGGTTTTCACACGCCGGGCCTAAGCCCACTACGTTAGGACTCCGGTGAAATGGACCTCTACACTGCCCAGCTACGTATTAACTGCAAATCCAGCGGCAGGCCTCGTCCAAAATTCACCTAGCTAACCTGAAACTTAAATACAAACAAATCCGCCAAGTATCCCTAATATTTAATACCGCCCAAAACAATCAATATAGGGGCCTCAATGTATTGCCCACTATATGCAGCCGGTGCGGGCCTTGACAGGCTCAAGACAAATTATGTCACTCTGTCAATCAAACTCAAATACTCTGCCCAACTCGACTTACTGATAGGCCTAAAGAATATTATTATTAAATATTAACACAATAAAATATTATTTATACTGGCGTTTGTATTTAATTATTATTTATTTATATATTTCAAAATCAATAACCAGATCTGAGCGCCTCTTAACTATAAAACTTGCCACAACAGATCAGTTCTTCAACACTTTAGATTCAATGAGCAAATAAAATAATTATAGATAAATATGCTGGATATAATAGGCACGGGTCAACTCACCCCAGAAACACTATTATCCACACACAACCACAATATCGACTCTACAGCCACAATCGTCTCCACAGACACACACAATCTGATCCTCTTGCTGGAGCACTCACACACACACTGCCTGGACACAGAGACTCCTCTGTTGTCTCTCTTGCAGTGTGCACTCTTCACAAACCAGCTGTTCACACTGCATGAGCTTGCATGCCCAGTACAGTCCAGCTGCACAGGCCTTCACTCTCACATACAGGAACTTACATGCCCAGCACAGCCCAGCTGCACAGGCCTCACTGTCAGAGACCACGACTTGTTGCCAAACAAAACAAGAACAAAGAAATACCCCCTCGGCCAAATGACTCATCACAGGCTGCAGCTTATGTAGCTGTAATAAACATTGTCAATGCATGTACTCTGTTTTACGACAATAAGATTGATTTGATTTGATTTAGATGCGACTTACCTCGGAATGTGTGATTGGAAATACTGGTTGAAGCCCAGCAGGCTAAAAGGACTGCACAAGGTTAAAGGGCATTTTCTTTTGCAACTTGGAATGTTCAAACAATAGGAAACCAGGAGCACTAAAACAAATAAGTAATGAGTTAACCAAACACAGGATAAATTGCAGCTGTACAAAATAAAATGGAATGGAGAAAGGTATCAAAATCACACGGTATTTTATAGTGGTGGAGCCAACAAAGAAAAGGGACAGGTTTTATAGTTGAGAAAAATATGAATATATTAAGAATATATTAAAATTCAATGCTGTCAATGATTGGATATGCTCCATTAGGGTTAAAGCAAGATTTTCAACATAAACATTTCTCAGTATGCTTGACAGAGGATGCCAAGGACGAGTTTACAGCAAGCTTGTACAGTAAAGTCCCAAATCATGATGTCAAAATAATATGTGGCAATGTATGCAAAGATCGGTAGGGAAGATATTTTCAAAGAAGTTATTGGAAAGAAAGTTTGCACCCTGAAAGCAACAATAATGGATGGCGAATAATTGATTTTCCACTAGTAAAAACATGATTGTAAAAGTACATGGCTACCAGAAAAATATACAGAAAGGTACTTGGACTTCCCCAGATGGTAACACATACAATCAAATTGACCATGTGCTAATAGATAAAAGGCACACGTCGGACATCATAGATA